>JAACJT020000038.1:1055721-1077576 GCA_009936485.2 Gymnarchus niloticus
GACAGGGTGGCCTGGCGTGCTGTGGTCCATGGAGTCGCGAAGAGTCGGACACGACTGCGTGACTAAACAACAAAAAAGAGACAATCCCATTTTACAATTTTTTTTGTCACGCAAGAGAGAAGTCAAATTTCACTTGAGCATGTTTTATGTTCTTATGGATTATAGTAATTGATAAGAATTTCACCTAATCTCCCACAGATCACATAACTGTATTTACAATAGTGGTTTGTGCACACAAATGTTCACATTCAACTATGATGGACGTTCTGACTAAAGCTTAACCTGTGCGTTTAATCCTTTGCTTCTCAGTATAACAACAGGATACCAGTAGGTCTAAGAACCTGACCTTTCACCACAGACAGTGCCCCTGCCACCACCCTCCCCACCCCCAAAATGTCATGCTGAGGAGAGTTGTAGAAATACACCCCAATCCAGGGCCACATATGGGTGGATACCGACATTCCTTTCTCTGTATCTGTAAGGCTTGTTTTTTTCTTTCACCATTCCGTGCAGGCAGATTCATGGAAAATCAGCTGTGGGATCTTCCCAGGGCTTTCGGCAAATATCAAAACAAAGACTATTCATTGACAATAGACCATTCAAGAAAAAAAAAAGAAAAAAAACAAAACATTTTTTGATGAAGCTGTAAAAAAAAGTGACAGAAAGTTTACAGAAGCTCTATGTCAAAGCCAGACCAGCTGTACAAGTGGGCGAAAACAAGGCAGAGCTATTTTCTTTTAGAAAGCAGATTCCCCTGAATGATGAATAATAAACAATGGGGACATGCTTTTGTCCCCTGACGTGCAGGAAAAACAATGCACAGACAAAGTTGCGTGGAATCGACCAAGCACAGGAGATATATAACATATGTCCCATGGATGCGGGGTGGGCTGCCGTTTGGTCTCCATGAAGCGCCCGATTCCGTCACCCACGCCTTTCAGGGAAACCCGCCTACCTGCTGCCAGCCGTGCTTTCCCGCCACCCGACATGGTGTCCGTATCTTCAGTGCTGCTTGCGGTAGCCACATTTGCCCGTTAGACACATGGTGTTCCTCAGCTCGTTAGCAAAGCTGGTATGTGATCCCCCCACTCTGCTTCTCTCCGAAGGTTCGCTGATAAATTAAAGGCTGAAGACGCACACTGTCCTCGGTGAAACGATTTAGTATTTTATTATGATTTTTGACTTGATTATTCCTCAGTTTTGATAACAGGTATGGACTTCTTCATGCACATGGAGCCTCCAGGTGTGCAGACACATTAATACTGTCGTGCTATTTTTTAGGGTTATATTACATACTGTGAGATGTGACAGTCTGAAAAATATGGCTGAATAAGGAAAATACAAACTTGTCCTGCTGAATCTATTAAGCCAAAACTGTACATGTTTAAATACTACAAATCAATCAAATCCAACCCGTGTCCCTGTGTTCAGTCTTACGAGCTATCTGGTGTACATGCCAAACGTAAGGTCTGAGTTTCCATTTTACCCTGAGGGCTCACGGGGTCTTCCTCTTTATGAAACCGTGTTGATGAGCAAATAAGGACCTTGATTCTTCTTTATCTGAGGGCTTTGCCTGAATTAGACTGAAGCAAGTTTTAGAAGGTTCACGTAAAGAATCTTCAGCTCTTTTAAGTGCTGTGAGAAGGAATGGCAACATTACAAAGTGGTAAATGCTTTACCATTCCAACTTTTTTTGGAACGTGTTGCATGCCTGAAGTGCAGGAACGGATGTATATTAACAAATGAAATGAAGTTGACCTGAGAAAATATGAAATATCTTGGGTTCATACTGTCTGCAGTGAAATAAAAGTCAAAGTAAATTGAAGAATCACTGCATTTTTTTTTTTATTTGTATTTTTCATACCGTCCCAACTTTTTCTGATTTGGGGTTGCACTATGCTATATAGGTAACCATGAGAGGCAATATGAATACATCAATATGAAAACTGACATGAGACTATGTGCCTTGAGTTAATGCTTGTCTTTTACCTTAAAGAAATCAGAATTAGCTTACTTTACATGAATTAGTTCTCAGGAGATTTCTTTGTTCTCAGATCATTAAAGAAGATTCATTATTTTAGGTTATACGAACTGGTTGAGTTTAATCATGCCTGAAATTTCCTTCATACCTACTTCTAATTATATTGATTTTGTGTATGTTTTTGTTTTTGATTCTAATTTATTCCAGATTCTTCCTTTAGACAACAGTCCACCCTATCATCAGTGAGTAACATCACTGACTGTACTACAACCTTTTTCAAGCTGGTGGGTCAGTAACTGTCAGAACCAATAATTTCCTACAAATATATTTCCATGAAGCAACAGAGGCATGAACAATTTTCCAGTAGAAAGATTACTGGAAAAAGACAGCTGTAATTTCAGTCTAAATGCATGATGAAATCAATTCACCGTTTCCAAAACTGGCTTGTAATATTATTGAAAACACATTGAAACCATTGACTTATGAGAGTACAATGTAACATATGTTTCCTTTATCATCCACCTATCCGTTATGATGGTAGCTCAGAGTGTAACATCATACCCCTTTGATCGGTCAAGCTCATAGGACTTGATATTACAATCCCAATATTCGGCACTCTCTTGATGTCTTGAATGGATATAGGGTAATCGCTTCATTGGGGTCATCAGGTGGGCACCCTACTTCATCGGTGTGTCGTTGATAGGCCCACGACACCTCCACAGGGCTCAACAGCACCACCTGGCATCCCAGGTGCACGCCCCTCCACTTTTACCCAATGTTTGTCATTTTGCAGCCCAGATGGGATCCTTTCTCTTCAGCCAAATCCAGTTGCTGCTTCGTTTGGCAGCTTCTGAAAGCAACTTGACAGCTTGTTGGAAGGTTGTACACGACATTCCTACCATGCTCAGGGTAGGGGAAATTTGCATATTCTTGCCATCTTTCTGTGGCTTTCCTTCAACAGTCCAAAATGTGTTTGGGTGATTCAGTGCCTGGTGTGTGAGTCTAGCCTGCACCGACCTGGTATCGCACCCAGATTGTTCTGTGCCTCCTAGGAGAGGTTCCAGGCTCCTTGAGACTCTGTACTGGATAAACAATTATGGCATATGCGTGGATTATGACTATCGGAACCCCAATCCAGACCTAGAGTTATCTGAACTGTACTGTAGCAGAGAAGAGCAACAAGCCAGAGAAGAAATTGGCTCATCATTTCAGTTGAAAGTTATAAAAAAAAACTAAAAGCAGACAATTGGTTTCACTCTGAAGGCCATGCTGATACATAACTATTTACCTGAAAGAACAAATTCATGATGGAAAATTCAAGGAAACTTAAATTAACTAAATCTTATTCATTCTTTGCTGTAAAAGAATTTGAGAACGAGTCCTGAGCTGTTGAAGAACTTTGTCAATTTTTGTCGTGAGTAGACTTTTATTTGTTGTTTGGTACCCTGTACTTTACCTTGCCAATCCTGTAATTACGATTGGTCTCTTTGCCATCTCAACATATTTTGGAGCTTAGCTTGAAAGGTCTTTTATGTTTATATGCTTGGTGAACCAACCATGTCCGCCTATTGATTCAAAGGTTCTCCTTTGTTGTCCTCCTGACTGTTCTACAACATCCTTGTTCTATATTTGTTTCATATTTGTATTAATGAACTTGCACCGGGCAGGACGGGCTTCCCCCTTTAGTCTTGTTTCTCCCAAGGTTTCTTCCACCCAAGGGAGTTTTTCCTTGCCACCATTCCCTTTGGCTTATTCTCTGGGGACCCTGGGCCCGGGACTATGTACAGCGTTTTGTGACAGTGCTTCTTGTTAAAGGCACTATATAAAAAAAATTGAATTGAACTGAATTCACTTTGATTTACTGTGCAAAAAACCAACTTCGTGATGTAAAGTTTCTTTTGGTTTTACCTTCCAAAGTTTTGCTGCCAGTTAAAACGTTCCTGTACTTTTCTTTCACCACCTCCATCTCCTGCTTCTAGAGTAACGACAAGTTAAGCGGGTCTTAGTACTGTGCTTATGTTTCTATTCAGCTAGTTGACCATGGAACTGAGTGATGTCCGGGTCCAGCAGGCTAAGTCATCTTCAAGGCCTACATTTTTATGTATAATACACCAGTGACACAGAGCCTCACATTCACAGGTGTTGCTATGGGAGCTTCAATTTTAGGAGTACGAAATGCATGCTGCCACTTACTAAACTGGGGTTGCAAGCTCTAGAACACTGCAACATTTGGAATCCTGCTTCCGAAGTCAAAGGAACCGTTCCATCTTGATATCAGACTTGGCTCTGAAATAATTCGTATATATATATCCTTGAAACAACACCTGATCCAAAAAGTGATTTGCAGTCTTAGGAGAACAATGATCAACAAGCTAATCGCCTTTGATCCACAAGTTTTGCGGCGCAGAAATGCAAAAAATGTAAAGTTTGGTGATCTCATCATGTGGCTTTTTGTGTTATTTAATATTCACTGCTCTGTACTGTTCAACTAATTGGAAAAAAGCGTGCAGAGGCGGTTTTTTCCTATAATAATTAGACGGCCTGGCAAGTAAAATCCTTCTTGAAAACGGATTTTTAAAGTCATAAAGGAACAGGAAATAAGCATAATAAAGGCTTTCAGAATCGGCTTTATCGTGCGTGCGTGTCCTAACGGGAACTCCACCGTTAAGCTTCGATCCGCCGGCTGCCACGCACGGCGAGGCTCCATTACGCCGCCAGAGTATGAGTGATGATCAGTGCCGGTGAGGGTCGGCGCCGGGGAGCTCACTGAGCGGGCGGGTGAATAAACGACACGCCATGTCATTCTCTGACGGCACGCGGTCCGATTGACGCGTCGACCGCGCACGCAGGACGTGGGCGCGATTAGCGTGCTCCACCTGTTCCTAGATGCACGCGCGGCCCGCGTGACAGCACTCCCCGCAACACGAAAACGGCGGACGAACCGTCAGCTGCAGCTCAGAGATAAGGCGGCGGACAGCTACGGAGCTGCTCGGTCTCTGAGACGCTTGGAAGCTTTCATCTATTTGCCGTTTGAAGGGCTTATTCCCCCCCAATTAAGACGCCGTTCATAACCCAAATATTCCCTAATGTGTTCTTCATAATCACTTCTATTGCATTATAGTTAGCGACTGTATAAAGCTGACATAACTTATAGATATTAGCACGTAAAGTCAAAAACTAATTCAAATTCAAGTCAATGAATGTGATTTTGTATGTATTATGCATCTTTTTAAAGTCCTTTTACCTTAGGAGAACAGAGTGCTGTGTTTCCTAATGGTCTTCCATCCCCTCAGACCTCAGACATCTTGTTGACACCATATTTGTGATTGACACCTGAAACTGTGGCCTTAACTATGACAACGTGCGAGATAACACACAGCATTTGTCAGAAACAAAATCCAGACAAAGCAACGGCAGCAAATTTAAAAAAGCATAGCATGGAATTCTGTGTAAACATAACTTCATTAGGAGATGGTTTTTAGGTCCAGCTAATTGCTTACTGTGGGGAATCTGTGACAGTAAATTTCTGTGGATTTTTGAAAAGAACTTTTCAAAAGTCACTGACGCTAAGGAGTTTCTCTCTCTACTTCTGTCTTTTTCATAAATTTTAAATAATACAATACATTTAAATAATACAATGTTATTATTTAAATTATTTGTTGCCGTTTATTCATGCATACTTTGGTTTGGAATAATAAAATTTAGTTCTTTTGTCGTGTGCATAAAAGCACCTATACATGGTTATAATAACAGTAAAAACCTTGTGATAACCTCTTCCTTTAAGTCAAAATATGAAAAATGGAATATGCACAAATTTCCCCCAGCATTACTGGAACTTTAAAGTGGGTGACAGGGCAGCATCATACATGTCATTCCATTCTGCCATCCTAGGTATTTTCAGACCCTGGAGGTCCATGGATGACTCATTAACTCATGTGTCCTGTGTTCCATGAACAGGAAGCTGCCACAGATATCCTGCAGCTTTTACCTCTATAGTCCGGTAGTTCCGGTCTCCACTGCCACCTGTGGCCTCTGGTCAGGCTTTCAGGCGCAGTGATTTGTTAAATTCTCCTGCTGGGTCTTGTGTTCACATATCTGTCTGTGTGGGCACTCAAAGTTCCAACTTGAGTGACCACCCACACTTCTCCTTGAGCCACCCACACTGCCATGCAAATAGGGACTTCAGTATTGTGCAAGATTTTTTCGATGGACCAGCCAAATTCCCATTGCATGCTGGAGGGAGCTCAGTTAGGCAGACACAAATATATATAAAGAAACAGATTGACAGACAGATATTGAATAGCCAGGCAGACAGACAGACAGTCAGTCAGACAGGCAGAAGACGGTTGTGTTCTGTTTGGCTATTAGAGTGGAACCATATTCATTGTATGCTGGAGCCGGCTTGGCTGGAGCCGAGGAGTGCACCACAGCTGAACCCTTCAATAATATGCTTTTCCGGGAATAATTCTGCATCATAAAAGAAATGCATAATCCTTTAGATTAAATATTATGGTGAAGTTAATGAATATGGAGTAAAGAATATAACATTGAATTTTTTAGTCAATACCCATTGCATATCTGGGATAACACAGTGACCCTTGGATCCAACCACAGCATCTGGACTGGTGCTTCACTGGTCTACGTCTAGCCATGTTCCATAACCATTTGTCCAATATATGGTCAAGTGGCCTGGAGCCTAATCCAGGAAGCATGAGGCACAAGCTAGGATGGCAGTCACGGGCCATACACTCACATGGTCAATCACACACTATGGGCAAAAGAGAGATGCCATTTCAACTAGGCACAGTTTTTGGACTGTGGGACGAAACCTGTGCAAACACGGAGCTAGGGATAGGATACAAGTGCACAACCCTGGAGATGTTAGACCCCAGTACTTCCCACATTACTACCTATCATTTAATCAATGCATGCTTGGTAAATAAAAATGTCCTGTAAAATAAGCCTATGGAATGATGTTAATAAATGAAGTGGTATTGTACCCCCAAGTCCAATGCAGGCGGTGGAATTGTGCCTTTACGGAGAAAGAAACTCGTTATTATTATGTCCGCTGCCTACTAAGTGAAGGCCATTTCTGAATACGAGGTGCACGGTTGGGAGGCGAAATGAAAGTGGATGTGGCCCAGTGTTCCGGTCTCTTTGTATGACTTTGCTCAGCTGAAATTCAGGAAATATGCTCTTCTCTCTTCCCTTTTCCTGTGCTTCTTTGTCCCATTGACAAAGAAATGGTTTTAACTTTTTTTCGGGGGGGAAAATGCACTACTCAAGTGAGTAGAATGGAGAAAATCTGAATGGCATAAAGGACAGAAAGCTCTAGGGAAGAGAGCGTGAAACAAGTTTAGATTCTGACAAGAGGACAAACTCTCTTCCTGGGCCAATAGAACTACTAAAAAAACACTTGATGGGAGCTTCAAATATTCAGAAGTTACAACCTGCCACAAGCAAGCCTGCACAACCAACAAGGGATCTTAGAGGTTTGCGAGTGGGAGCACCAAAGTCATTAGGTAGATATTAGCAGATATGGATTTTCACATCATCTGAAAAGAACAGACGACAGTTGCTGAGGTTCCAGTGTGCATACGTAATGGGCGTAGGCCCCAGTGGTACCCGAAATGCCATTGAGCACCGGCTCATTTTGAAAAGTTGAATAAATGCCAATATGAAATACTATCATATACTGAAATAGCGATAGCTAATTTTGGATCTTACTTCTCACAGTATTAGTTCACCATTGGAGACTGGATGTTACATACATACACATTAAATCCGAGACTTCTCCGTGGGTACTCAGGCGCCAGAGCACCCACACTTTTGCTGCCTGTGGTAACAGGGGTGATTCTGTGGGGTGGCCCAGAGGTCCAGTGCCTCCCCATCAATCGTCCTGAACCCTCTCCAAAACCGCCCCCCTTAGATGAGTTTGTTTTGTTAACTTGTAATTTGATTTGTGGCGGTATAACTTTTTTTTCTTCACATGTGTCCCTCAATAAGAACAACTGGCCCTATTCTGGGCCCCTCTATTTGAAACAGTGTAGAACCGGCACTGGAATACCGTAGATGTGACATCCGCTAGGGTCAAACCTGCCTTGCTGTATGTGTCACAACATATGAGCAGAGCTGACTCAGAACCTGCCAGTGCACAGCGTACAAGTCTGGGAGTAGAAAAAATGTGTTTAAGCGCTCTAGCTGCGAAATATCTAACATCACTTTGAGCAGCTAATTAATGGTCAATACTCAGAACCACCGAGTCGTGCTGGTTTACTGAGCTGTTCGTTTTCCTGGGTTTTGGAACCAGACCAAAAACTCACAAAGTAAGGGACCTTCAGAGGTCAGCAATAATAGCGTGGGATGAAAATCAAACCACGCCAAAGGAAGTTCAGAACCTGCAAACACTATACAACAAATCTGTTTGTTTACATATTCGGATAGGTATGTCTTTTTCAGAGAAAAATTATCCCTTCCTGGAAGAGCTAATGTTTATTAGTTTATTAGATTAATGCTTTAATTAAAACATGATATGTTTGGCTTTCTGTAATGGAATTGATCATTTTAAATTGGATTCCACCTTTGAAGGATCGTCATGACTCTGAGATATTCTTTACTAAGTTCTAATCACTTCTTTGTTGACTCAGTTCAGAATGAGCCAGAATCAGATGTAGGCGGTAAAAAGATTAGGATGTGACTTTCATGTCTGCGATGAGGGACATATGGGTAGTATATTGTGTGCACAGACAGGTTCTACGATTGGGTTATGAGGGTTGAAACACCTGTTGCACTTTGTCTTTGAAATTCTAATGAAAAGGTGGAGAAAATTAATGTAAAACTTCTGTGGACAGAGAGGTGTTATCATGCAGAGGATAAAGGAAGAGCTCAATATTACAATTATTTTTGCCAATCCATCCATCCATCCATCCATCCATCCATCCATCCATCTTCATCTGGGTCACTGGGGGGGCGGAGTCTATTCTAGGCAGCATAGGTCATGGGACGGGGGCAGCCTAGATAGGATACAGCTTATTTGTGCACCACAAAATGAAATAATTTGCTTATTTTCTGACAATAAAGATACATTGGAATCTGGATCCTTCATAGTTAATGGACCTGATAGGTAAGCATTAATTATTCAAAGGTCCAATTCTTTTTGAAACCTCTAATTTTCAAACAGTCCCCTGAAGTCTAATCTCTGGGTAGTGCCATTCATTTTTAACTTCTCTCAGGCAGATTAAATGGCTCCTCTTGTCAACAAATTTCGGCAAACATGTCATTCTCGTTTATCCTCCAGACCACTTGGAGTGTCCCATTTCCTTCAAGGCAGCGACGTTCTCTCTGTGCAACTTGAACACGATGCTGGTGTGAAGAAGGGTGTCATATTTCACATCTGTGGTTGATTTACATGTTTAATAATAAGGTTGTAACGTATGCTATGCTTGTCCCCCAACTCTCAAGTCACACAAGTGAAAATAATTAAACAGATCTATCTTGTGTCTGTCTTATAACAGAGTGTGACAATCACTGCAGTTGGGATGGTGAACAAAGCCACATGACATGATGTAAGAATGGCTGTCATTATGCCAGTGACAAAATTCAACACACAGAGCATGAAAAATGAAGATTTGAATGTGTATCCACTTTCCCGGGGGAAAAAGAGGCAGGGATTTGGTCGTAGAGGTTATAACAGTATCGAGGCATCCTGTTTTTGAATTTTTGGTCTATTTATGACCAATGTTTACTGGGATTTTCCTTTTCAGAGCAATAAGTGTTGAGACAGGTCAGAGATCAATGCTATATAGGGCTACCTACTTCAGGCCACTTATCAAGTGGGGTCGTGTTTATTGATACCTCGTGCAGGGGAAAAGGAAACAGCCATGTCTAATGAGGGATACAATCTCCGGACTCCACATCCCAGGACAAACCTGAGCCATGCCCCTAACACGCAGTGAGTAATGTGAACAAAGCAGACAGGCAGCTGATCTGAGGTCAGATTTACTCCTTCTGATAATTAAACAATTTTGGAAAGATGGCATAGCGGGAAGTTCACTGGCTTTAATTGGTGTCATCAAAAGCTGGAGACTAAGTTCTGACATCAGAGTAATCTGTCTCAATTCAAATTCAAATACAATTCAAATACAACCCAAGCTAAAAGTGCTTCATGGGACATTAAAATGTGGTCACTGCTCTGTAGTCCTCAGGCCAAAAACTGTTAAAAGAAACATGACTACATGCCCTAATCAAATAGTAATAATTCCATTGGGAAAGTGACATTGACACATTGTTTTTAAGAGAACGTGTGTTACAAGACCAATGGTGCTTGGTCCAAATCTGTGATGGAGGGACTTTTGTTTGTCATCTCTATTCTGTCATTGTACCCTCAGGTTTTCATTTGTTAATGTCGAGGTTGCATATACAATCTCTTGTAGATTTTTTTAAATGACTTCAGACTACTGTGGATAAAATGGAACAACTTAGGATGTCATTATAATGACATAATTAAAACCAACAAGAAAAACAATAAAAAAACAATAAATCCAGTAAAGCAGCCGTTATTTTCAATTTCATTTAATTTCTTTAAATCTCATGTCCATATTTTTGATGCCACATGTCAAATAATGTAAAAGTAGGACTAATTAAAGTTTTCATGTCACAAATCCAATAACGTACAGTAAGATCTTAAAAAGTCATTTTTTTTTTGGCTATTTTTTTCCCAATCATTCTGTGCTATACTAAATTTAACCTCCTTTGAGGAATGTAGAGTCCATTAGGGTGGACTGGAACAACCTGAGCCAGCTTAAAATAGACCCGGTGGGAGATCTAATTTAGCCTAGCGACACTGTATAATTTAAATCCACAAGGGGCATCCTGGCTTATAATACAGATGGACAGAGTCACAAGACAGACGTGGAAGAGGCTGTTGTTGATAATGTCAGTCATGTATGACACTAAAGTGATGACACTTTTAGAAATCCAGTCAGTCTGAAAAGGTCGGTCAAACCACTTTCTCCTTGAATTTTTCTACTTATAATGTGCAACTTATATTGCTCTGTACTTCTTGAGAGAACTCCATAGCGCCCCCTTGCAGCATAGATGTTACCACACCATACCGTAACCATTAAACACTACCCCTGATTCCTCAATCCTCTTTGGCAACCATGAGCTACACTGAAATGCCCGTATCTGGATTTGTACCCTTGTCTACTGCCTCAGCACTGCTCTACAACTGGAGTATTTTCATGTATGATAATAATAATCTTTGCATTATGGGGAGAAGCACACATCTTTTTGCAAGGTGAAACTACAAGCATCTTTTAATTCCACTCCACAGGCTGATCAGAGTCAATACACGATAGTAACAATGACGTCCATTCCTGGCTTTTTTCTTTTTTTCTCACCAAAGTCAGCCAAATAGTTACTTAACATTTTGCGGTGATGTACTGCTTCATATACCAAAGTTCTCCCAGCGGTTTCCTGTTGGTATCTCTTTATTTCAAATTTCACACGCTCACTGAAAGATGCACTCCACCAAACAGATGCTACACGTCAGGTATAATTCCTTTATTTCTTTAGTCCTACGACATGCCTACAGTGTTTAGAGTACAGTCTGCAATCAGTACTGGGTCTTCAAGACAAATCTGTGTTGTGTCAAACAGACAAACATCCAGAATTACAACTAAACAGAAAAAGGAAACACCATTTTCCGCCACATTCCCCATTTGTAATACTTTAGTATAATAAATGCTTTTGCTCAGCACCTATTACCTAATTATACATCTCAACAGTGAGAGTCTAATGCTCCTCTCCACCATCATTATCTAACACGATAAACCATTCACCCATTTCCGTGAATCCTTTCTTTAATTACTGTTAAGAAAATAAGCTTGTTACTATGGTAATAATCATAAAAGCATTCCTAATATATAAAACTGACTGAGGAGATGGGGAAAATAAACTAAATTAAATATTGAAAATAAGGCCAGATTAATATTTAGGAAGCTGTGGCATAATTCAACTGAAATGTGTTTGAAAGATGTGTGAAAGAATTTCAGGCACTTAATTCTCCAGAATGCTTGGCTACATTGTGCTTTAACTGCGGTTCATGCGCTGAAAGACGTTTGGACCCTTTTATAAGTACATGAAGCTGTTTCTGCAAGACAAGGCAACAGGCTGGACTAATACATTCATATACAACTTTTTAAAGGGTCGTTTTTCCATACCATGTCATACAACAAGGTTTTCTATATACAAGGTCATTCCTTCAGTTAGTATTCCAACAAAACTGTAAACCTAACTGATTATACAATGAGGCTAATGTCACAACATGCCTTGTATGGAGGTCTGATAAATATCCTAACTTGAGGTGACTGGGTACTTAAACTTATTGGGGTGATAGTGTATAATTATCTTCTGTGAAAATGTGAAGGTTTTGGATGCTAGAAATTGCATGCACATGCAGTTGGCGACTCTTCTCAACTTTGGGTAAAATATATATAACGTTGAAGGGCCATAAAAAAACAACCCATAAAATGGTTTGAACTAATGTTTTATAAAAATACAGGAACTATGCAGCAATACAACTGGCAACGATCAAGAAGTACCTGTGCTCTCCTTAACGATCTTGTCCATCGGGCCATTTGAAATGTCCATCCATCCATCCATCCATATTTAATATGCACAAGTCATATTTCCTTTTATTGAGTTAGCAAATGTTTTTGGCCCAAATCAACTTACAAGCATCTTTTAAAATCACGTATCCAGTTCAATCCCATGGTATCTTTGAACCTGCTTCCCTTACATTCTATTTTTTTAGACTTCTTTTTTTGGGACAGTGACATATGTACGAAAGCATGGTGGACAGCAGGAAATGAGTCAACATGTGGTTACCTAGGGGTTTAAACCTGAGTTTTCTATTCCAGAAAATTCCTGTTTTTTCTGAACTACAGCTGAACTACAAGGTGAGTCTTTAATAAGCTGAAGGTCCTCAGTAGATATCGAAAAAGTCACACTGTGCCTGCTTCCTGAAATTAGACACCCTATTTTATTAAATTGCTGTTTTTTTACTTGAAGCTGCATTCATTAAAGTCTAAAGGAGAAAACAATCAAAATTTCACTACCATATAATGCAGCCTGAATTTCAAATATTCAAGTCAGAGAATTTTAATGACCTGTCAAAGGCTTTTCCTACGCCTATAGCAGAGAATTACGCCAGGCCACACGGTTTGGTAAAAATCTGAATCACAATCTATCAACACTTTCCTTATTCAACATTGAACACCAATCAGGTGAAGGGCAAACTTGAAAACAGAAAGTTTGGTCCAAATTATGAGAAAGTGAATTCCTTTTTCCTGATCCAGGGAGATGACCTCACGTACTGTGACTCCAGTTCCCACCGGGAGAATGGTGTGCCCTGACGGATCTGGCCGATGAGGGCACGCATCTACATGGCTTGGAGTCATACCACAGTGCTGACATCCTCCCCATCGTCTGGCTTCTTCGGTTTGCTGGGAAGGGACTTGAGGTACTCCAGGTGTCGCCGGGCGTCCTCCTGGTTCTGCCGGACGTAGTACACCACGTAGGAGATGACCATGGCGAACCAGCCGAACATGGTGACTAGCATGGCATAGTCGGTGGTGCGCTTGGCCAGGTTGCAGAGGTCGGCATCGACGGCGAGGAAGGCTCGTCCTTCCAGGTCTTGGAGATCGGAAGTCTTGCAGAGCACACGGCTGGCTGAGCCATGGTTGTACGCCATGCCGCGGAGAGCCTGCTGCAGAGCACAGTCACAGTGCCACGGGTTGTGACCCATGTGGATGCGAGCTTTCAGCAAGGCAAAGGTGTCCTTGTGCACCCGACTGATCTGGTTGTGAGAGATGTCCAGAGTCTGCAGTGTGTCCTCCACACCAAGGAGGGAGCTATCACCAAGAGTCTCCAGTGCGTTGTGCGACAGGTTGATCTCCCGCAACAGGCTCAGCC
Source organism: Gymnarchus niloticus (assembly GCA_009936485.2). Classification (NCBI taxonomy): domain Eukaryota; kingdom Metazoa; phylum Chordata; class Actinopteri; order Osteoglossiformes; family Gymnarchidae; genus Gymnarchus; species Gymnarchus niloticus. The sequence continues at coordinate 1,069,679 of JAACJT020000038.1, forward strand.
CCTGAAATGCCCGGGCGGGGACTGAAGTAATCTGATTATGGTCCAGCTGCAGCAGCACAGTGTCCAGGGGCAGCTCAGACGGGATTTCCTTCAGGTAAGCTCGGCTGCAGGTGACATTTAGACCGTCGCCATGCAGGCAGGTACAGCCCTTGGGGCACATGCTGGCAGAGGGGAAGCAGAGAGCCATGAGGACAAGACTCTGGAGCAGCAGGCACATGGAGATGGAGTGGGACAGCCACAGGTCCAGCAGAGTCATACTGAGCAGCCGTCAGCATAATCCTGCCAAAGGCCAGAGCCGACCCAGAGACCTGCTGCTCACCAGCGCCCCATTCTGTGGGACTGACCCTCACCGCTGCCCCCTGCTGGCTGCAGAAACAGCCTTCTGTCCCGATGATCTCATAGCAAGCCTGCAGTGCTACAACCTGCAACAGAGAGAAGCGAGCGTTGTTTAATCCCCAGCAAGTAGGGAATAGACAAGAACGCTGCACTACATATACATTAGTTTTATGAATAAGCTGCTCAAGCTTTTGGGCGGTGTATGAAAATGATTGAAATATAAACAATATTGACATGTAATGATACACATGAACTCTTGAAAGAGGGTCTTTTCTGTGTTTAGCTCTAGAAAATCCACAGACAGTAATAATACTGACCAGCATTTTAGAGTGGCACTAGCGTCAGTGACAGCTGGCCAAAACAATGACGTATTCATAAACTCGGCACAACATTCACATCTAATAAATAGATGCTTGTGTTAACTGGAAATTTTGGTTTGGACACTCAAGATAAGGGAACTAAAATATAACATTTAATTATATCTTGTTATTTAATATTTTTTCCCTATTACTGTAATAACAGAGATACCAGCTGGGTCTCTCCCTACTGTCTTATATAAAATAAGATCCTGCCTTACACCGGACTATAGTCAGACAGTCCATTTTAGTACACGTCGGTGAAAGTGATGATCGCTATGACAGATAATGAGCTTAAAGCTGACATCTCCACCAGGAAGATTCATAAAAGCATTTAAAGTGCTTCCACACAGCTCTCTGTGCGCATGCCTATCAGTCCCGCACGAGGAACGTTTCCTTCAAGATGGTCCGGGAGCGTCCAGCTGGCAAACAATTAACACCTGCCTGCTCGCTACCTGCCGAAAGACTCGCCAGAGCATCAGACAATAGCTTCACCGTCTTTTAGATCCTCCTTACACTTCTTCCCACTTACAAGATCTGCCAGTAAAAAAAAAAAAAAAAAACAGAAACCAGTGCATTCATTCTCTTCAAAAAAAAACAAGCATACCTGATTAATAGCCTGGAATGTGTTAGATACTTATTTATTACATGCTAGTTATATAACATGCCGTGCATAATATGTCCATTTTCCATAAGGGGTCTTAGTGGGCCAAGAGCCTATCCCAGACAGCGCTGGACATAAACCAGGGTCACCCCTTTGACCGGATGGCAGTCTATTGCATTTAAAGACACCTAATCACATATTTTTGGACTCTGGGAGAAAGCCTGCGTGATATGTGAAGAATATGCAAACTTCACACATGCAGAGAGGAGGTGGAAATTGAACCCAAAACCTGATGGTGCTAAGCACAGAGCCACCATTTCACCCACATAGGGGCACCATTATGAATACTGGAAAGACACACTACTGAAGCAGCGTACACACCCTTTTTCCAGCTGAGATGTCATGCCACACAATAAAGAGCCCACCCTGGGCGATGACAGCATCACAAAACATAATGTGTTTCATCATTTTCCAGGAAAAGACCCACCCAAGGAACAGTGAACTCAGAACCCTCCACAAAAATCACGCTCTGCAACCTTTTCTCAATAGCTGAAGCCCAGGAGTCTTCCAATAATTTCCCTAACACGCACTCATCAATTCTTAACCCTGTGAATTGCATCAGCTCCAACAAAACCTTAAAATATTATCCAGGCTTCCTCTCAACTACAATCCCTGGCTATGCAGGACTGCCTCTGCTGATGAACTCCCCAGAGGAGTCAAGTCCAAGGACACATGCTGCTCTGTTTACCCAGATCTCTATTGAAAGGTGGTGGAACCTTGAAACCCTCTGACTGACCACCATCCCTCAAATATACTGACTCAGTGGATTCTCTGGGCTAGCTGCATGTCTCTGAAAAATTCCTTATCCAATCACATTGACACACTGACCCCTAGAGACCTCAGTTGTTACTAAGGGGAGCCATTACATAAGGCAGCACACCTTCGATGCCTGCAATGCTAGAAACGATAACTTTAACTATACACCACTCACAGAGAACTTTAACCTGCAAAACCAAGAGCTGTATGAGCATATGCTAAGGAATCTAGATAGAAGTTTCCTGCTTGTATGAAGAACACACTGAGTTGGCACTCCACAAGATTTACTGAAGACCCCGTGAAGTACCTACATGACTCCATCTTAACTGAAATGATTTTAAGGATTACTGAGGGTGCCTTTAAAATGATTACTGTAAAATACAGATATTATAGTAATTCGACTGCATTATTCCAAATTCAAATAAGAATATTTACGTATTTTAGCGCAGAAAATAACTGTGGCGTATGATGTATGAACACTAGACTAATGTCCACCTTAACTTAATTTTAAAAATTCCTCACAATGAGCCTGAAGAAATGACTGTTCGGAGATTACACTCGAGTAGATCTCCTAAGTTCATGTACTGCTGTTGCAAATTCCGATCTCTAGTTAGAACAGCTGCAACGGAAAAAACTCTTCCTCACACTTTCACTCTAAAGATAAACTGAGAAATTCGTCTCCAGCGAGTTCCTAAGGTCAGTGGTTAAGTAACGGGATCCTAAAATGCGGCGATAATTATCACCGTTAGCGCCAAATAAGCATTTCCAGCAAAGCTTTACGCTATCCTATTAATCACTGCTATTAAAAAAAAAAACAAAAAAAAACAGGCAAATAAGACCATGTTTAGAGCTGAGCTCCTCATGTATACCAGGAGATGTTATCTATAAACTGCATAACAGGTTTTAAATAAGCTCAGTGAAAAGAAGAATGTAAGAAAACAGGAGAAATGAAGAACATAAGGCATTCGTTTCTCAACCGAATTCTCCCAAAGGAATAAGGCTTTTTGAACTTGACTTTCAGCCATCGGGCCGCCATCCAGACTCTGCACATGACACTCAGTCCTCCCACCCCGAATGTGCCAGCCACATGCCAATCAAATCCCACGCGCCAGCGACACGAGGCGGCACCAAGGACACCACGGCTAATCGGCGAGCATGCTGGCTGCACCGTACCATGCAGCTTCCCAGCACGAGCGAGGAAAGGAAACGGCGTGTGATAAACACAAAGCTGAATTGATATAAGACCTTGGAGGGAAAAAAAAAAACAGGAAAACACTCTGTTCACCAACTACCACCTTGTAAAAAAGGAACACTCAGAAAAAAGCAAGAAAAATGACACAGTAGTTAGTGCCCTAAGTTTATAGTCTTTAAAATGCCAACTGACCGCTATCTAAACATGACCGTATCACCAAAGCGTCTCACTGGAAAGTCCATGTTAGACTTGTGACCAAAGCCTCTAAAATGACATTGGCCTCAAATTGAGAATCTAACAAAAGAATACGTGACTGCATTTAAATGTTACGTTTGCCAAACTGCATCATTGAAACATCTACACAGGCATTTTCAGACACACCAATGTAATGTGGACCTTATAAATATCTTGTGTACATCATTTTTAATCTTTTTTTTCTTAGAACTGCAGTCGTTGGGAGGTCCTCCTGTCCATCTCTTGTATTTTGGCAACTTGTGGCCAATTTACACGGACACAGATCATTACATTTAGTGTCCGTGTGACCTTTCAGGTTAAAATATCTGGGGTTTCGGGTTATTTTTATGCAAATTTACGAGACCAACAAACATAGTTATTCTCCCATTCTTAATGCTTGATGTCATGCCGAATGATCCAAAGAAGTGAACGTTTGTCAAAACCATTAAGCACAACATCTTCAAGAATATTTTCCTGTGGAATAATAAAGAAATAAATCGACCCATCAGTAAGTGGCTGGTTTGTTAAAAAGTTCACATAAAACAAGCAGACTTTACGACATTAAAACAAACTGCATTAAAACCATTTAGTGAGTCACTGAATCTGGGTATCAGGTGTTTTTCTTTTCTAAGGCCCACTCCCTGTTTTGCCATCTCCACATTCTCAGTGAACATGCAATAAGGTCGCCGGTCCACTTAACCACTGTGACAACAGTGACATACAAACAGAGCAAACGGGCGACAGCTGCCGGGCCACTGCGCAGTACTTTGCTGTAAAACTTCGAGGGACTGCGTATGCGTCTCCCAGTTTGCTCATGACGGCGTCTGAAGCTCCCCTCCACCAAAGACGCTGAGAAGTGACCAGCTTCAGCCCGGAGTCCGAGGTGGGCTTCCCGCCGAGCGCGGAGTTCCAGAGCCCGTCCGAATCTGGGAAACGCCGCTATCAGCTGGCAGCCCTGCAGACTCAGGGACGACACGCCGGGGATTGCGGCCAAGGGCTTTCCTGCTCAGTCTTCGATTAGAATGTTACAATGTCGACTTCCCCGGTCAAACGCCGCCGTGACATAGTGACTAAGTATAATAATGCAATGCAAAGGCACCCAGGTTATTACACACACACACACACACACACACACACACACACACACACACACACACACACACACGTCCAATTACATATGTATTGCTGCGTGCATTCAAATTTCATCTGTTCCAAATCTACTCCAAATATGACACGGGTAGCGACTTCATCCAGGCAGAATGCCATAGTTATTAAATTGATTATTAAACCGATTATTAAGAAATATTAATGGACACAATTAATGCCACGTACGGACCTTTGACAGATTAAAGAAGTGGCACCCTTTAGGCACGCAAGGGAGACCAGGGCATGCTAAATGACAGCCGTGCTCGATGACAGGGTGGCGACACGGAGCAACAGGCGACACGCATGTCCTTACCTGCGACGGGGACAGTCTTCAGGCGCTCCCCTCCCGGCGCTGACACGCTAAACCCATTGGTGAAACGCAGCCCAGAGTGGCCACGGTCATCTGGCCGTCATTCCTTCCCACGCCAGCTGCCTTCCACATCCTTCCAGCTGCGGCTATGCGGGGATGGAAGGGAGGAGTCGGCGGAGAAAGAGCTCGGCTGTCAGCTGGGAAACGTGCGGTAGGTGTTGCCAGTCTGACTCCCGTCTGACTGATGCGACGCCGCTGTCACATTAGGCACGACTACAGGACCAGCGCCGGCGTATAAAAAGGTACCCGAAGACGGATGGCTGGTACCGTCCACCTTCGGCTCCGTCCAGATTGATGCGTCGCCTCTCGGAACCAGCCGACCTGTCGTTTGCTGGTCTCGGCAGCAAAGCCCCCTTGAACATACGCAGATTAATAGATGGATGCATCTGTACACGAATGTGAGATGTACACAATCCTGATGAAGACGAAGGCGTCAACAGCACTGGGCACTTTGAGATGTCAGTCCCATGTGATGTTCAATAGGTTACATAAAAGCCCGAGCGGCTCGCATTACAATCAGTTACATCGCTGACTGCCGCATCGTTTCTTCATTTGTGTATCTAGTTTTCTTGTGTTGTGGGCCAGAGGGCCCCCGCCCCCCTTCCTATTATTGGGTGATTCTTCTGTGGTTTTATAGCACACAGACTATTGTAACATACACATTTTATCACATGCCCATTTGCAAAAAACAGCATTCCTTTGAAATAGTTGGTGGAGAGGGCGTGGGAGAGCAGGTGGCCTAAGTGGTCCTTGAAAATCCACCGGGGAAATACTATTGGCCCTTTAGAACATTACTTGATCTGAATCACTTCTGAAAATTATTCAGCTTTATGAATTCAGTGAACCGAGAGCATGCACCTGTTTGCTGTAAATGCCTGTTTGTTCACAAAAAAAAAAAAAAATAACCTTAAATAACCTGCTGTCAGCACAAGCAAAATAACTACCAATGAGTCAGTCGAAATTGGCAAAAAACCAGTTGGCGAGAAATAAATTAATAAACAGTACAGCCCCACAGATGACAACAACAATAATAACAAAAATGGAATTAAAATATTGCGCAAGCATATTTTACATAAGGGTGTCAAAGCATATTTCCACATTTTGTCTCAACTTTACTCATCCCGCAGCCTATACTTCACTGCTGCCTTTGATCCACACCGCACAGGCTGGCTAGAAAGGCTCCAAAAATAGAAGCTGTTTCATAATACATCAGTATGGGTAACATACGTACTATAGACTGACATCAGGGCCAGTTGAAAAATACCGCCTGAATGTATAGTAAATGCGTAGACTGTGTACGTCTGGCGGGAAGGTGCATAAAACCTATTGATCAATACTTTTTTCCTTGTCTCTCTCTCTCAGTGAACTTTCAAACGAACCCTCCTTAAATCCAGTTTCAAACATCCCATAACCATTGTTCTGCCGGGTAAACGCTTGTGGATGCTGACATCGACTGTGAATTAGTTATGCGGGATTTTGTACATTAATGCATGTCATCTATTGAAACCGCTCGTTTTACAGTCCAGTGCCGCTGGCTCAGAGAGCATTGCTGTTACCTTAGGCCTCTGTAGGGTTTGGGATTTATGTCAGTTGCCCTCTGCATGTGAGCTCTACCTCCATCGCCCTCTGTGTGTGAGCTCTACGTCCATCGCCCTCTGCGTGTGAGCTCTACCTCCATCGCCCTCTGCGCGTGAGCTCTACCTCCATCGCCCTCTGCGCGTGAGCTCTACCTCCATCGCCCTCTGCGTGTGATCTCTACGTCCATCGCCCTCTGCGTGTGAGCTCTACCTCCATCGCCCTCTGCGTGTGATCTCTACGTCCATCGCCCTCTGCGTGTGATCTCTACCTCCATCGCCCTCTGCGTGTGAGCTCTACCTCCATCGTCCTCTGCGTGTGAGCTCTACGTCCATCGCCCTCTGCGTGTGATCTCTACCTCCATCGCCCTCTGCGTGTGAGCTCTACCTCCATCGCCCTCTGCGTGTGATCTCTACGTGTCCTCTCTGAGTTTCCTCCCACGATCTGAAGGCATATAGTTAAAATAGTTCACGTCTGTGAGTTCTACATAGTGTATGATAATATAGACTTATTATTAATGACTTAATTATATAGGTACTGGGTAATTGTGCGACTGACTGGGTTGATTTTTTGTACGCAGCCTTATAATAGGTTTTGACGTGCTATGCAAAGCATCTCTGGAATTAAACTGGAAAATGTACATTTTTCATGTACATTTGTGCAATTGTGAACATATGCTTGTTTCTGTTTTGCTTAATAGGTTGCCTTTTTTTTTTATTTAAATTTTTTAGAGCACATGAGTGTGCACTGAACGTGTAAGCAGTCATGCCTCACCCTTGGAGCACCGAGACTGTGGGTTCTCCTGCCGTCGCAGCACCCAGTAGTTAGCCCGGTAGTTACGGCAGTCGTTTGGCTTCTGCAGGTGTTTACTGATTTGGCAGCTTTCCAGGTAGTAGCCGGTAGTTGCTGGAAAAGTCTGGATGGTATTATTTTACTTTGCATTCAGAAGATAGCTTCTTTCCATGTAGTGCTGAGTCTATCTGAGAAACTGCCGTCTGATAGTCTGGATCTAACTATCAATATTATTGATGGTATTTTTTTATTAAGGAGCTTTCCTGATTTTACATTCTAATGGTGTTTTGACTAATTATCGTTCCAGTACCCTCATATGCATTAAGGACTAGTTATTGTTCCAGTACCCTCATCTGCATTAAAGACTAGTTATTGTTCCAGTACCCTCATCTGCATTAAGGACTAGTTATTGTTCCAGTACCCTCATCTGCATTAAGGACTAGTTATTGTTCCAGTACCCTCATCTGCATTAAAGAC
>JAACJT020000038.1:1077676-1090294 GCA_009936485.2 Gymnarchus niloticus
TGCATTAAAGACTAGTTATTGTTCCAGTACCCTCATCTGCATTAAGGACTAGTTATTGTTCCAGTACCCTCATCTGCGTTAAAGACTAGTTATTGTTCCAGTACCCTCATCTGCATTAAGGACTAGTTATTGTTCCAGTACCCTCATCTGCATTAAAGACTAGTTATTGTTCCAGTACCCTCATCTGCATTAAGGACTAGTTAAATAGAGGTACGCTCGAGACATTGCAGTACTGACTACTACTGGGCATGAGTCTGAAGTTTCTTAAAAAGTTAAAAACTTTGCATTTCCTGTTGACAAGACAGCAGGCATTTGGCATTTATGTGGAATGTTTGTTTCAGTCATCAGATTGTATTGTTATTAATTCTACCAATTTCATTGATATTTATTTTATGTTAAGTTTCCGTAAACTGAGGGTCTTGCGGAGTGTAACATGATCCTTGTAATGAAAAAATGTCACTTGTTATGCTGAATCATGGGTATCTGGGGGAAAATCTTGTCTGTATAATTAGCATAGCCTCTCAAAACCCTTTGTCATGTCTGCCGGACAAAAAGCACAATTTCAAATTCATGCTTAAGTTGCAAATTTAAATCACATTGTTTGGAAACTTGAAGCATCACTGGCTACTGTTTCCTTGAAGCTCTGCTGTTAAAAAAGAGGTGCATTTTAGCGCTAATGCACATTCCTTGCTGGTGTAAACAGTTCTCCACTAATGAGACTGTCAGCAGTCATAACTTGAGTATGACTCAGAAGAGTTGCATGGGCACATCTGTGACTGAGGGCAGCCACTATGCAGACAAGTGAGAGTCTGGACGAGGCAGCGAGGCTGAGAAAGGAGAGGCTGTCTGTGGGAGTCTGCATGAGGCAGTGAGGCTGAGAAAGAAGAGGCTGTCTGTGGGAGTCTGCATATGAGGCAGTGAGGCCGAGAAAGGAGAGGCTGTCTGTGTGCTGCATCATGGTTTATCTGTGAAGAATGCAGCTTTTTCTGTTGTCTCGGAGATTTGGACATCCGTGCATGAAGTGAAAAGGTTGGGGACCACTCATGTCTACATCATTGTCTGTGTAATGCAGGGGTGTCCAATCTCATCCACAAAGGGCCAGTGTGGGTGCAGGTTTTCATTCCAACCAAGCTCAACTGATTAAACAGGTGGAATCAGGTGTGGCTCCTGCTCGGTTGGAATGAAAACCTGCACCCACACCGGTCCTTTGCAGATGAGATTGGACACCCCTGGTGTAATGGGTTTCGGTCTACCTTATATCTATTCATGCTGTGACCCTGATCAGGCTAAGTGGTTGGAAGATGGGTTGATTATTGTCATTAGTCGGTGGCATGGTGGCTCTGTGGGTGAGCTGGTAGCAGAGTTACCTCACACCTTCAGGGTGGGGGGAGTGGATGGCTCTCCTGGTCTGTCCACATTCTTCCTGTGGTGTATGGGTTTCACTCGGGTACTCTGGATTCCTCTCGTAGTCCAAAAATTGGAGTTTGGAGCGTTGGTGTTGCTAAGCTCCACAGACTGTGTGACTGTGCGCGTGTGTTTTCCCGGCGACGGACTGGCATCCCACCCAGGGAGGCCCCCAGCCCTGTGCTTCCTGGGATAGATGCCAGGTTCTTTGTGGCCTTGTACTACGAGGTATGTCTATGAGTGTGGTGAAGTGAAACTGCTGAGCACTACGTTCTCCTCCGAGATATTGATGGGTAAGCATAAGCACAATAATTGGCTACTCAGACATCTTGTAGGGATGAGGCAGGTTTATCGTGAGCCTCACCGTGAATATGTTCCAAAGAATTTAGAAATCTAGACCTTCATTACTACAGTTCCTACTGCCTCTCGTGCGGTACCATGCAGTGACGAGCGTACATGTCCATCTCTGATGCCACGTCATCTCTTTGGAGTTCATGAACTTCTCAGGGTCTGGCTCCAGGTTCTAAGTTCATCACTGTCTAATGAGACAGCCTTCAAATATCGAAACACATGGGGATTGGGATGAAACCTGATTGGACAGCATTCAGTTGAGGGCCTTGGCCACTTGGGGGTGGGGTATATTCTCACGTGTGCTGCTATCCGTTCCTATGGTGTCAATCATTGTCATCACCGGCCCCTACAGAGCAGTCTGTCTCATCTTTTTGGATTCTCCATAGTTCCATTATACCAGTGGAGCAAACGACAGCAATTGGATGCAAGTAATTCATACATGTACATGTCATTCTGGATAGGCTGCTCTGCTCCCGGTGGTCAATCTTCGTTCATTCTCTCTTCTTCAGCTCCCGTAGAAGCCGTGTGACCATCGTCCATGCCAGCAGATGACTCCACTGCTATGAGGCAGAGTGCAATGACATCTTTCTTCCCGTTTTCCGTGCTAGAAGATGGGATGTTACAAACTCCTGCTGACCTAGTTCACAGGCAAGATGGGCTGGAAGGGGGTGTGTATTGAGGGGAGAGGTGGTCTTTCAAAGTAATGCTGTACTTTGGCTTTGATGTTTACAATAAATACAGTGGACTGTTGTCCTGTGAAAGGCTTGTTTCCAGTAGCGTAGATGAATGAGCCTCCCAGTCCTGTTACTCACTCTTCTTGGTATCTTTCGAAGAGACACATTGCATCTTGAGAGACTTTCAATACATTGATAGATAGTTATGGGGGTTTGAATTTGTGGCTTTGGAAAAATTGAATCTGCATTAATTAGTGTGTGCGAATTGTGTGTGTGTGTGTGTGTGTGTGTGTGTGTGTGTGTGTGTGTGTTTGTGCGTGGGGGGGTACTAAAGTTCATTGTAATTTGTGTAGTTGCTTTATGAGAGACACACAAGCAGTATTGCGGCTGTTAACTCTAAGTACATAACTGGTCTGGATCGATAGAGTTTCCATATTATATGGATGTAATTAATGAAACTAGTCAGACAGGAAAAATAGGAGGGTCTGGTCTAGAGCCTTGTCTAACAGGGGCCATCTTGACTTTTGCAGAGGTCTTCTCTTTTAACCTTCTATTTAACATTGCGCTTGATATTGCCCTAATTATTCATATTTTTTATACATGTTCTGAATCATTTTGCTAAGTGCTCCCTAATGAGAGCAAGTGGGGAAATGTAGACACCACCTTACAGTCGCTTGCAATTAAACCTAGTGGTTAATGGTCCATACTCATTTATAGGAGGACGGTTCTGTTCCGACGGGCACTTGGATGCATGATCAGCCGTTGACAGGGCAATGGGTAAGAGTCTCTGGAGGACAGCTGCTCAGCAGAGAACAAGACAAAGGGGTACGAAGCCGCCTCGCTGTGGTATTTCATCACATGCCTCTGCCCTGACAGCCCACATTAGTCACTGCGCCCTAATAAGCCTTTCTTTCCTGTAGCTTGATACTAGCGTGACAGCTCGGCACGTACTTGTGCTTTAGTGCATGAACTTGCATGCGTACATGAGCTTAGGTGTGCTCCGGTCTGTTTATGCAGGTTTACATAATTTAATGTGTTTCTCTGACCCCAGGTTCCAGGTTCTTTTAACCCAGTGGTTACTGGAAAAATGCCTTCATTAATCCACGGTGCCAGCTGTGGCCAATCAGGTATGAAATCTCTGACAAGAATGATACTTTCGGTGTTAAAGGTCTTCTGTTATTTTCCCTTAATTAGTCTCAAGGCGGCCTGTCAGAAATACGGCATCAATACGCCATGTCCTGGGAGGAACTGCAGGGAGACATTAACCTATGTTTCTGTGGAGGAAAAGAACTTGCCTCAAAACAGTCATCGTTTATCGTTTTTGAAAATCCCCCTCTAAGGCATATGGCTAAAAAAAGAGCAAGAATACCAATTAAAACTGGAGAAAAGGCCTGGTCAATTATTGAAATTTCTGTGATTTTATTCCTCCCAACATTTCAGTGCAAGCCATTTAATTTTACATTAAAGCTTCAATGCATAGATTGGCTTTTTTCGTCTGTTGCGCAGTGTTTCGGTGAAACTTGAATAGGATTTATTTTTTGCACCGGGATTTTTTTTTTTTTTTTCGAACCGAGACTTATTAGACACTCCACAAACCCGTGAAGGGTAAAATAATAGACTATTTTCTCACTTCTAGCCATAAAAGCCTACTGCTGTTTCCGTCCAAAAAAGATTAATCTCCAAAGCTAAAGCTTCTACATATCTAAATGTTTGCTGTGGAAATCTCTCTGGGTGCAATTCAGGCCTTCTGCTTGGCTCGAACCGTTGCCATGCGTTTAAAGATGTGTTGCTGTTTCTTCAAAGCTTTCACAGCACTTCGCCTTTTGTTTCAATCCTTGTGTGAGAAATGCAAAAGAGCAACAAAACTGCGGCTGAGCATTGGATTGAATTAAGTCCAGATTCACAGCTAAAAGGAGAGACTTGGTTTGTAGTAGGAAACAGGCTTCCGAAAAGGCCACTCTACTTGGCAACCATTGAATTGTGAGGACCGAAGCAACTTTCCATACCTCTCTGCTACGTTTTGCGATCAATCAAACGCTAGAAGAAAATCAGCCTGAAAAGGTGTCGTTCATTACAGTGGACTCCTGGATATATTCACTGTAAATATATTGAATCATCCTCAGAATTACGTTTTTTTTTTAAGGTACTCTTAAAAACTATTCGGTTTTAAATCAATTTCATTTATATAGTGCTTTTTTAAATGCGGGATTCAGGAAGCTAAGGATTCAAAGCACTTCTTCATGGTGTGCCCGTCAGGATGATGTATTAATAAATTAAATGACTGGAGTAGCTTCAGTGTGCTCATAGTCATTAGCCTACCAGGTCTTAATAAGCATATTAAGATGATTGTTGCAGGAAAATGAATGTCTCTTGACCATCCAGCTACCACAGCTAAGCAAAAAACGTATTGTACTGGTAAACCATTGAAAGCGAGGCATACCTAATGTATACCCTTAACAATAAACTCTGGATCAGCATTTTTTTTTTTTTGTCCACACCATTTGTTCTGTTGGAAGGCCCCCAGTACATTCCTGGTAACACAGGAAACTCCTTCAAGTCACACCTTCGGTAGCTTCTAGCCCTGTCTCCATTTTCACACATCAAGTCGCGTGACGCTTGTGTGGTACAGGCAAGGCCGAGCAGAGGAATGACTCTTCTCTCACTGCTAGAAGCACTCTACCCTAGGAAGACGCCACGCAAAGCCACCGCACTGACTGCCAGTTTGGGAATCCCACCTTGGAACAGTTCGCCTGTTCAACAGGCGAAGGTCTACGGGGTAAGCCGATTATATTTAGTTGTCAGACGCAAAAATTAATTGGAGCAGGAAAATTAGAACAGCTATGAATATCTTTTATAGGTTTGCCTGCTTCCTGTACCACCATGGGGACATATATGGATAAGGGCTCAGGAGATAAATCGACATTGTACCAGATTTCTTTTTTATTACTAATGCAAAAAAAAAAAAAATTCCATTTAGGTAATAATATATCGAACTAGGATCAAAAAAGAACCTAGAACATTTTATTGTGCGTGTGGTACGATGATATTTCGTCAGTTTGAATTTAGCCAAATTTCACCGTAGAATGGGTGCTAACCTTTAATATTCAATGGGGACAGTCAATCGAAACACTGCCTGCGATAACGTCTCCGTTACTCCTGACGGCGGGGAGATAAGCCGCGCAGGGGATTGCCAGGGATCCCGGCGTTTCATCCGCACCTTCCTGCGCTCCCCTGCTTCGTGCTGGCGTTAGCACTCCCACGGTCGCAGTCAGCGGCCGGCCAGATGGTGCTCCCACACGCATTATCACGCACGCTAATGCCTGTACGCTCGCTGCTGGGAATTCATTAAGTTGGGGCCACCGTAGGAGTATGTTTTCATTAATGCATCGTCTTCCTCGGGACAGCTTTGAATCGCCTTGCTGACCAAGCTTGGGCCCAGAAAAGAAGGTACGTTATGGCCGCGCAAAATGTTTCGAGCCACCAGGCGGGCATCGGGAGCGCCGTAAGACAATGGCATTCTGGGAAATAACAACATAACCTTTGCGGCGTCTGCTGCTGAATTATGCCTGAGATATGAAAGGAGAAATGTCCCTTTATCTTGTCAACAGGATAAGAAAAACGTTGGAGCCTGCAGTGCCAAGGAAATGAGGCTGGATGTGAAATGTCACTGCTGTGGGAATTTCATTACAAACCAGCTTCTTCATCTGTCCATCCTCCTTATTAATAAAACATGAAAATGCAGACTTCACCAAGACAGACGTGGGCCCTCCGCGGACAAGTTAAGCTATGATAACGCACGTGCCCTCATTTTATCACCCTTTGACAGATTATATTTATTCCCAACAAATTTTTCATGATTTGACTAATACCCCGCCATGTAAGGACAGGGAGTGTGTGAGGTTGCACTGAGAGGAGATGTCAATGTTTGCAGATGAAGGGAATGATCTCATATTCCTTATACATAAACTGTCCAGTCAGTTTACTGCTGATCATCGATAAGTAAGCGTTTTTTATCATACTCCCTTTTTTCTTGGTTGACCTTCCCCACTTTTGAGTATACCTGCTGGTATCCTAAGAGAACCCATTTGTAGGGAAATTATGGAATACCAGAGTCGTTTGTCCACTGACCTTGGGAAGACGTGCCACATTATGCAGTGTATTCCATTACGGAGAAAAGCTGTCAGCCTCCCGTAGTCCTTCCCCGTAAGAAAAGCCTGCATGTCTGGAGCACCGTGCCTTTTCAAAAGCTTGCCACATTTCAACAGGAGTGTCTTTCTGCCTTCAGGCTAAATACGATATGAAATTCCGTCAAAGTACGGTAAGTTCAAGAATAAGACGGCTATCACAAGTAACTGTATTAATATTTTAACAACTGATAAAAAAAGCTATTATTTTTGCAGAGTACAATAGATTATTTTGGTTTTAAATATAATAATTTTTAGGTATTTTTCTCATGGTTTTTATTCCTTTATTACGAAAATAATTTCTTTCTTAGTCACCCTGATCAGGATAAGGCCAGCGTTAGAAAGTATCGTCTTTAGGAGAAGTAATCAGAAAGTGAATTATCTTTTTATGCAGCGAATCTTAAACATTTTGGTCAAGCATTGATAATGCCATTCATCCATTTTCCAAAGTCCTCAATGTTATTCAGGGTTGTGGGAGGCCTAGAGCCTATCCCAGGCAGTCTTCGGGCACAAGGTGGGGGACACCTTGGATGGGGTGCCAACTCGTCAAAGCCACACCAATTAGCCTACAAAGCATGTCTTTGGGCTGCAGAAGGAAACCGGAGAACCCAGAGGAAGCCTACAAAGTACAGGGAGAACATGCAAACGCCACGCACATAGAACCGGAGGTGGTAGGCAAATCCCAACTTTGGGGGTGAGAGCCAGCAGTGCTAATCACTAAATCACCGGGCCTCCCGTTATCAATAATTATACTAATTAAACCTTCCAGCACCACCATCAGTACTTGATGAACTTCTTTTGGTTGGTGGAAACCATGAGGGTCTTTAAATGCACTGAAAATGCAACACTTAGTTTTGTGACATGGCCAGCAATAAAATGACCAGCAGTGGGTTCGATTGCCTCACTTCCTGTCATGAGACCCTTACAGCTGTTTTCCTATAGCTGTCCGTGTGCTGCAGGAAACAGGTCAGATCCTGGGCACTGAATGGCTCGCTGATGAATTTGTAAGACCATAAATGGGGTGTATTTTTACTTCAGTGTTTTATTTGAAATATATGTAGTTGTTATCCTTCTCTCTCTGTTGCGCCACGGTTCTGGTGATTATGGTGTTCCACTGCATACTAGAATATGGATGATGTGACAATAAAGCCCACTTGACTTGACCTAGCATTCATCAGGCATTCTGAAGGAGATCTTGTTAAGTTTCTACTATGACTTTCATTGATTCACTCAGTGCAATGGAATAATGACTACTCACATGGGTTTTATATTTGTTTGAAACAAGTCAGCTTTACTGTTTCATGGTTCCATAAACGTTAAAAATAGATTGGGCAATTGGGCACAAGTAGACTCACAGTATGAATACAACTTTCAAGAGGTATCCAGTGTAGTGATGGTACAAATGAGGATACAAAACTTGTGGAGGTTGGGAGTATCCTGAACTAACCAATCAAGACTGGCTATCACCTCATTTACCACCAACGTTGATTGATTAATTCAGGATACTTCCCCCACCGCGAGTTTTGAAGCCTCATTTGCTCCAGAAGTAATCTAATGTGATTTGTGCTTTACAGGAAATAGCTTCAGTTTGTCTAAGAGCCTTGGTTTTGGCCCAGATAATGCCTCAATTAATAATATCATCCCATTCATGATATCTGTCACACATCCCTGTCTGCCTCACTGTTCCTCAAGGGGACGTCTGGGGACCGACGGCAACATTCGGAACGTGACCATCACCTGTGCAGCGTGGCCAGGCTTAGCCTCCCATCGGTCCTGCGTCTGATCTGCCACTCCAGGTGAAACACAGATAGCCGCCCTTGTTGGTGAGCATCTTAAATTATTTTGCCGTGTGCCTCTGACATTAGCTCACACAACATGGAAGTCGGAGGAGTTCAGCAAATTCTCCAATGCTGTCCTCAGATCCCCAAGGTTAAAAAAAAAAAGAAAAACATTGTGTTGAATCTGTGAAATAAGAACATCCACTCATTTAAAATGTGCTGAGATGACAAACTGCACTCGCTGGCTGTGGAGAGCAAAATCTCCAGGGGGCTTCTCATGGACATGCAGAGCCTGTCACGGAGAAGATAAGAATGAGTCTAAGAGGATCTGACAGCTGAAACCTTTTTATTCTCTGTTGAAGGTTATTTCATTAAGCAAAACAAACGTTTGGTCATTACCCGTCTAATTACTGTTACAATTTATGTAAAAACATCCCAAATGACAGGGTGGATATTACCGCAGACAACCGATTCAATATGCAAGTTAACGATTTCTTGGGCTTTGTGACATGACAGATGTCTTACACCCATGGCATACTCGTCTCCCAGGAAAAGTCGACAAGTTGCATAATCTCAAATGCTTTATCTTGGACCAAGCTTTTATTTTAATAACAACGTGAGAAGCACATCTGTACGTGAGGCACATGAGGAACGATGACGAGCGCACCAACAGTGCTGAAGACCCTCCGAAGACTGATACTAATTTTAAATCGCACAAACGAATGCGACGTGTCCGCGTCGACAAGAAGGGGAAAAAACTTGGAACATTTTTCTATGAGGATTACGGCGCCTGTTTAAATAGACGATACTCTTGACTCATCGCGGTTTAGCTGAGCTTAAACGCAGTTAATTCCAGCGTCAGGAAACACCGGCAGTGCACGACTTCGTGTGATGAATGATGAATTGCACATATGTTGTGCGTAACGTTCGCCTTCTGCAAATTAAAATGCGGCTTCAACACTACCTGTCTTTCATGACATGGTCACTTGCCGGCTGCTTTCATACAAAGTGACTCACGTCTTTTCCTTTGCCCGTTTAACTAACTCAGTTCAGGTTTCCAGTGAGAAGCTGGTGTTCTGGGGACCTCTCGCAGCCTGTCATCATCGAGGTGTTGCCAGACACTTTGTCAGGCTGTCAGATTAAGAGCGTGTGAGCACGACCAGGTAGAGGCAGACGGTGGTGAATGCAGAACAAGGGGGCAGAGGGTGAGGTCAGATCGTTCCTGGTAATTGTGAAAGGTTGCAACTGATGAAGCCCTCCGGCAGAGCGAGCTGATATCGAGGGAAATATGCACAAACCCTGTTGCCATGGTGAGCACAATCCAGTCCGGGTATCACCTAATTAGGAAAGCCTCAACAGAGAGACTGAGCCTGAGCAATAGCATGCCATAGTGTCGACGGGATCAGAGCAATGCTGTTGAATAGAATGTCACCTACAGTCACCTGAAGAGGGTCTTCCATACAGCGTGCCAGAGCTCTCCTCATCCTGCCCTGAGTCAGCTCTTTTGTCGTTTCAATGAGAGCAACGTAAAGCAATAAGTATCCAAAATGACTACATTCTACTGCATTATCTTATGCCACTAGGGTTGGGGCATAGGAGAATTGGTGCCTTTAAATTTCCCTTAATTAATCTATGAGTGAGGGTATGTCCTAGCATCCCATTCAGGGTGTGATTACCGGGACAGCCTCTAGACTCACCAAAACTCTGCACTGGATAACTGGTTATGGGAAATGGGGGGAGAACAGAATTCATTCAGATGAACGGAGAGATTTCCCCAGCTCAGATATGGACCTGTGACTTTATGATTAAAGAGGTCCATTGTTTAATGCTAGGACATGACTGACTGATTTCGTTCCAGCTCCGTAGCAGGAAATTGTACCAGACCACAAAAGTCACATGGGAACCTCATTAATCCTTGCAATATCCTCAGATTTTGAAAAGGAATGAATAATTGATTCATTCATTAGTTGAAGATGACATTCGCAAATGTTAATAAAGCTCCGTTTTCTAAAAACGGCCCGGTGAGGAAATCCTCCTCCCGGTCATTCATCACAGCCAATCACAGTGCAACTGTCTTCAAATGAGCGATGGAAAACTGTCCCACAGACACGCGTACCCCCGGAGGGCTGTGGTTACGTCATGTCTACTAGGGACTTTGTTTACAAGGTCATGTGACGACACAAGCTCACCATGGACCATCATCAATAGGACAAACAGGCACACTTCAGCTGCTCTCACATTTGGCAATATGAATAACAAAAATAATAATAATAAAAAAACATTTCCCCCCACTGCTGTATATTTTGACGCAAGGTCTCTCTCATTTTGTCGGTTCTCTAATTAAAACATGTTGACTATATTGAAAGGACAATTGCATCTGTGACACGGTTTGAACTCTGCTCCACCTGAAGAACGATGAGGGAACGACCATCTACATCCCAGGTGCTGCTGGGAGGCTGTGGGAGTCTGTTGATTACATGCAAGGACTCGCCCAATCCCTTCTTAATTTTCTGCATCGAGTTGTGAATGGTTCATGGCCGTCCTTGATTTGGAACATGAGGTGTTCAGAGGGGGGACCACAGTCCATAAGCTGCAGATGGTCATACAAAGCAGAGCAGAGTCTCACCCCCGCCGCCCCCTCTGTGATGGCTTTTTCCAATTACTTCTCATTCCTCAAGAGATAACAGCTAATTGTTCCCACTTAACCGTTTTTAGATAATGTTATTCATTTAGCTGGCCTAAAACCCGAATACCATTTAAAACACTCTAACTTACAAAGCTTAAACTTACGAGCTCCCTTTTTTGAAAAAAGAAAAGTCCATGCACAAAACTTCAAAGCCTTCGACAGCCACTTGTAAATGTTATCTACAAATATGCATTCATCCAAGCCTATTCATCCAAATGTCTTCGTAAAGCCTTATGGAGCCTTAATTGTGATTATAACAAAGACAAATACCCTTAAAAGGATTACATCTGATCTGCTTCCATCCAGAGAGTCTCTCATCGGGTTCCCTGTTTTTCCCGGGATAGGCTCCAGTCTCAGTGTGACCCTATGCTAGTTAAGCAGATGTGAGAGATGGATAGATGAGTTGCCAAGTAAAGTAGAGTCACCAAAAGATACCTTGCAGTTTATTTCCAACTCACCTAAAATATATATAACCTAAGGAGCAATGATGTCAATAAGAGGATACACTGAGAGAGCCAGTGATTGGCTGGAAAAAGTGCTGTGCTAGACATGTAAAACGTTCTTAACTTTTGTCATTCTGCAGTCACACTTGATCAGTAGCTGGGCAGGGATTGACCAGTAGAAATGCCAATTAAAACTTCTTGAGTCTTTATGCAAACTGTGAGATGTTGTGGCTGCCTTGTTTTTATAGAATCACAACATTAGCATATAAGATGCAAATGCCACCTAGAGTGTGCTTTCGGCTGTTTATAGTCATGCTACAACTCAGGAAATAATCTCTTTAATAAAGCTGAACTGTCCTTGGAAAAGCATGACTTTGAGCACCTTTTTCCCCCAAATGCATTGTGGTTTAATGGTCGTTTTCCTGCAAGTGGCACAAGCACCAATGATTAAAGGGTCATATTCTCCACAAATAGAACTCTGGAGAATAATTATAACAACTCACGTCACCTTCCAAAATGCGGGGATGTGATCCTTTTTGCTAAATAGATCTTTTAAGGAAAAGTGGTATGCAGAGTTCATAAAGTACTGACTAATTCTTCTGCATTAGCTAAAGCACCCATTTTCCCCGTTCCCTTGTTCATTTAAACGTGATGGCCTAATTATATTTTATTTGTGAAAACATCATGTGGTAAATGCAGTGTTATTTTAATACAGTTTTATTGGAGTAGAAAACAGAAGGTGTTCCCACCTAATACAAAAAAATTATAATATGATTTGTCTCTGAGACATTTGAAATGCATAAAATTTTATCTATTCTTCTTCCATAACTGCTAATCCATTTCAGGGTCATGGTGAGCCTTGAACCTATCCCAGAAAGCATACTGCACAGGGCGGGGAATACAATGGACTAGTGAAAGGACAAACGAGACTTCAAAACCCATGGTGGGTGGGAGTATCCTGAACTAACCAATCAATGCTGGTGCTAAATGAGGCTTCAGAACCTGTGGGGGGTGGGAGTTCCCTGAACTAACCAATCAATGCTGGTGCTAAATGAGGCTTCAGAACCTGTGGGGGGTGGGAGTTCCCTGAACTAACCA
>JAACJT020000038.1:1090394-1101373 GCA_009936485.2 Gymnarchus niloticus
ATCAATGCTGGTGCTTTAGAAACACCGATTTAGAAATACCATTCCACCTAATCTGCTTGGAAACTCACATGGACACAGGAAGAACATGCAAACGCCACACAAACTGAGTCACAGCAGGACCTGAATGTGTGACACTGGAGGCCCGAGGCCTAAGTCTGATTTCCTGCGCTAGCACTGCACTTCAGGCAAATTTTATCTGACTGACTAAACAAAATTCTCTCATCGACTGGAGGCTAATGAATGATAGTATTTCCATTTCAGTTGGATCCTTAGCCATGGGCAGTAAAATATTAAAGAAATCAATAATGTTAGTGCCAAGAGAATACAGCTGTCAGTGCTGCAGACGTTTTTTTGGTCGGAGAAGAGGTGAAAGATTAATAAATCAAGATTACTCTTCTTGCAGGCAACAGTACATGCACACTTCTGACTCCAGCAAGTGCCCTTGTTAGATACTAATGAGCCATTTCCACTGTAAAATAGCTCCTGTTTTGCTATAGATTGCTTCGCTAAAGCTCTAAATCCACATCCTGCTGTATCCAGTGAATACAATCTAAAAGAATTGGAAGTGTTATATTAAAAATACGTATTCATGATTTTTTGACAAGAGCCGCACAAAATCTCAGGTTCACTACGCTTGTCTCCAAATGTTATGTGTGATCAGCCTTGAATTCATGCATAACCACACAATTCACATACAGACAGGCGCCAAAGAAAGGAAACATTAACATCAAGTCACTTAATAGAATTTAGGGCTCTGTGAACTGCAAGAACCACTTTATTGACTAGACATGGATTCTTGAGTTCCTGATTATTTGTTGGAAGGACTCAAGCATTTTCTCAAGGAATTTGGTCATTTGGCGTTTCGAAGATGGCCATGAAAATGGTTCTTCTGAGTCATGGTGCCCAACACCCTACACAGTCATTTGGTGTTTTGGCGACGGTCATTGAAACAGTTCTTCTGTCTCACCGTGCCCAACACCCTACACAGTCATTTGGTGTTTTGGCGACGGTCAGTGAAACAGTTCTTCTGGCTCATGGTGCTATCGTTTGGTGTTTTGTTGAAGCCAGATTTGGCACCTCTCCAGAATAACTCAGAAAGTGCTCAGTTGTGTCGAGCCTGATTGGAACAGCCACAGCATGTGGTTGTCAGCATCATCATAATGCCCATCAAGCAATTCAGTAGCCACTTCCGCTTTGTCGATGGAAGCACTTTCACCCAGGAAGATTCTACTCCTCATCTTCTGCCACTCATCAAGATCATTATGAAGGATGAGCCACCTGACCATATGGCTATTCCCACTCCAAAGTAGACCACTTCCTCTGACTTTCCCAATACTTGAGTCACAAAAAAACATTTTTAGCTGTAAGAAAGGCATTGCACTCTGTGACCCTAGTGCAGGATGCACCACCGTGAGGTTTGACAAACCAAACTCGATATCTGCAGTCAACTGAATCCTTAGACTACCTTTTCGCATCTTGTACAGATCACAGCAGAAGAATTTGCTGTTTCATCCAAGGCTGCCCCAAGTCGACCTTTCCCTCAAGCTTTCATGCCTGGTAGAGTCACCATGGTCAGCTCACTAATAGGCATATTAGTACATGAACACGTTAATTAGGTCAGAAACCACGCGTGTGTGGAGGCAGCTACTTTCAATACATGTCACACCCTTCACTTCCTTCTACAAGTTACTCGTAGGGTAAGCTAAACAGCAACTGGCTCTGGTTATCTAACTCTGTGTAAACTGACACTTGATCTGTCACGAAGGTATTGGGGCAACTCAGCTGACTCAGCCGACGGTTCCTCTGCTGCCCGGCAGAACGTGAAGCAGGGGAGACAAAAATAAACACCCTCATTTTACAGGAATATGTGGCCATAGTGATGTGGGTTGGTTGCTCTCTCTGGGTATACAATCTGTGTGTTAAAACTGAATGAGCATTCATTAAACGAATACATCTGCTCTTTTTATTTCATGCGTCAGACAAATTACAAAACAAAAATCAAATGTCATTTTTATCCCCTAGCAGGACAGAAACCCTGCAGGAAGCTCTTCACATCATGGCTGATAAACTGAGTTGTTAATTGCCCATCCATTCTCCTCACCGCTTACCCAGTACGAGATTACGGTGCGACTTCTTTAGAGCCATCAATTTCATATTAATGTTAACAGGCATTATTTATTTATTAACACGATCCTTTTTCAATACTCATCTTTTAAGAGAGGAAAATCAGTACAAAGGATATGGAAAATAAAGTATTACTCAAGAAGGCCACTCAATGCCTGTGAATCAAACAGAAACAAGCAGTGAGACTGAGCTTGACACCCCCACTCGGTACAAAACATTACAGCAAACATCTTCACAATGCAGTCTGCATGATTTCAGTGGTCTTCATTGAAAGGCAACACATTTTAATTGTGGGCACGTTATCAGCGATATTCTTCTGCAAGGTTTCACTTAATTTAGGCTGATAGCAGCTCATGACATACTTATCCCGAATTCAAACAAAAAATGTAGTCTCAACAGATTCAGCAATTTAAAGCTCACCATCGTCTGTAAAGATACAGTTACTACAAGTTTCTGAGTTTTCTGTATCGTATGGGGCAAACAAGTAAATGTAACCACCCTGCAGAGTTTAACGCTGCTGTTTCATCCAGCAGATTGCTGCCATCTGCTGACAAGGGAGAAGGCTGTCCTGACTTTCCTCAGCTTCCCTGTTAATCGTGAGCCGGTTCAGCATCGAATCCTAAATACTCCTGGCAAGATGTTGCATTCAGAAGATTTATTATTATTATTATTATTTAAGAACACTTCCTTACACAACAGCAAAATCCTTAAACACAGAACAAGTGCTGAAGAAAAGCATTGAATGTGAACGTCCCTTCAAACGCTAGCGAGACACAGGGATGCATTGGTTCCCCCAAACCCAAAAGAGTTGGTAAGAGCGACCCGCCGGCCCTCGGTTCTCCATGGCTGGGCGGCACAGGGCACGTAATTTAAGTTGAACTCTGGCTCGGTCCGATCCAAGTTCAGTGTAGGTGGTAGGATGGCATAGTAGCAGGCCAGGGCAGTGAATGCTGCCTCCAGGGCCCCGGCTGCGCCCAGCAGGTGGCCAGTCGCACCCTTGGTGGAGGATATGGCCAGTGAGTAGGCATGTTGCTGGAAGAGCCTTTTGATGGCTGCATTCTCAGCAGCGTCCCCTAGGGGTGTGGAGGTTGCATGGGCATTCACGTAAGTCACTTCCTCTGGTTTCACTCCTGCATCGCGCAGAGCTGCAGACATGCACCTAAACATTAAACAAACATCATTTCACTTCGAACCATTCCTCGAAACACAAAACAAGGGCACAGCATCTACCACACAAATCCATAAGGGCTAAGAATGAGAGTGTTTTGTGTAGGAATTTATGCTTAGCCATGGTTAAAGACAATTTCAATATTACATATTCAGTAATGTTGTGTTTTTGTGCATTTTGAATATGAAAGATGATAAAAAAAAATGATCAGTTTACCACCCAAAGTTAAAATTAAACCGAGGTCCTGAACTGAACTGAAAAGTGACTTCTTGTTTGTTCAGGCTTTACGGCTGTTGGCACCTGAATGCCCCACTCCCGTCGGCAGTGGGAGCAGTGATGTGGCTGGCATCCCCTGAGAGCCCGTAGCCAAGCACCTCAGCATATATCCTAGCACCCCTAGCCATAGCTCGTCCCCGTTCTTCCAGCACCATCACGGCTGCCCCTTCGCCCATGACAAAGCCCTCCCTCTCTGGGTGAAAGGGACGTGAGGACAACTTGGGATCATCGTTCCAGCTGGTGCTCAGAGCACGTGCCCGCGCAAAGCCCGCGATCGCCAGCGGGCAGATGCAGGCCTCCGTGCCTCCGGCCACCATGGCCTCTGCGTCTCCATGAGCGATGAACCTAGCGGCGTCCCCGATGGCATGTGCCCCTGTGGTGCAGGCCGTGGAGACTGCGTGGTTGGGTCCTTTCAGTCGATGCCTGATGCTAATATGCCCAGCCGCCATATTGACCAGGATCCGGGGTACGAAGAAAGGACTGATCTTGTTGTAGCCTTTGGTGTGGAATAAGCTGGCAGTGCGGGAGACTTCATCCAGGGGCACCATGCCCATCCCGACAGCCACTCCTGTATACAGCTGCTCCTCGGGGCTGGTGGGGTACCATCTGGAGTCCTTCAGTGCGAGCTCTGTGGCAGCAAGTGCCATAACAGTGGCTGGGGACATGGTGCTGATCTCCCCCCGTGAGGCAAAATTCTCCTCCTTGAACTGGCCCTCCTTGTCCCCTCTAGGCACAGATGCTGCTACTTTACAGGGGACAGTCCTGTACTCCTCAGTGTCCAGGCCAATGATTCCACTCTTGCTGCGGAGCAGGCGCTCCCAGGGTATAGTGGTCCCGGTACCAAGGGGGCAGACGAGTCCAATCCCAGTGATCACCACACGCCTCTGTGATCCGGCAGGAGCCAGTACTCTGTAGTGCCTCACATGGGAGTTTAGACCCATGCAGATCTTCATGTTTAAGACTTTAGACTCAGGCAATTTCAGAAGCAACTTCTCCCAACATGACAATAAAACGACACGCATGTTGACTTAATCACTGAGGTGTCACAAAGTCACTTGATCTTGAAACCTACCCTTATGTTATTGAGAATATAATGCTTAACTTACACAATTAACCCCCATGCAGACTTGAGGTTTGTATTTTAGACTAGTCAAATTCGACTAATCTCGAGAATAACACTATGTATACAAAATAAATTATATTTAATAAAGGATCTGCCTCATCTACTCACCATATTTTAAACAAATCAATTAAATTAGTTTGCTCGATTGCTAATTATCAAGACAAATATTCTATCTCCCTGTTCATACGTGACAATAAGCTAGACATGCCATAAAAAAAACCCTGGCGTGCAAAACCACTACACATTTAAGCATATATCACCACGGTCATGTTTTCGACCTACTGTAAGGCACACGAGAGTCGTTGATCTTGGAAATCCATATCCGTTTGCCTGTTGTTTCGCTTAAAAAAATCGATTCTATATACATAAACAAATAAGTAGACAATAGTTATTTTCCATAAAGGTGCTCTTTCTTTTTTTCCACCTAAAAGAAACTTGATTAGGCTTATAATGATTTTAATAATGTTTTTTTTTTGTTCAGGCATCATAAAGGGCTTCCCTGCCATCACGTGACTTGGACCTTCTGCTATGAGGAAGAGCGAGGCGGAGCGGCGTCAGACGGCGAGTAGTCCGCTCTGGTTGTGGCATCATGGCTGAGTTTCAGGGGGTGTCTGCGTTGTGCGAAAACCCCAACGACGTCTTTTTAGACGCCTCAAAGCTGCTGCTGACCTATGCCGACAATATTCTCAGGTCATCTTAGTTTTATGTCGTTGTCGGACGCTTTGACGTTGTGCCGCTAATAGGCTCGCTCGGTTTCACTTTGCACTGTTGTGCCATGTCATCTCAGGAGAAGCTGTGCGGAGTTGCTGTGAGAACAGGCACTCTACGTTTGGTCGTGTGCAGTCCCGCTTAAAATGCATTTGGGAAGGTGGGAAAGCGTGTCTAGTCAGTTCTGGGTAATCGCTGTCGGTAGTTTCTGTCGCTGGATGCTGACCATAGGTTGTCGCTGTGAATTTGGTTTGAAATGAACAGTTTCCTGTTCGCTTTATTGGCGTGCTTATGGAAGCTCCTTAAAACAGGGTCGTATTTCTACACAGGGTCTCGCAGGTAGGGAATGGATAAATGAGGCTTCAAACCCGTGGTGGGTGGGAGTATATCAAAGCCTCATTTAGCGCCGGCACTGATTGGTTAGTTCAGTATACTCCCGCCCACCAGGGGTTTTGAAGCCTCATTTGTCACATCAGTCACTAACTAGAGTCATTTGTATATTCCTGCATGAAGGAATCCAGGCGAAGAGAAATACAGATCTATAAGGATCGGAAATCCCACATTTTCTACTCGGCTTCTGCCTATCAGAGGCGCTGTGGAATGTCTCTTTGAGATGGGCTTTGAAGAGGTAGGCCTAAATTTTCATCTTAAGATGTTTAAGCGTATGTCTCAATTTTGCACTCAAAAAAAAAAGTTGCATTAAAAACTTTATGTGCATGCTGAATAGCTAGAATGCATGAAGAGAACCCGTAACTAACCTAACACTGAATGTTTAATGCTATCAGGTGAAAAAGAGGCATGATTTTAGGGACTCCTGGATTAACAGGCTGTTCCAAAATGAAATATTCCATGGGCTGACTTTGTTTGTGAATGACGCAAGGAGATTGTGGACTAATGTTCTGTGTATCTGACAAGTAGCTACAGTCTTAGTGATATGAAATGCCATAGATGAGGTGTCCTTTCCAGGCCGAAACACATCTGGTCTTCCCGAAGACGGCCTCTGTGGAGCAGTTGAGGCGGATTCGTGAATCCATAGCAGCAGAGAGGGAACAGAGGCTTCACGTGGGTCAGGCCTCTGCTGGTTCTGATCCAGCCTGTCCTATCAGCAGCGACCTGCAAGCCGGCTCGGCTGACAGACCACCGGCCCCTACCCCAACCATCAGGCCACTGGCTCCCCAGCCACCCTCGCAGCCAACTCCCGTGGTGATGATGATGATGATGATGATGATGTTTATGGCAGCCAATCGCTATTAGAGGTCCTGAAAGCTTGTGATTCTTGTTTTGGCAGTTCAAAGTATGTTCAGTCCATCCCCGGGGAATGTTAGATGTGGGAGGGAGACAAATCATTAGAAAGTTGTCGGTCTCTAAAGAGGTCAGCTGAATTAAAAGTTTAACCAATTGCATTGATTGTTTGGATTGATTTCAAAAGTGGGGAAACAGGTTATGAAGACCTGCGTAAACTGGATTTTTAGTTTATGGCTTGAGTGCTGACCAGAATAGTAGCAGAAGTCGACCAACCTGGTGGGCTGGTGGATCGCCATTCTTCCTTGATGAGTTTCTTAATTGCGCCAGGCCAATGCGTCACATCTGGAATTTTCTCCTCCCCCCCCCCTGCTGTGACAGGAGAACAGCATGAGCTTCTTCAGGAAGCTGCAGTCCAACAGCCAGCACGTCATGGTGTACGAGAGCCCCGAGCTGCAGCACAAAGCCCTCGCCTGCATGCCACACGCTCAGCTTCGCCGCGTGGCCCGGGAAAGGCTGGAGCAAGCTCAGACGTCTGATCCAGGTAAAGATGGCGCTGCCTCAGTGACATGGCCGTGAGGAGCAGGCCCGGGTCTTGGTACTCGGGTATTTGAAGAATTGTATTTGAGCTCCACAGGGTGCTTTATAATGTTTATATTTGGGAGTGAAGAGAAAGTGATGGTGGGGAGGCAGGTGACAAACTTCCATGATGCTAAATTAGCTCTGTCCCGATTGCTGGGAGACTCAGTGTGAGCCTGTACTGGGTTAGCGGTTGTGTAAATGGCTGTATAGAACCTGTATCATCAACTTTGCTTATATTGTGCTTTGTGATTCTTAAAAAGTGTCGCTGTACCTTTAAATATGACTGATCCCACAGTACGCTTGTATCTTTTGTTTGTCTGCATCTTAAGAGTGTAATCTGGCAGAGGATGACCTGCTGCTGCTGGAGCTGCTACGTTGGTTCAAAGGAGAGTTCTTCTCCTGGGTGAACTGCCTTCCCTGCAGTCGCTGTGGGGGAAGCACCCAGGCCTCTGGGTCCCTGCCTCCTTCGACAGATGACCTGCGTTGGGACGCCCACCGTGTGGAGAACCACCGCTGCGCAGCCTGCCAGCTCACTACGAGGTTCCCCAGGTTCGATGAACTAACGGTCCTCATGCCATGTTCCCTTGAGTCATTCTGCCATCTTGTTTAAATGGCTTCATTCCCCCCCACCCCCCCATTTACATTCTTTTGGCAGGTACAACAACCCAGAGAAACTCCTTGAGACCAGAAGGGGGCGCTGTGGGGAGTGGGCAAATTGCTTCGCTTTGTGCTGCAGAGCCCTAGGATTTGAGGCCAGGTACATCTGGGACAGCACAGGTGAGTCCTTTCATCACAGGGACCTGTGGAAACGCATCAAGCCGTTGCCCTGGAAACAGCCACGCAGTCACGCCTTCTGCTTGGAGGATGTAGGGAGCTAATGGTGGGTTTCCTGTTTTCTCTGTGGGTCCCAGACCACGTGTGGACAGAGGTGTACTCTCACTCTCAGGGGCGCTGGCTGCACTGCGACCCCTGTGAGAACGTCTGTGACAAGCCGCTCCTGTATGAAGTGGGCTGGGGAAAAAAGCTCTCGTACATCCTCGCCTTTTCCAAGGAGCAGGTAAACTGTGTGTGCACGTGTTATCAACATGTCTGAATGCATGCAAGTTGGGAATTAATTGAGCAATTGTACTGATTTATTTTACACTCATGATATAATTTAAAATGTACAATACATGCTATTCGTGAAATCAAAAACATTTCAAACAGATTGAAGGTAGAGCAGCGTTAGACTCTTAAAATCGATTTTAAATGTGTAGGATCTCCAGTGGACAGTTTAGAGCTCAAGTAAACAGAGCTGCGCTCCTGTCAGACACCGTCCGCATGCGAGTAGATCTTCTGACTGCAGTGTTTGTGATGCACTGAGGACGCGGGGTGAAGCAGGGCTGTGTGGCATCCTCTGCAGGTGGTTGATGTCACGTGGAGGTACTCGTGTAAGCACCCGGAGATTCTGTCCCGGAGGACGCAGGTTCAGGAAGGATGGCTGCTGCAGACCATCAACGGACTGAACGCTGCTGTATGTTTCTGGGTCCTTATAGGCGTGGGTTTCGGGTCTGTAAGCATGCCTACCGGTTTCATAAATAGCATTACATTTAGTAGGTGGTACTGTTAGTGGGTATCACTGTACGCTCACACCTTCAGGGTTGGGGGTTCAAATTCCGCCTCTGCTTCGTGTTTATGAAAGTTGCTATGGGCAGTTTAGGGATACAAAGCATGCCATCTGTGTGTCCTGTGATGGTCTAGTATCCTGTCTACTGTGTCCCCTGCCTCATCCCTTCTTTGATAGGCTCCTGGTCTGTGTCCCCCTGTACCTGATAAGTTATGAGACTGATGAAGCTAAATCTGTGATACTAGGTGCTGTTGGTGTCTCTTCCAGAGGCAGCAGTCTCTCAGCCCAGAGAGGAGGAAGGAACTGCTCGAGCGGCTGCTGGTGGAGCTGGTGGAGTTCATCTCCCCCAAGACGCCCAAGCCAGGTGAGCTGGGAGGGCGTACCTCGGGGTCGCTGGCCTGGAGGATGGCTCGGGGGGAGACTGGCACCACCGCCAAGGTAGGCATCTGTTACCTTGGGGTTGGGTGAGCTTTATGTCCCATGATTTTTTTTTTTTTTTTCTTAAAATTAAGAATGGATCTGATCAGTAGTAATTATGGAAAAAATGCGATTTTATTGGAATATTCTATGGCTTTTTTTAAATAACTACCAAAGCCATGAGCCCTTATTGTGGATGTTCATCAGCAGTTCAGTGAGATGATAAGCAGTGGATTGGGGGGGTGCTGTTAAATCATGACCGGTTGCTGGGTTACAGTTTCCCAGCATGCCGGCTTTCCATCTACTCATACATTGGCTTTCTCTCACCAGAAGGCAGATGGGTTCGCCTTCGTTCCCACGGAGGCGGAGAGGACCAGGAAGTTGTTCCATCTCCAGTACAGCGTGACAAGGGACCAGTACTGCCGCATGTCCAGCAACCAGGAGGCCCTACAGGGCTGGGAACGGGGTGTGTGGAAACGGGATGCCATCTTCCGCAAGGTGGAGAGCGACTGGCAGATGGTGAGGGTCTCTGTCCTGGCTGTTTCAGGGCTGACCTCCCAAGATGGGTATTTCACTTAGCCTAATTGCTGCTTGGACAGGCCTGACTAAGTGTGTGACTAACAGTGAAATCCCTGTGTCTTTTTTTTGGGTGACCCCAGACATTTTAATGCAGCTGTTTAAATTGAGCTTTAAAACATAAGGGGAAAAAATGTCATTTGGTCAGGGTATCCATGCATGCAGCTGAAGTTTTGGGAGACAAAATTGTAGTCATGAATCAATGAGTCTTATCATTGCCTGAAAGTGCTGACCAGATTCTTAATGGAGCTGTTGTCACATTGTGTACTGTCTTTACCTTGACCTGTATGCCACACTATCATCTCCGTGTTGTTGCACCATTGTGTCAGCACAGCATGAAGGAATCCTAATGGGCACTTAAGCCAACTTATTTCATGTTGGCTCAGATAGAATAACCCAGAAAATACTGCAGTTTCCAGGGCCGTTGTCCTCAGTCCTTCAGCTCACTGCTGCGTCCTCTTCAGGTCTACCTGGCTCGTACCGAAGGCTCCCTCCAAGGGAGCATCAGCTGGAGATTTGACTGTGGCTCCACCGGCATGAAGATCAGGACTGTTTCAGTCAGAGCCTGCAGCCAGACCTTTCACTCCGGTAGAGTCGGCTGGAGAATGCGTTCGGGGAAGGACACCATGGAGTTCTCAGGAGGTATGGCCCTGGTTGGGTGGACACACGTGTGCATGGCACCATTTCCAACACAAACGGTGTTAACCTGTGTGTGGATGGCTGTGCTGTTTAAATCATGGACTTTTTGTTTTTCTTTCTCCCTTTTAAACAGATGGTAAAATGCATTCTGCTTCAAATTTCTCGGGGTCCACAGAAGTTCTTGTGGAAGCAGAGCTCAGCGGAGGTGATGGGGAGTCATCATGGCAACACTCGCAGCTGTTCAGGCGCAGTCTGAATGAAGCAGAGGAGTCCTCATTTGAAATCCTCATAGACATGATGGAGGCGTGATGTGGAGGTCCTGGTGTTTATAGATAATGACCCTTAAACCTCAAACTCAGCATGTTGGTTAAGTGGCTTTACAATTAAAGGGGAGTCCTTAAACCCCCCCCCACCCACCACCCCGCACACCCCCCCCACCCCCCCCCCACCCACCGCCCCCACCCCCTCCCCCCCCCCCCCCCCCACCACACCACCCCCCCCCCCCCCCCCCCCCCCCC
>JAACJT020000038.1:1102129-1116867 GCA_009936485.2 Gymnarchus niloticus
AGCTCTAATACGCATAAAAACAGCAGTTGTTAAATGGGATTTAATGAATGGGGGGGGCCCTTAATACCCCCCCCCCCCCCCCCCCCCCCCACTTGGGACATTTTACTTAACTTTTTCAAAGCGCCCACTGTTTCACATCGGGCCGGGACCCTGGCAGCCCGTTTTAACGGTTGAGCGTGGTTAAAATGTGGCACTATCCCATTTAAAGGGCTGTCACATCAATAGACCCCAAGGCCCATGTGCACTATAGTAGGGGTTCTTCTGTTTTGAGGGGGCAAAGTGATCTTCCAAAACGTGGCTTGTCCTGGGACTTGGCTTTTGTACTGGCAGTATGAGGTAGTTTAGGGGAAGTAGCATAAATATCCACCCTGGTATGACTCTGTTTTATTACACCACTAGTGGACTTCTGTAGTCAGTCAGGTCTGTGAATGGATATTTTCATCTGGTGTCTCAAAAGCAGTGTGATTGTATCTCTTCCTGAAAAGTTTATGTACTTAATGACTCTGTTTCACTGTGCTTCTAATAGAAACTTTGGATTTTTGCTTAAACTTCAAACGTGGTGGGTAACTGCTTTTTACAGAGTCTATGTATGCACAATCGTCGGAGTTCTGACTTTATTGTGCAATGGTAAGTAGTGCATTAAAAGTATTTTTCCAAGAAAATCATAATTGTGTTACTATCACAGTGTTGGAATGTATGACATGGATTGATGTTTCAGTTAAGTGTTTACGCGTGTAAAGATTTGAGTTCCCACTGTCTTGTGTAGTTGGTTCTAAGGTGACATCACTCATAGACAAGGTATCTTGGCTGAAATTGCATAGGATTGTGCTCAGAAGAAACCAACCCTGTGCAATTTCTCTAGCTGGAATCGTTAAGACCTGTAAAGAGGAAAAAAAAAAAAAGTTAGTTAACGCTTGTGTGTGCACACTATAACAAGACCCATCTTTTCGAATTGTTTGATCTTCACCGTCAGTATGCAAAGTTAAATTAATCGTCTGTGTAGGCGCAGTCTGAGCTCCGAACGGAGGCCGCCTCCTTTTCCTATTGGCCGAGCTGCCGGCGCTCAGCGGAGCTCGCACGGGATTGGTCCCCTCCTGACGGAGAGTGCTCGTGATTGGTCCCCTCCTGACGGAGGGCGCTCGTGATTGGTCCGCTCCGGGCGGAGGGCACAGTCACCGTTCGGATAGCGGGTAGCCGGCCGGGGCAGAGCGCCGCTGTTATTGTTCCTGAATGAAAGCTGCGGCGTGCAAAATATTTTGTTTTCGAACGTCGCCCATAAATGTATTCATATTTTTTGTAAACTTTACTTAGTGCCGCGAAATACCTGAGATATAAAGCGCTTTCTTACAGCACTTATGTCCAAGCAATTAGCGAGTCTGCTAAGGAAATCCAGGCCTCACGCCGCCACGACGCTCGATTTGAACAATAGCCGTGAAACGCTCGCCTCGCCGCGGCTGCCTCCGGACGCCCGCTCGGACGTTTTAAGGCGAGACGCGGCGCCGTAAGCCAGCACGCAGCCGACCAGACCAAAATCGCTTCTAAATGGGGCCAGCTTTTTAAAACGCTTCGTTTTTATGAGCCGTCGGTAAGGAGAGCGTTTCACGCCGTATTTAATTTGGGGGAGAGAAGGAAGAGAAAAAAAAAAAAAAAACACCACAAAAGGAAGATGTCGAACGGCGCTGCGGGAAGCGGCGGCTTGACCTGGGTGGTAAGTTGGAGGAACCGAACCGCTTATGGTGGGAGCCCCCTGGCCGCGGTGTAAAGCGCTGCCTCTCCGCTGGCCTTAGATAACCCCCCTTTACATTAAACCCAAGCCCGTGCATGGAGGGCTTCTCCACAACAACAACAACAACAACACAAATAAACTCTGCTGTGGCTGAGCTTCCCGCTGCCCGGGCAGGGGCCGAAGACAATGGGAGCGCCGGTCCACACACCCCTGCGCCGGGGGGGGCGCCGAGAGGGGCGGCTCCTACACGGGATGAACGTAAAGGATCCGAAAATGAATGAAATAGCGTGCGGTGCTTGGGGGGGGTCTGGGGTCCCCCCCTGAAATAAAAACGTTACGGCTCACAGGCGTCGAGACAAAGGGCAGCGGCCACAATGATGGGCAGATCATTGAAGAGGTTAAATAAGGTGGCGGCTGCTTGCGTGAGCCGTGGGAAAAAAGCGCACGATTGGGGAACGTGGGAAGGGAGCCCATGGAAAATAGTTGCAAAGCTGGCGAAATTGGGGGGGGGTGCAGGTGAACCCTTGCAGTGACTATATGATGACGTCACGGAGGGCATATTTCTAGGGTTAGATGTTTTTTGGCTCATTTCTGTGCATAGAGTTCAGTTCACCCAGTGGAGCATCAGTGCTGGCATTTCTGTTTGGCATGAATTTATTTGAGCTTCAGTGCCTCTGATCAGTTTCCCCCCATCAGGCACTATTCAGTCATTGGTTTACATCTCACTTCAAGGCTGAGACGCGGTTACGAAGGAAATACAGTTAAAAGGGCAGGAAAATGCACGGCAGATAATGTGTTCAGTTGCAATGCGTATTGGTGACGTACTTGCTCGATGGTACTGGTTTGTAGTTGCTGATTGTTCAAGATTATCGCTTACGTTTCTATATGTGGCTGTAGAAGTGTCTTCAATTATTCCTTCTCAGTGGTATTTGTGCTGTGCCATTTAAATCAATTAGCACTTTGTTATTATGTCCTGATAACATTCAGTTACGTACGAGTGGAATTTTAGTTAGTGTTACAGTTTCATCTAGGGCGTCACATTAGTACTTGAACCCAGAACCAAGACTGTTTTTCTACTTCCCATTGCAAGCCGCGCTTTACTGAAGGGCTGCGAGTTGGGCAGTTACAGTGCGTGCTGTTTGCCATGATAAGCCCTAAGGAGACTGATTGTACTGGTTTTGGAATGTCTGTATACCTGATGGACCGTTTGTCCTCAGAGCTTATTGGTGTCCTCCTAGTGTAGCCCTGTATTGCTGAGGACTGGATAAACTGCT
Source organism: Gymnarchus niloticus (assembly GCA_009936485.2). Taxonomy (NCBI): domain Eukaryota; kingdom Metazoa; phylum Chordata; class Actinopteri; order Osteoglossiformes; family Gymnarchidae; genus Gymnarchus; species Gymnarchus niloticus. The sequence continues at coordinate 1,105,130 of JAACJT020000038.1, forward strand.
AGCGTGAGTCTTTGATAGCTGGTGTAAGCCTGGAATACGGGGCTTCATTGCGTGAAGCGTGTAGTATGTTATCACTTACCCCATTTGAGGTTGCTGTGATCGGTCGTTCCTTTCAAACGTGGATATGTTTCAGCCTCTACTCATCTTGGAGTTAAGTTTTTATTTGAAGTCGTCTCAGCTTTCTTTGGGGCTCATTTTAGTTTTGAAAGTCATGTTGGATGAAAGTAGTTGTGTTTTTGTGGGGCGGCGAGAGAGGCCGTTCAAAGGCAATTCCCTGGACTGGTATCGCCGTCTCCTCAGATGAAGCGTGCATGCGTCTTGCTGTCCGCGCTGCCAGACCTGTGTGTTTCTTAACAAGCTGCTGCAAATGTGCCTGACGACAGACCCTGTTTGACAAGAACAATGCTGCCAAGAAGGAGGAAGCGAACGGCAGGGGCGACGGTGCAAAAGGCGAGGACGCCAAGAAGGATGCTTCTAAGAAGGATGGTCCTAAGAAGCTGTCGGTGGAGCGGGTCTACCAGAAGAAGACCCAGCTGGAGCACATCCTCCTCCGCCCAGACACATACATCGGGTCTGTCGAGCCCGTCACGCAGGTGTGTTTGCAGTTACGGTGGGCGTGCTCACCCGTGCATGAAGACATGCACACAGGTGTGTGTAGCCGGTAGCGATGCTTACCCAGCTGTGGTTTGGGCCTCCTGTTTGACGCGCAACATAGCTTAAACTTCATGTTTTCTGTTCCACGGGTGCCGTGGCTGGCAACGCTGAAGGTTACTGTGGTAGCTGCATTGCCTTCTCTTATCTGAGCTCAAGCTCCTAACCTTCAGTCAGAAGTCACCCTACACTTTCACTGTACGATCTTTGGATTCTAATAATTTCTGCTGATCTGACAGCTTCAGGAAACAATGTGTTGTGGGGCTGTGAAAAAGTTTGATGTGGAAATAAAATTACTTGGCTGTCATTCTGGAATTGTAGCTGTAGTTTTTTTTAATTTCAGAAATACATTCATTGTTATAATTTAAGTCTAATTAGAGAAGGTGTTTCAGTATTAAAATTGGTTGGTTTTTGATAATAGTCTTTGTGAACAAAAATGCGTTTTTTTTTTTTTTGTTTAGCAAATGTGGGTTTTTGATGAAGATGCTGGCATGAACCTACGTGAAATCACATATGTCCCCGGGTTATACAAAATCTTCGACGAGATCCTGGGTAAGCCCTATTCACCGTGTGCCTCCATGGCAGGCTTTAGGTCACGACTTGAAATTTTAATGATGCTGTGAACATTGATTGATTACAGTCTGTGTAGCCCAAGGCATGTGAGGGTAACCGATTAGCCTGCCTGATCCATGAATGACCTTCACCTGGCTGATTGGTTTGACTGGCAGCCATGCATTTGAGCTGTGGTGCTGTGCGGGCACAGTACTTCTGTGCAGATTTTTAAGCAGAAAAACACGGCAGGTTTTTGCTAGTCTTTTGATCAAATGCTCCCGCCTTTCCGTCGGCGTACTGTCGTCGGGGTGTACCTCCATAATTGTCACTTCTCAGACTCCCGTGATGCAAAACGGTCTCGCCTGACTGGCGCGGTGGCATGTGATACCACAAACAGATGTGTGATGACAGCCTGGAGCGTAAACAGCAGAGAGAGAGAATGGGCTGGAGCAGTGTCATACGTTCAGCATGTTCCGTTAAAGGGACGCGGCCACGGGCGCAGAACCCTGGTTATCTGGCCCACTTTGCCATTGAGCTTTGTGAGTAAGGACATTTCATTTTGTGTCATGGGGGGGGGGGAAACTCAGTAAAGATGCATCAAATGCAGGCTGTATTGTAGTGCACCTCTGAAATGCTGCATTTTTTTCCATAGAATTTGATGATCTTTTTGATAAGTGTTTGATAAACACTAAATAATGCAATATGCCATGGCTGTTATTTTCCCCATGTGTAATAGATTTGATGTGATCACAGAAGGTGGATGAGGAAAATTCTGCATTTTGATTTTTCCAGTGTAACTGGCAGTTTTCTGAGGTGTTAGGCTGTCTAAAGATCCTTACCGTGGTACCTGGGTATGGCTGTAGGGTAAATCCGGGAAACTTAGCAGGTGTGTCCATGATACTCCTGACAGGAAAGCATTAAAATGCTTGTCTCTTTTCAGAAGATTAGGGTATACTTATGGAAATAAAGAAGGCAGAATGCTCGCTATGTTTTCCGTCAGTGATCTGGTGTGTGTCCCCTCACATTAGTGAATGCAGCTGACAACAAACAAAGAGACAAGAACATGAACTCCATTAAAATCACCATCGACCCGTAAGTATATGCGAAACGTGCATCCTCAAGATTCTCTGCTTAAGATAGACGTTCAGTTCCAATTACCATCACTTAGTGGGGCTTCTAGGTAATGCATGTCATTTCTTCATCTACAGGTCTGTCTGGTTTGTTTTAGTTGACGTGGCTCATTGAGATGTTGACACTTACAGTACATTGTCAAGCCCCGTCGCTCTTCAGGGTACATTTGTTAATTTTTGAACGCTTAGTCGTTTGGCGTGAAGTTTTAATTTCTGAAACACAGCTTCATTTGTCATCGAAGACATCTGGCACACCGTTTTACAAGTGGATAAAGGACTGCGATATAATAAGAATTAGCAGAAATGGGAGCTAGACCGAGGCGGGGGCACGTAACAAAAGAAACACCTTGGCACCCCTGTGCATCGTGTGTAGTCATGATGGGCTGGAGGGGATCTGGCATCACATGCGAGTTTGCCTGCAGCGTGTTCTGCTGCCAGCTACAGTGAGCTCTTGGACAGTTCCTCAGGATTGCATCCCCTTCCCCCCGCAATACGGTACTGGATAAGTAGCTGGAAGATGGGTGGATGATCATATTGCAGGCTTCCTTCCTTGATCTTAGAGGAAGTACATGTATTTATCTCCTCCTACATGCCAGATCTCATTAGGGTAAGAGAGTTGAGTATTGGCTTAACTGCGCTCTGATTTCGTCCAGTGCCATGATGATTATTTTAGGACTTCCCCTGAATCCTTGTCTCCGTTTTTCATTCCCCAGAGAATCAAACACGATTTCCATATGGAACAATGGGAAGGGAATCCCAGTAGTTGAACATAAGGAGGAGAAGATGTATGTCCCGGCTCTCATTTTCGGCCACCTCCTGACTTCCAGCAACTATGACGATGATGAGAAGAAGGTCACAGGTGAGCATACCTGGCTCGCAGCATGAAGGACTCTAGAGTTTGAGACTTCCTGGGGGTCTGAGGGAAGCTTTCTTGTGGTTTTCTTCAATTCCCCTTTGTAACCTTACTGGTTTCCATTGAGTTAGACCTGGTGATTGACAGTGCTTGGTCCCACCTACCACTGCTTTCAAGACCTTTCTCTAATTGCCATTTTGCTTATTGTTTCTGTGACGTCACCGAACGTGAATCCCCCCCTCACAGGTGGAAGGAATGGCTACGGTGCTAAGCTCTGCAACATTTTCAGCACGAAGTTCACGGTGGAGACGGCCTGCAAGGAATACAAGCACAGCTTCAAACAGGTGTGACGTCGGCAGTGTGCTCACTTCGGGGGTATCAGGAGAGGACAGATCTGTGGATTCTTTCGAAATCGACAGGCAGAATAGGTGTAGGTGCTGTCGTGTGTCCCGATGAAGGCTGAATCAAGAATGTTTAAATGTTTCAGGCGGGTTGTGCCTTCGAGAGTGGAAGGTAAGGATCGATGATCGATGTTCTCACGGGTGATTTTGTTGCTCAGTCTTCTTGACGGGACTTATGTGGGTCACATAGGCATGGTTCACTCAGAATTGGGCTATCCAGTTATGTTGTTAGCAAACCACCGTCTTGCTTTTGTTCCATCGATTCAACAGCTGCATTACTTTCTGTTGATAAATCTGCTTTGACTCCCTTCTTTCCAAGACCTGGATGAACAACATGACCAAAACGAGTGATCCAAGAATTAAGTACTTTGACGGGGAGGACTTCACCTGTGTCACCTTTCAGCCCGACTTGGCTAAATTCAAGATGGAGAAGCTGGACAAGGACATCGTGGCTCTGCTTACACGCAGAGCTTACGATGTCGCAGGCTCCTGCCGAGGGGTTAAAGTGATTCTCAATGGAAAGAAGCTGCCGGTAAATCTCTCTGACTTTGCGAGATTCAAAATCTCTGGTGAATATTGGCGCCTGTTCACTGGCTTTAGCAGTTATTGCATACTGATAGAATCGCAGGTGAAAACTGTGATTTAGGTAAATGACTGTAGATTTTGGTTTGCAATTTTAACGTGTTTAATTTTATGTTGAATTTAGAATTTAACCATTCATCCCAGTTCCACATTCTCACTTGCTTTCGGTACACTCCGGTTCCCAGGTGAATGGGTTCCGTAGCTACGTGGACCTGTACGTGAAGGACAAGCTGGACGAGACGGGCGTGCAGCTGAAGGTGGTGAACGAGGTGGTGAACGAGCGTTGGGAGGTCTGTCTGACCATGAGCGAGAAGGGCTTCCAGCAGATCAGCTTCGTCAACAGCATTGCCACCACCAAGGTGGGCGGGGCAGAAGCCCGTGAAGCACCGTGATGGACAGAGCTTGCTGCCTGTGGGCGCTCATTACTTTTCGTGGTCCCGTACTCATGCAGTGTTGGGGAGGGGGTGTTCAGTGGCATGCTGGCCAGCTTCGCTACCGCTTTCTGCCTAGCAGCTTTGTGTTGACAGATGGGGGGTGATTAGCTAAAACTGGACTGGATTGTTGATGGGCCCTTTCACAGGAGGCTTCACGCCAGAGACCATCCAGTTTATGCTCGTCTGAGACTTTTCGGCGGGCCTAGGGGTCTCGTTACTGTCCGTATTTATCTGCTAGCCCTTTATCTCTGCCCTCAGCTGAATGCTGCTTCTGACCTCCCCCACCTCAACAGCTGAGCTCGTGTGTTCACCCATTCATTTCGTATTCCGTGTGTACGTTTGCTAGCCCTGTAGCTTTTCCTCCTGCTGTTTGCGTGAAAGCAACAGTGTGGTGGGGGAACTAAGGCGCCGTGTTAAATCGGATCCTTCGCCGTCCTGCGTCTGGCGAGACGTGACACACGACTGCGTCAGTTTATAATGTCCGGCGCTTCTGTGTCTGCACAGGGTGGCAGGCACATTGACTACGTCGTGGACCAGATAGTGGCCAAACTCATCGAAGTGGTGAAGAAAAAGAACAAGGCCGGGGTCTCTGTGAAACCCTTCCAGGTTTGCAGATATTCTGGTCGTGTTGGATATCTTCCAAGACAAGGGAACCACATCTGAGACTTGGGTTTTGTACCTGCTCCGCTTTGCCTTTCTGCCAGGTGAAGAACCACATGTGGGTGTTTGTCAACGCCTTGATTGAGAATCCGACCTTTGACTCCCAGACCAAGGAAAACATGACTCTCCAGACTAAAAGCTTTGGGTCCAAATGTCCTCTCTCGGAAAAGTTTATACGTGCGGTATGTGCCTGCAGTCCATCAGGAATGTTAAATGCTCAGTTATTTGCCTCCAAATCGCTGTGGACTCTGTCTCAGATGGTGCGATGACGTCTCATTTCATAATGCGTAATAAAGCATCCGATATGAAGAAAGTACGATGACAAATGAGTAACACGATTGGTGCGGTGCTTCTGCAGGCGACCAACTGCGGGATTGTGGAGAGCATCCTGAACTGGGTTAAGTTCAAGGCCCAGACGCAGCTGAACAAGAAGTGTTCCTCAGTGAAGCACAGCAAGATCAAGGGAATCCCCAAGCTAGATGACGCCAACGATGCAGGTGAATGTCGGGGTTACACAAAACCATGGCGGGCTTTAACCTGAGGCCCCTGCCCAGACTGTCCATTCAGCTGCCTGTTGGATTTAGTTGGTTTTCCTTCCTGTTTCAGGATATTCTGTTTTCATTAATTGAACTTACGTTATGATAGGACTCGGTGAAGGACTGTGATATGACCTAATATCTGGTTTAGATAGGGGTATCATGGTGGCACAGTGGGTAGCACTGTTTCCACATTTCCATGTGTGGGGGTTCTAATCTCGCCTATGTTCTGTGTGTATGGAGTTTGCTGTTGTCTTGCGGTTTTCCTTGAATTCCTCTGGTTACTCCCCCAGTCCAAAGACATGTTGCTAGGCTAATTGGCGTCTGAATTGCTCAGTGCGTGCGTGCGTGCGCGCGCGCGCGCGCGCCCTACAATGGACTGTCGTCTCGTCCTGGGTGTCCCCAGCCTTGTGGCCTGTGTTGCCTGGGATTGGATCTAGCCCCCCTCCCCCGTACACCCACAACTCTGATTTGGATAAGTGGTTAGAAGATGGATGGATGTTGGCTTAACTGGAAAGCTTTGAGGTATCTGTGATGTACACCTTGGGAAAACCTCCATCCATTTTAGTGTAGTTGCCATTTAGACTGCTCATTATGCTTATAGTACTTAAAATGGCAGCTTGATGACATGTCTAAATTGCTTAATTTGCTTTCTAATGGAACCATGGATTTGATTAAGCCACCCTTTCATGATCTGGGCTGAAATATGTCAGGTTAAGGTTGTATCGGTCTCCCAGTGTTTCCACCACTCAGACAGGTCTGCTTGGAGAAGCACTGTCCATCCTTGTTTGCGGAGGGCCGTCGCAGATAGTGCCACTGTCTCTGAAAATGAATCAGTCCGTTATGGCTAACAAGATTCGTATTAAAATAAGTCGTCCACTAACTCTTAAGATGGGCTGCGGAGATGGGCCATTAGACATCAGGGGTTGCGGTCGATCACCATAGTTTACGACCTCAGCAGTCTCCCGCATATGTTTTAGAGAGGACGTTAGCAACCTAGGTAAAATGGATGAGGAGAGGAACTAAGCAGCTAGCTTTGTGAACGGTTTTGGAGACCTGCTTTCCCAGTGTAGCAGGTGTTTTTAAAATTCCATTTAAAACACCTGCTATTAGCTCTGCTCTTCTGCATGGTAACTTCGTGCTTAAAACGCATTTCATGCATCTTTGCTTGACCTGAGCTTGCTCTTCCAGCTGGTGTATAATAAAATTTACAGCGTTAGATGCTGTGCGCCACTCTGCACGCCCCTGTTTGAGGCCGTAATCTCCACAACGGCCCAGGATGAGAATATGCCGTGTTGCCACATTCCACAGCGAGTCTCGGCGCAAGAAGCTGACTGTTAAATAAACAGCAGAAGTGTGAAACCCTCTAACGCTACTTTAGCGTTACATTTCTGCAAACATATTGGCGTTTTTCTAAATGTTGTGTTCCTTCTTAATGAATAGGAGATGGTCCTGCGCATTCGCTGCTGAAGATGTCTGGTGTGTGATGGGGAAATAATCTGACATGGGTACGGTTACCTTGGCATATTAAAGGGCACGTTACTTACAGGACCTGTCACCCAGAAGAGTGTTCTTTGAGCATATTTGAGTTTTTAATTACACTTGACAGCTTGTGGAGGCTTTTGTTGAGTTGTTATTTCAGTGGTTTGGTCGCTCAGTGGGTAGCACTGTACCCTCACATGTCCAGGGATCAGATTCCATCTTCACTTCCGCCTGTGTGGAGTTTGCATGCTCTCCCCATGATGTGCAGTTCGGTCAATTGGTGACTTCAAAATGCGTACAGTGTGTGTTTTGCCCTGTGACCAACTGGCATCCAGTCCAGCGTTTCCCCGTTTTGTACCCTGCGCTTCTGGGAGTAGGGTCCAGACTCACAGTGACCCTGTAAAGGATAGGTAGATGTGGACAACGGGTGGGTGAATTTTAATCTTCCGAGTGACTGTCCTGTGAAGTCATCTTTTTAAAATCAGCATTGCTCTTATGATGGAGTCATTTGAGGGTGGGGGGGCTTTACTATGATTAATTAACCAGTGAAGACTGATCCAATCTCTGTAGCCTCCAAGCACCAATTGCACCTGTGCCCATAGGTGGGAAACATTCATCAGATTGCACACTCATCCTCACGGAAGGAGATTCCGCCAAGTCGCTCGCCGTCTCGGGACTTGGCGTGATTGGCCGAGATCGCTACGGGGTCTTTCCTCTGAGGGGGAAAATCCTGAATGTGCGTGAAGCAACGCACAAGCAGGTGAGCCCTCGTGGTACGACGGGAACGCCGTGTCGATCTCTACACATTGTTTGTGTACGAGCGAGAGACTCGAAGGTCACCGTGCATGCAGTTTAACGCGGGAGTGAGACCGAACTAGCTACACCTCATGTCTCTCTTTCCACAGATTATGGAAAACGCTGAAATCAACAATATCATCAAGATTGTGGGTCTTCAGTATAAGAAGAGCTATGATGACGCGGAGTCTCTACGCTCCTTGCGTTATGGAAAGATCATGATTATGACTGATCAGGTGCAGTGCTTCTGCATTTATATTTATACACAAGCTCCTCTTCACCTGTGTCGGGTCAAAATTACATTTCCATCGTCTTCGATTTTCTTCTCCTTTTAGGACCAAGATGGCTCCCATATCAAAGGTCTCCTCATTAATTTTTTCCACCACAACTGGCCATCTCTGCTGAAGCATTCCTTCCTGGAGGAGTTCATCACGCCAATCGTCAAGGTGCAGGAAAGATTAGACGTCTGAACGAACACGTGTGCTGCTTGTCACCACATTCGTACCCGGCGCTCCAGTCCACAGGCTCTCACTGAGGTTTTCAAGAACCAAAGAATGAGAGCATGTCTTAGGCAGGATGTGTGGAAACGAGGGATAATTCCCGCCGCCTTCGTGGATTCATACCTCATTTTCTTACATCAAACCTGTTTTCATTTGTTTCTAGGCAAACAAGAATAAGCAGGAGCTGTCTTTTTATAGTCTTCCGGAGTTTGACGAGTGGAAGAAACAGACGGAGAACTACAAAACCTGGCACATAAAGTACTACAAAGGTCTGTCTGTGCATCCGGGGCGTTCCGAAGTGGGCTGGAATCACAGGCCTCCGCACACATGAGAGCTCTGGCATTCCTGTCGCAGGTTTGGGTACCAGTACGAGTAAAGAGGCGAAGGAGTATTTCGCCGACATGGAGAGGCACAGGATTGTGTTCCGATACGGCGGCACTGAGGACGACGCGGCTATCACCTTGGTGTGTTGACACCTCGACTTGTTTCCTTCACACGTTCACTTTTGAAGCGGCAGTGAGTCAAACACAGCTCAGTTAAGGCTCAGTAGTATGTAATCAGAGTTCTTTCAGAAATAAATGTGTGAGTGCTTGCTCTGTCGCAGAACATGCTTTAAAACTGACATGAATCAGATCTGTATCTTTGGAGTAGTGTTGTGAATGTGCCAAATCTATAGCTAGATGGAGTTAGCTGTTTTACTAAGTGCAGTGTTTATATGTCACCCCCTACAGTTATCGTCTGTTAGCCCTGCCCCCCAAATAAGCATCACTGCGAGTAAATAGTGGCTGTTAGTCGCTTTCCCCCTCCCTGGGTGCCAGCACAGACCTCCCGTACCTCTGCCCTCTCCCCAGGCCTTCAGCAAGAAGAAGATCGACGACCGCAAGGAGTGGCTCACCAACTTCATGGAGGACAGGCGGCAGCGCCGTCTGCACGGCCTGCCCGAGGTGAGCCATGGGTGGACCGCCGCTGCGTTAGACGGCACCCTGAGGGGCCAGTCGGTGGAGCCCATGGTGCCCTTAACTGTGCCACAGTTACCTCCTGTGAATCTCAATGTCTCTCTGCATTCCCTTCATTTTTCCCTCTGATATCCTTTGCAGTAATCCGACATGTGAGTTTATATGCTAAAACCTTAACTTTCTGTACTGTCAGGCTCATATTCCCCCCTGCTGTGTAATCGGGTTTTAATACCGGCATACCAAAACGATTTTCGTCTGTAATCTCTCCTTCCGTCCTCCAGCAATATCTGTACGGCACAGCAACGAGGCACCTGTCCTACAATGACTTCATCAACAAGGAGCTCATCCTCTTCTCCAACTCCGACAACGAAAGGTCCATTCCGTCCCTCGTCGATGGTAGGTGTGCCCGTCTCCCTTTTTGAGGTTCCCTGGCACCCACTGGCCAGCGGTCTCCTTCGCTCCTGTATCTCCAACGCCACCGACCTGCTCTGTTGTATCACACAGGCCTGAAACCCGGTCAGAGGAAAGTGCTGTTCACCTGCTTGAAGAGGAACGACAAGCGGGAGGTGAAGGTGGCTCAGCTTGCCGGATCCGTGGCGGAGATGTCCGCCTACCATCACGGCGAGGTGAGCTGGCCGCTGTTCGTCCTCGTCCCTTTCCTCTTTCTCTGGTCATCTGTGCCTTGTTAGCTGTGTTACATACACTTAGCACATCAGAAGGATACATCAGCAGTGGCCCAGATGTAAACATTTTATATTGGAATGGCGCGTTGCCCCAGTAAGTAGCTTTGTTTCCAATATTGTCAGGTCTTTAGGTCCCAGTATTGTTCCATATGGAGTTTCCATGTTCTCTCCGTGTCATACGGGGTTCCTCACATAGTCCAAAAGTATGCATTTAGGCTAACTGGTATCTCTGAATTGCTCAAAGTATGTGATTGTGTGAATGTGTGCCCAGTGATGCACTAGCATCCTGGCCAGAGCATGGTCTGTGCTTCTGGGTTAAGGTTCCAGGCTCTTTGTGACTGTGTAATGGATATGTCCTTGGAAGATGGGTAGATACATACCATGCATTGCATGCTATGCATTTAATGGATACTAGATCGGTAGGTGTGATCGACTAATTCGAAAATTCATTCATGCACAACCAAATGGATGCATTGGCTGTTGGTTCAGCTTTGTCAGGTTTCTACAAGGAGGGTTGGGTGGATCTTAACACCCTCGTGGTGGCATATAGCTGGAAGGCAGTATTGGATCCATGCGGTTTTTTTTTTTTTTTCTCTTCTCATTTCCGCCCGTCAGCAAGCCCTGATGATGACCATCGTGAACTTGGCCCAGAACTTCGTGGGCAGCAACAATCTGAACATTCTGCAGCCGCTGGGTCAATTCGGCACTCGCATCAACGGTGGGAAAGATGCTGCCAGCCCTCGTTACATCTTCACCATGCTCAGGTGGGTTCCAGGCCTCGGGTGCTGCCAGTCTGTAGCAGGAAAGCGTACTCTCTTTAGGCACTGCGGTACAATTTCCATCTTAGTTCACATTGAAGCCAGAATAGGTAATTTATTACATAAAAAAAAAACTGCATGTGAATTTAACAAACTCTGAGCAATGAGAGCTTATACCGTAGTCGTTACATTTCCTAGGCTTGGTGCAGTCAAACTTTATTTGAGAGTCAGTAAAGGCCTCTTTTTTTGTTCCTCCTGTAGCATGTATACATTTTTAAAAGGAAGCCAATCTTAGAAATTGCCGTGGTCATTTGGTTTTCATTGCCCTCGTTTCATTTTGCACAGCCCACTTGCCAAGTTGCTGTTTCCTGCCGTCGACTCCTCTCTCCTGAAATTCCTATACGACGACAACCAGAAGGTGGAGCCAGAGTGGTACATTCCCATCATCCCGATGGTGCTGGTAAATGGCGCAGAGGGCATCGGGACTGGCTGGGCCTGCAAGATTCCCAACTACGACCCGCGTGAGATTGTCAACAACATCAACCGCATGCTCAACCACCAGGATCCTCTGCCCATGGTAAATTGGAAAGAAAAGCTCTGAGAAGGATGTAGTAGATCCAGTGGCTTCAGAGAACAGATGAGGCTTTTACTGTTTGCCATGAGTTTGTGTGCATGGCTTCATTTTTGTTGTTGTTGTTGTTGTTTAGTCACGCAGTCGTGTCCAACTCTTCGCGACTCCATGGACCACAGCATGCCAGGCCGCCC
>JAACJT020000038.1:1136428-1151831 GCA_009936485.2 Gymnarchus niloticus
GTACTGGCGTGGCGCGGTTGGCAACCGCGCGGCGGGCTTGGCCCCCGCGCCCTCCCGCGCTGCGCGGGGGTGGGGGGGGGGGGGGGGGTGGTTCTCAAGCACTCAACCCTGGTATGAATCGGGAGCATTGTGCAAAATCGGAGGACAGCCAGTGAGAAGAAGTGCTTTTGTTTAAGGGGAGAAAATTCATCTTTGGTAAGCGACTTGGCTGACGCAGACCCCATCTTAGCAGCCCTAAATATGCATGTACTGATGAGAGGCCATATGCCAGCCTGCCTTACCAATTCAAATCAAGCCTTCCCTGGGATATCAAACGGGACCATCGTGTGTCAAATTATTTAAATTAGCTGCATTTGCGTGGGCATCAAAACGGCTAAAAACATCACACATCTGCCACCCTTTAAAAAAAAAAAAAAAAAAAAAAAAAAATAGTACTGCATCCTCCGTGAAGGATTGCAACCTGATTTCCCTGCAAACTCCGTGAACAATGGCTGAAAATGCTGGTAAAAAGCATTGCCGCAACAGAGGGGCTCCATGAAGCACAGCAGGACATATGTGGAAAGATATATTTTTTTTTTTTGGTAATTGCAGAGCTGTGCTGAAGGTCATCATATCCAAGTGGCTTTGGCATTCCAAAATTACTTTGTCAACACAGCAGAAATGGCAAACACACCTGAGTGTCACAATGTATTTGCCCCACCTCCGGGCAGCGCTTAGATACAGTGAACCTTTGCCGGGGCATGACCTTCACCTTTAAGAATTCTCTTAAAGGGACAGGAGTCAAGAGGCTGTGTCTATAATCCACAGCTTAACCTGCTGGAATTCTTATGGCTACAAAAAAAAAAAAAAAACCCAAAGCAGTTCTCCTCCAGCTCTCTCTTTTATGTTGCTATTCAGCATAAATGGAGGTACATAAATTTGAATTCACCCCCGTCTGTGCTCATTTCCTGAGATCTCGCTCTCTCCACATCAAGCACTGGCTGTTGCTGGGAGCGGTTCAGGCCGTCCGGCGCTTTAATAGGCCAGATACAGCCAAACGTTTTCCTGACGTCCTCAGTCTCTGCTCTTCTGATCCTTGGTGCACCCCCTCATTAATCACCGGTACTCAGTCGTGGGGGGGTGGGCACTGTCAATCAAATCTTCTCGGACTTCTCTGACTGTCACTTTAAAAATTCCTCACATACCAAGGGTTACATTACAGAGAGGAAAACCCCCTCCCCCCACATCCGACACGGGTTACAGGGCCAGCTCGACAGACCTCAGCTCTGGAGCCTTGAGCTCCCCTCTTCCACAGAGACCCACCCTGTGATTAAGAACCACATCTAAATTTGCTCTGCAACTTTAGAGAAATCCATACTTTGGTCATTGATCAGCAGGAGCTTAGGACCACACGTTCACATCGTTTATTTTACTTGGTGGATTCTTACTCAGATCGACTGCAAAGGCAAACACGAAGCTCTTAGTGCTCCAGCTATCAGTTTATTTATCTTCAAAAAAAAAAAAAAAAAAAAAAAAAAAAAAAAAAGAAATGCTCCGGAATCATCTCATAAGTACTGTCACAAGCCAAACAGTAAGCCTGATCGACTGGATCAGTGCCAACCACCTTCCCTAGAAATGGACCAGGACCTGGCACCTCTCAGCCGGAAGTTGATTCCCGAAAGCCTACAGTGGATCAGCCACAAGATGATCTCCAGAGATCGGCCGTGAGCCGGTACTCAGACTGAGGCCGATCGAGGCGGAGCTGGTAGAGATCCTGCCTTCAAAACATACCTTGCTGTGTGGCTCTTTGCTGATCTGGACGAAAACACTAAACAAAACAAGGACTACAGAAAAGTATGTCCCTCCATTAACGACCCAGCTATAATTACCCTGCACCAACGCTGTGTCTGCAGAGGCACTAATGACATCCACTTTCCTTGTGCTTCAGACCACTTACCGGTACAAACCCAATTTTTCCCAGGAAATGAGACTAGTCCTTACAGAACTCAGTTCCTTCCAGTTCAGCTCAAGTAGACCTGGGTTTGCCTCAGCGGGGGGCAGTTAACTTCCTTACCTTGCAGCCCTCGCACGCGCTGACGCCATAGTGGTACCCCGATGACTTGTCCTGGCATACGAAGCAGGGCTTGTAAATGCGAGGCGGGGGCAGGGGGGAGGGTGGGCTCGGAACCAGCTCCTCTGAACTGCTACTCTGGGTCTCGATAGCTGCTGGAACACAGGAGAGAGAGAAGCCCGTTTAAATGGGGAGACTGCTGGGCAGGACTGGGGTTACTGGTGCAGAACAGCCCAAAATGACGGGGAACTGGGAGGCCTCGGTCACGTGGTCACAAACAGTGTTGTGCATTGACACCATACGTCTAGGGGTTCACGGCATGGACATTGAGGACTTGGACCCCACCAGGTTACAGAATTGGACTCGATCCATGCTCAGGCTGCTGGGTACGCTGTCTAGCTCATGGTTCTTATCCGACACCGTCAATCGTGGGGCTAAAGATGGGCTCGGATCAAGACGTTCCTCCACACGGGACCTGCTGCACACCCTTGTGGGTGTGACCCCCAACCCCGATTTCACTACATCCCCACCAGTCATTTTCACCTAGAAGACTGCCTTCGTATTTGTCGACCTCGTCTATTTCACGTTTGACCCGCGTGCCGGCGGCTCCTTGGTTGAACCGCCACATGGCAACCACAGTTCTCCATGGACCCTCAACTCAAACACAGCAGCGGGCCCATCACCAGAGAAGATCTGGAGATGGTCTCCAGGCCCCGTCCATGGACCTTCTCGGTGCTCCGGCAGCTCTCGACCATCCTCCAGACTCCGGAGTGTCCAAATCTTAAAAACAAATGTACTTGAGCACCGCAGGAAAATCGACCAAAAACCAGAGTTTCACAAGTTGGTATGTGGCCTTAACCAACCCCCGACAAAACCAGTGTAGATGTCGACCCCGAGCCAAACGACCGAGCCTCGCTGTCCAGTTCCCTTACCGCACACAGCAGGCCAATCGCTAAAGTCCAGGACACACCGCTGGCAGATGTCAGGCATCTGACCCCTTCTGTCTGTCACCGATACAATTCGTTCCAGCAGGAGAGCCCAGGTCGTTCGCCTCGCTCCACATTAATGAAGTTCACCTCCCAGCTGCCGCTTGGCTCCAACCCGGGGTGGGGGGAGGGACTGCTGCCCAGCCAGTGCGGAGGACGAGAATCCCAGGCTCGCTGGCGACTGCCGTTTGGCACAGGAATGCAGACAGGGGCTAATTAGCGGGAGACCCCACTTAGCACTGCCCTCTGCTCTGCCACAAATCACCGGCTGCACTCCACTGTCCAGGCTGCCCCCCCACAGCCCACTGCCGTTTGTCATGTTATCTGAACGACTGTCTCCATCCTCGGACGCCCCTGGCCCCCACCCTCCCAAAACATCACGTCCCCTTCTGCACAACCCACAGGCCTGGCCAGAGATCAGCTCACTCCCAGAGGGCCAGTGAAAACATGTGGTGACATTATGGCAGACGCAGCCATTGAGCTGCATGGGTCGTTCCAAAGGAAACGTTTACTAAACATTTTCAATGGATAATTAGACAGCTTTAATCATGACCTTACCACCTTAACCGAATGGTTGAACGATACCCTTTTTTTGAACCACGCATCGACAGCTCAGTTTAACAGTAGAAGGAAACAGCTCATGATTGTGCAAGTATGTGAGCGTGGCAAAGGACGGGTATTTATCGCAGCCTGGGACAGAATCCAAGCTGTCCTGCACAAGACAAGCTGCTGGAAGACTGACGGACAGAAACGCGTACGCAGCGCATCATTCAAACGAGCCCTCAGAGCGCTGTTTACTGTTTTTATGGCACCTCACAGGCAGACGTGGACAAGAGAACCTAGAAAACGTCGGAACAGTGCATCAGGTCCCCGGCGTGACTAGGAACTCGGCGGTAGCATTTATTGACGGTCCTTGAGCTCCATATTAAGTTCGATCTCATTGTGAGGACTTATTTTGCGGAGTGCAGTCTGTACTATACATTTAAACAGAGGCTACGGCTCGGCATCAGTATTAATGCCTGCATTCTTCACTGGGCTTCACGGTACAGCTAATACGATTAGCCTGTAAGTGGGATATTGTCTCTCTCCTTTTACTTTCATTTAAGCCACTATATTGCTAAATTTATTCATGGGAGAAAGGGCTAAATTCTAAGGCTTTAATAAGCCAAGGCAGGGTGACACTAAGCTAACCCATTATGTTTATAAAGTAAATAAATCCGGAAACGAACATCTCCTGCGAGCCGTGATTCACGCTAGCCAAGCAGTATTAAGTCCTACTCTGCGTGCCCGCAAAAACCAACTAGCCCCTATTCCGTTTCTATGGTTACTTTCACGTGCCCGCCATCAAGTCTCGTGTTATTGCCACGCACCTCCCGTGACGTTTGTCGGGAGGGGGTAATGAAGTGCCGATTTAAAACGAACCCACGAAGGGTGGGCTTTAGCATGACTGCCTCAATGTGAAGGGAGTCCCCACTCTGCCAGCACAAAGGGCAGCACATACCGTTGTCCTACCGAACGTACTGAGACCGCTACCACTTCCCCACCCCCAAAAGGGGGATTAGACCCTCCATCTTCACAGCAATCACCCCACACCGGATCATATGCATGTCCTCGCTCTCCGACCCCATTGGACACTTCCTGTCTCCTCCCTCGCACCCAAGCCAACGGGGTGACGCCGGAACAAAGCTCATCCCCGCAGTATTTGGACATTAAGGCCTTGCTCAAGGGCCCAACATCAATACAAGTACTCTGTCAGCAAACATGAGACCTTCTGGACTCAGCCAAGCAGCACACCAGGTAGAGTCTAAACCCCAGGAACGTGTCACACTGATGCCGGAGTCGTACCGCTGCAGGACTAGCTGGAGGGCACTTTCCTCCCGGTGACTCTAAATACCAAAGGCCAGCATACAGACTGGTGAGATATTTGCAGCAACAAAAGGGAAAGAGAGAGAGGAAGCCTGGAGCAAACTCAGTATTTTGTGAACCGTGAACATGTAGAGTAGTGCACTGCATGGGAGGACGGATGACTGGAGATTCTGACTGATTAAAAGGAAGATAACACCAGCGTCCCGCACAGTCAAATCCTTTTCTTGGGCTTTTTTTTTTTTTTGGCCTCCCCACCCCAGAAACTGCAGTGCGAAGCACATGGCTGGTGGACACGGGACAAAGAAAACAGTCAAAGTTCACACAAAGTGCAGCAAAGTCGAAGGAGCCTCGGTGGACGCCGTCCGACCGCGTACGGCTCATACTTAAAGGAGAGACACAAACGGCAAAGAAAGGCATGGATGAAAACCATTTAAAAACTCGGTCTGCCTTTAATTAAAGGGGTCAGTCAGACAAATGCGGTAGAGAAAAACAGGATCTTTTTAAAAAAAAAAAAAAAATCCATTTTCCATAATGACATATCCAGAGCAGAGCATCTTTAAAAACTCGTACTGTAGACTGAGAGAGCCAAACCGAAAGCCAATACTTCTGTTCTTCACCAGAGGTTGTGAGTTTGAATCCTAAGCCTGCTGTCAAGACCCCTTTATGTGCAGACAGACACACACAGAAACACAGGTGTGCCAGTAACCCTATTTTGACCCCCCTCCCCCCCCGGGCCCTGAAGAAGGTCATTGCCAGGTCAGGTAGGAGGTAGTCACCCCACACAAAAACCAGGCTAATTCCCAGGAAACAAATATGAAACAAATCCCACGTGCACCAAGCAGCTAGTAAAATAAAGTAGGGAACTGGTACAGGTGCAAAAAAAAAAAAAAAAAAAAAAGAGAGGCGGCGGCCACATCCATTTAATTCCTGAACAGTTTTCTTTAGAATAGCCCTAATGTTGTGATTTCCAGCCCAGCGCTACGGAGTCATTTGATCCTGACCTCTGGGTTATGAACTGTTCAAACACGTCCGCATGCCTCCTCTCAAACGAGCCGCTTTTTAAAAGCGAGCACTGGAGCAGAACCCAAAACACAAGAAACGGAGCGTTCGAGCCACGTTGCACTGTTTGGAATCAGCATTTATAATCTTCCCAATGCTCTATTTTCATGGAGATACGAGTATCATTTCAAAACAGCCGGATTACCAACTGTTCAAGTGTCAAGGACTATTAGGGTATTAATTAAAAAGACAATGGCAGTCCTTGAAGACCCCGATTCCATTCTGCTGTGTTTCAGATTGTCGCTCTGTCATATCCTCCGGCTCAAAGCAGGGGCACTGATACTCTTAATAAACTCGATTAAGCATGGCTGGGTCTGACGGCTCCCTTTCATCAAGACCTACACGTCCCCCCCCCCCCCGGCTGCTTTTTGCCCACAAAATTAGCTTGTCGTGCAAGCCGTACTAATGGTCTTTCATGTCACTTTCAGAAGTGCTGGGGGGGGGCTAATTAGACCATATCACATACCTATTAGAGTGAACAGGAGAATGCATACGCATATTGATCTGTAATCCAGCATAGTAGCCAATCAGGCCCGGCTACACTTAACGTGTCAGCGAAATAGCAATGACTCATTTTGAATCGGACTCTTTGTAGCTTGTTGTGTTCGTTTAACTCAATTGTCAGAATTGTGGACCTGTGAAAATACACTACCCCACGCAAAATTGCAACTTTACGTTTCCTCCTTCCATACCAACTCATTGCGTGACACAGTCACGGCTAATGAGTAAAGGAAAATGTTTTATTAACGTTTTCCTTAGAAATGGCCGGTGTTACTCGTGTATGGCATGGTTAAACCTGGCAGGCAATTACGCCCAGGTACGATCATATGGAAAACAGTCGTGGTAACCCCATAGTTGCACTCGAAAACAAACAGTAACTGAATTCTTCCCCTAGCTTACCCATTACAGGTCTGACTCACTGTCAACCCTATTCATTTTATCGATCAAATCAGCCTGAAAGGTCAAGACCCGGCTGACGGACAGTCATACCGTCTCTGGTTTACATATGTACACGTAGCTGCATGTTTAAATCATGCGAACATACAAACAAACTATAGGATTAAAAACACGTGTGCATAACAGAAGCAGCAGTTGAGGAAACCAGGTAAATAACATTTAGAACTGTTCCCATCGGAAGCAAATTTTGATAAGTAAATGAAATATCAATACCAAATAAACCATTATATGAAGGCACTTTTTATCCAAAAAGTTAACAATTGGGAATTTACATTAACACATACTGTCGTTACAGTTTGTGAAAAAGGTTTTTGATATTCTGGGTATACATGCATTTATGTAACGGCACAGAAAAGGGAAAATTTTCTCTTTCGATTTTTCTCAATTTAAATGAAACTTCATATCCCCCCCCCCCCCCCAGGCGGTTTATATCCTCGAGGTTTTTATTATAGGAAATCGAAGGCTTCCATAACCCATCGAGAGGAGCCCTGTAAATAAGGATAAACCTTATTTTTTGACCATGAAACCCAAAATATATCGAGCTGTCCTTCCCAAAGCTGCCTTTATTTGCAAATAAAGCTGAACCTCCACACAAATGTTTCAGCCCATCACCCTGCATATGACTGGACAACTAAACGTATTCACTGCTTTTACATGCGTTTAAAAATAAACGAATTTTCAAATCTAATTAAATGTAAAAAGGGGGCACTGGGTGAAGGTGATTAAATTAAGCTCAGGGCACACAAAACACGTGGCACTCTGGCCCAGTAACAGCTATGTCCAGCTTGATGCCTAAGAGGAACAGACCATCTCCAGATTAACAGTAACTGACAGTCATTAACAACCGACAACACTACCACCTCACTTTATGAGTAACTTTACAGCACTCTTTGAAAGGTGCTTATTCATTGCACGTGTCGTGAAGAATTCTGTGCCATTTTAACACTTTAAGACGCTGGGATGAGGGTGACTTACAGTACGTCTGTGTCCTAGCAGAAAATGCCGCTGAACGTCAGTGTCAGTAAGCAGCACTGACTGTTATCTTTAGTGTGGTCAGTTTATCACCTAAATATTGCTATAGGGAGGTTCAACAGCTGATGAATGCCTCGTCATACAATAATGAGATGGTTTATTACAGGTACTAGGCGCAATGTGGATTTTATGGCATGTTTAATCTGACAGCCAAAGCAAACTTTAAAAATTGGAAAGGTGCCATTCAAATTTGCCCCCCCCCAATTTACCCTTGCTTAAGAGTTGGTGGGCAGCCTGTCCAGATCACAGCACTTTATTGCTGAGATTTCATAAGCTGCCCCTCGTCAGATGCGCTCCCGGGGCAGTACCTACAGCAGCATCCCTGAAGTGCCCTTCCGTCAGGGCAGTAACACCTAAGTAGCTCATCCACACTCACGGTGCCATGACAGCCGGGAGTGGAGGAGACGTGACACGGATAAACGCCAATGCAACAAACACTCCAGGCTCCATGCAAACTACCGCCAAGTCATTTCAAAATTGCATGCCCTCGAAGGATACTTTATAGCACAAATGATCGCAAGTAACGGCAGCAAGAGGCGCTGAATCGTGTCACTCCCGTGACAGCCCAGCCGCCACGCTACTTAATTACTTGCGAGTGTTACATTAGTTTCTGAGTGCGGAACGCGGATCGCAGCCCACAGCGGAGTTCTTACACTGTGCGCCCCGGCGATGCTGCCAGTGCCTGTGTGTGAGTCCGCCGAAGCATGCCTTCAGAGCCTTCTCCTGGAGCATGCATGAAGACGGGCTGGACGTGTAGAAATCCAGCATCTGTCCCGGACTCACGGCCAGCACGTCCATGCAATCGAACATGATGCACCTTCACGGACGAATGCAAAAACAAAATAGCTGTTTGCTTCCTCCTTTAGGGGTGGGTGCGAGGGAGGGAATCGCCCGCTAGACTGGATCCAACTCCATCAAAGTCTGCCTCTTTTTTTTTTTTGTTGTTTTGTTTTTTTTTTTTTGGCACGCTGGATGCTGGTCTTTATCCGCCTCCCCGACCACGATCACGAATTATGATCGACGGCAGGGCTATAAGCTTGCAACTGATCCAAATGATCGCTCGCCATATCCCACGCGGTCCAAATGAAAGCCAGCGGGGATTTCGGCGCGTCTCTCCCGCAGCGACACAAAAGAGAGGATCCCGCAATCAGACAAACATGGGAACCCGCGCTTTAAAACCACGTCCCCCCCACCCCCGCGCCCCGGCTTAGCCTACCTCAATACAGCTCATTTCCTACCCGCTTTTTTTCTTTTTTTGTCACGGAATGAAAGATCGGGCCGCCTAATATATGCGCGTGAACTCCGCGTGAACCCACGCGCGGCTGCTAACCTTCAAATGACCCACGCGCTCTGACATCACCGAGTGCCGGCATTCCGTCAAAAGCGCAGCAGCCTCACTTTCGCTGTCGCGGCCAAGATATCCGCCTTTTTCCTATTCGTATAAATTCCCACTTCAGCTTTAACGGGGGGCTTTTGAAAGCAGCACATCTGTAGCCAAATAAATATTAGGCGGGCTGGCTGATATAATAATACCTGGCTCGTTACCCCGTTTCCGAAGTGGTTAAGGAAAATTGGGGGGGTTGACAAAATGCTTGTAAAACAGACAAAAGGAAAAAAAAGTTGAGCAAGTCACGGCGTTATTATGAATTTGTACAGCGGCTCGACCTCGTCATTCTTCTTCTGAAAGGAAACTTTTTATTATTATTATTTTAGTCAGTACCTCGTGTAAGCCACGCCGACGCTCCACACTCCTGCCGAAGTTCGCCCGCTTTCCGCGGCACCTGACGCCCTTTGACGCTGAGAAGGAGGCTCGTCTTCATTCTTACGCGCCGACGCAGCTCCTGTTATTTTTTATTTTTATTTATTTATTTTTTTATTTAATAATGTGATCTTTGGACTGGCGCGCTCGATTAGAAACGTGGGAAGAAAAAAAAAAAAAAAAAAACTCTCACAAGTGGAAATATTATTATGGAACTTGAGTGGACAACAGGAATCCCCTCAGTTTAACGGCTTGACATTTTTTAATGCTGGCCGGAGGGTGAATCCCACCATGACTATCTGAACACCCGTCACGTGCAGCCGCGCGACGGCCAGCCGCTTGTACCCCTTAACGTATCCTCGTGCCTAATAACACGCTGCTTTTATTAAAGAAATCCAGTTTTCCTATATCCCAAAGCACTTAAGCCGCTTAATAAAACCTGGCTGTGATCATTTATTACGATGATGTTGTACTACGCACGTCTTTCCAGCGCCAGACCGCTACCGAAACTTGGGGGTAAATTCGAATTGTACCCCCTGTGAAGGTGGAGGGGGGTCACGTCTCTTCCAGGGACTGTGAGCTCGGAGGTCTCCTCTTAAATAAATGCACTACAGCTGTAATGAAAATTATATGGAAAAATGCGTATGCAAGATCCAGCAGGGTAGCATTACTGTGCACTTGTCAGACCATGAAAGGGTTTTTGGTTATTTATATTAAAAATACAATTGTTACACAATTTTTGAAATAGGCACACTGGCATGACAGTTGAGTGACTGTTTAAGTGCCTAAAATTGCATTTGTCACATCCAAAATGCACAAAGGAACCCTGTGTTTTGTTTTTATTTTTGTTTTTTTGTGTTTACATTGGGTAGGTCTATCAGGCCATCGGGGCACCTTTGCGTAAACAATAGAAGCAGCCTCAGAGACCTTGCTGTGCTTTCTCAGGAAACACTTTAGACGTATAGATGATGATGATGATGATGATGCCTGCCCAGCCACCAAGGACGAAGTGAAACATTATATTGAAGATGCTGCTTTAGACTGTTAAGCTGTAGACGCCTCTCTCTCCCCGCACTGCAGATTCTAAAGGTATACAGGCAGCAGGACGGTACTTAAACCCGATATCAGAGCTACAGTCTAGTACATTACACAATATCAGAGCTACAGTCCAGTACATTACACACCACAATCACAATCAGACAAGCACTGATGGAAAAAATACATTTAAGCTTACTATGTTATCCCTCTGTACCCTAACTGTATAATGTGCAAGCTTTCTCTGGGTTTAAGATTTTGGAACTTCATTGGAAAATCTTGTAAAGGAGGGGAATGGCAAGCCTGCAGATGATCCAGCCCACATAAATCCCCAAGAGGAACACTCGTATATATGACACAACTCAAAAAAACTATAACCATCTGTTTTTACTGTTTTAATAACTTCTCTGTATTCAGGTCAGATGTGAATCTCTCTACCTGTTATCTCTGCAATTATCTTTTTATTTTACAATATGTAAATATTTTTAGATGACAAATGGTGTACCTCAGTATGGAGTGGCTGTAGAACTTAGGAGAATCCCTCACCTATGTTCTTAAAACCCAGGAATTACTGTATAAAGGTACTCAGATTAGCTGAAACACCTGTTTCGATTGCATTTTAGCATTCATTACTAGCCTTGCTGATACGAAATAATATTGCTTGTGTAATAGTAATGCACGTCCGATGCACAATTAATAAATAACTGGGAAATTAAGTTTAAATGGCCCATGGGACTGCGGTATGGTTTTGTCTTCAGCGTTTATAGACCACTTTGCCAGGGGAGTCATAACCTGCGCCGAGTAGTTAAAGTTTATGTTAACAAATTTATGTCTCATTCAAAAGCGGCCCACGTTAAGCACGTGGAATTATTTCCATCTGTCCGCGAGCGCTTTATTATTTCTGCGAAATGTTTAGCATTATCCGTATGCGCGTCACCATTTTTAGCAATGCTTATTATCTTTACGAAATGTTTAGTAGTTTCCATATGTGCGTTAGCATTTTAAACACTGTGCAGTTTATTACCTTTAGGAAATGTTTAGCTACGTATATCGGTCCGCTGTGCAGCCTGCGATTCCTCTCACTTTCATGCGGACACCTCCGGGGTGGATGTAGAGACTGCAGTGGATTTTCCTTCCTAACTGGCTAGGAACGCAGGCGCTCTGTTCGCACCCCGGGATGAACGGAGTCGGTCTGTGCTGCACCGTCCCCGAAGATTAAAAAGCGGTGGATAGCAGCTTTTCAATCTGGCAGCTGAGTCATATTCCACTGACAGATAGTTTAAGCAGGAGGTTCAGCGGGGGCTAAAAGACTTCTAGTATAAAATTGAACATCTCTACCATTTTTTAAATAAATGACACCACGCTAGTAAGAAGAAACTGTAGTCTTCCCGTTTATAAAACCAGAAGTTGCATGCTCACATGCCGCATCCTGTTGGTGGTGGGTGTGGTATCCCAATCCACATTCTGGCGTTTTTTCCTGTCACTGTCTCTCCCTACGCGTGTGTCTGGCTGTGTGAGGGAAACAAGGATGGCTTCTACGACGGCTCCATCTCCCCGATCCACTCTCCCGGGCTTGGGTCAGGGGACGGACACACTTTGAGGGCCCCGCTCAGTTTCAAGGCCGGGCTGATCTCCAAGGGCTCGTGAATAATGGAGCAGGGTGACAGAGGAGCCGTGAGAGACCCCCGCAGCCTGTCCCCCAGCAGCCCACTCGCTGTAATACTACCCCTCCCCCACCAAAGCCCCATCAGCCGACCCGCAGGTAATATATCCACCTGGAAATCCACCTGTAATTAGGAGGTGATAATAAAGCTGTCCGTCAGGATAAGCTGCGTCTTGGCATCGCTGCGCCGCTCTCAGCCGTGCCGTGGGTTACGCGGGACTCTGCCAAGCCTCCGGTTGGCTGCCATGGCGAGCCAGTTCAGCGGAATGACAACGCGTGCCTGGTGTCACTTTCAGAGTGGAAAACACACGCGCCTGCGAACGAGCCTCCCAAGAACGCGGCAACGGCCGTAGTTAATGTCGTCTCATTCTCTGTCATGTTGGGTTGTCCAGCCGCCGAGATGAAGAGCAACAGAGTGTGACCCCCCCAGATGGCTCGCAAACACAGACAGTCTGACTTAAATCAAAGGGGAATGTATCGCTATGAAGGGCCTTTATAAACAGACTTGCATTGACGTGAATGGAAATTAAACTGCATGACTATATCAAGTGTATTTGCCTCTGCAGTCACACCATGCTGTACAACTGCAGTTTCCATCTTGGACGCATATAGTACACGATTATGAATCGTTTTACATTTTTAGTTGAAACAGCTCACTAAATGGTTCAGATAATAATTTAAGTTCACAGTAATTGTGTCATAACGCTGTGTGCATTAAATATTGATTTAAAAAGATGAGGGACTACAGTGTGTTTCCTTGGTAATTAATATTAATGACCATAGAACAAAATGATTGGTACGTTACAGACAGGTCTCCCGTACCCCGTGGCTGGCAAAGAAATCGTATCACTGCTAGCCTCCAGAGCACATCCCTCACCCCTCAAAACTCCTGCAGGGGCACCAGATGAAAGTCTGATTCTGTGCTCCGACCCTAAGCTTCATTCTAACCCCGATATATGTTGTCTGTGTGCCTCATAGGAGAGCAAAATGGGATATGTGAAAATGGAAGAATTAAGAAAGAATGATTTTATGTATACTAATTGTATGGAGATCTGTCTTGTAATACGCGGACAACAAAACAGATCTCCAAACAATCAGTATATATAATATCATTCTTTCCTTTCCGTTTTCACCCTGGGTCACAGGGGTCAGATTTTTATAAGTTATGTTTCAAATGTATGGCTAGTTTCTAACGGCATACTTCAGCTGTTTTCGGTGAGTTTCTAACCAGTCTGATTACGCCTAACATGAGTCGTTTGAATTAGGCCACGAAGTACATTTGGGAAATAACGGCAATGAAATAAGAACTTTGTCGGGTTGGCAGAAGCTCGGCACCAAAGGCAAGAGGTACCATGCTGCTGCCCATTGTCTTGCCTTTTCTCGCTCGTTATTGTGGCCGTATTTATAGCGAGCAGTAACTTGGCATCTGTCATCTTTAAGCAGAAGAGCCAGAGACTTGCCCAGATACTATTCTTTATTTATAGGCTGTTTCCTACTAAAAAGCTTAATGCTACTCCTGAAAAAAATCATGGAAAGCCATCATCTTTCTCACGACGCACCAGCCTTCCTCATCTATAAAAAGAGAAGCCTAATATAGGAAAACAGAAAAATAATATGCTTCTGTGAACAGTGTTTTGATGTTTCTACGAAGCTCGTTAATGTGGCAAGCCGGATGACACACTTCAAAGCACGGGAGATCATTTGAATCTGTGTGCCGTGCACAGTCTTGTCCCTAGAATGTTCCGTCTGAGTTACGCATCGGGGCCGTGTGATACCGTCACACGCTGGGCGCGAGACCAGCCGACATGTAAAGTGACCGAACAAAGGCGTGCCTAACAGATATTTCCGCTTGCCCGAAAGCTCGGGGGCACACCTTCTTAACTGGGAATGCGATGAAAGAGCACCTTAAAGGAAACTCCAAAACAAACATACCAAAAGCACTGTTGTATTTATTTGTTCTCTCTTTTCCTCTCTTTCTTTACTTTGCTTTTCTCTAAGTTGCCAGCTTCTTTTTTAAGTTTCCCTTGTTCCTTTCTAGGCAGCACAGCCGTTAAGAGTGGCAGACTTTAGCCAAATGTCCAACTGAAGTAGCACAGGAAACACATTCCCAGCCAGGCTGAGTTCAAGTCTCCACTGACCCCATGACCCCCTGGTTAGGGTCACTTTTAATTGCACCTTGACCTCTTACTCAGCACTACATACTGACATGATTGGAGGAGTCCCGTTTCTTAAATTTGAAATCTATAGATGCAGAACCATTCTGTAAAAGGGAAGCTAAGCAGAAATGTTGAATTCAATTTTGAATTTGATGACAGACCTTCTGCACTTTAGTAAACAATCCGTCAATCTACTATCCATAACCTCTTATCCTGTACAGGGTCATACTGCACCAGGAGCCAATGTCCCATAATGCAAAGTGTATAAGGCAGGAGACACTGTGAATGGGATGCAAGCCCATCATACGGCATATACACGTGTACACAGTAGGTGCCGTGTCAAGGCACCAAATCACTTAATGTCACGTGTATGGACTGTAGGAGGAAACCCATGCAAACATCAGGAGAACATGTGAAATCGTCCATTTTCTTAACACTAATCCAGTGGAAGGCTGCTGGACTTCCTGTAAAACCACACTATAACATTTTTAAATAAAATAAGACACTTTTAACATGTCCCTTGTAAACATTCCTTTGTATTTCTCTACTTTGTATGATGTGTTTTTAATCATTTTTATAAGATACCGCAGCGTACGAGTATGGTGGTTATTTAAAGGAGAACTATAATACTACATTGCAGCACACTTTCAAAAGCCGTTGTCTTTATTTATTAATTTATTTCATTTATTAAACGATCTCTCCGGGAAACCTGGGTTCTGCAAACCACGAAGAGTCTACGTGTTGAGTCACGGGCAGCCTTGCAGAAAAGGCGTCCCAGAGTCCCTTCACAAATGAGCGTCTTCCAGCGTGAGAAAAGCCTGTTGGAGGGGGTGGGAGTGG
>JAACJT020000038.1:1151841-1179676 GCA_009936485.2 Gymnarchus niloticus
CAAAGAGCCCGCCCCGTGCCCCCTTCACAAGGGAGGCTGCGGGGGGGGGAGGAGGGGGTGTGGGGGGGGGGGGGGGGGGGGGGGGGGGGGGGGGCTGTGTATTGTTTGCTCTCTGCTTTGCTCAGGCAGTTCACCAGTCTGTGCATGATATAACAAAGACCCAAAGCACAGCCTTACTTGTTTATTTCTACATGTTGGGCGGATCGATTTACTGCGGGAGGGAAAGGAGGCTGACAGCCTTGCCGCTAACATACGGCATTAATGAGGGGTTTTTTGGAGGTCTAGCGTTTGTATTTGTTTATTTTTTTCACTGGGGTTATAGTGTTACCCTTCCCGCTTCCCACTATTCTATCAGAACAGACCGTTCCTTTCTTACAAGTCCTCACACAGGTGGTTTAACTCACTTTCTGCCAGCCCAGGCTCTGCAGATTCTGGGGATATGGGATGCCACTCGATGCACCCATGTTCCCTGAAAACTAGCCCTGTCACTGGTATCACTGGTGGGAGCCCAGGAACACGTTCAACTCATCTGAAGCTGGTACTATGAGATATGGGCTTTACCTCCACGGTAAAGAAAATAAAATCAAGTGCATTCCACAAAAAAAGTCCAGTGGTATATTTTCTCTGTCGGGATTTTTGAAGGTTCTGGCCGTTCAACGGTAACGTCGTAAATCAAGAGCCCGAAGATGCCAGGGGCTGTCCTAGCAGCACAGAGCATGGTGCTTGCATAGCGCGGAGGTGAAGCGCAGGGCCGCCTGGTCCTGCCTGTCTGTGCTCCGTCCCAGCGCCGACACGCCAGATGTGTGCGATTAACGAGCTAACGCGACGTCCCCCGTGCACGTCCTCTCGGCATCACCCCAAAAACGCAGAGCACCGCCATCAAGCCGGCTCCGCCAGGCGAGAGGGGGAGAAAGCGCAGCATCCTGCCAAGTGACCGGGCAAATCAAAGTGGGACGCGGCCGCCTGTGTGAAACACAGAGCATTCCAGAAGACAAGCTTTCCGTTGGCATGAAAATACATGAAGTCCAACCGAAATGCGAGCGTGGCCAATTTCAGGCGGACGGTAGCCACAGTAGCCTCGGAAACGAGACAGCCACGGCCCGCTCGTGTGTTGCTGGCGGGCGGCAATGCTGTAATTGTTTCGGGGGAAGGCGCGATAACAACCTGCGACAACTGCTCCCTTGCTGTAAACACGGGTCAATATAGACAGAATAATTACACTTCGCTCTAAGTGCGAGCGATCACACCAACCCCCTGTTGTGTATGGCCCATTATGTGAGGATGCATCAGTTACCAAGGGAATCTGCCTCTCCGGGACACGCAAAATTGGCAGATTGATGGAAGACGCTAATGAGACTTCAGCTCATAAAAAAGTAATGTTCATATATATTTAAAATAAAAGGAACTGCCTATACATTAGTAATATACATACATTCTTATTAAATATTAACGCTCGTGAGAACACTTGAGGTGTGTTTTTAAATCATGAGAAAATATGGGATGTGTGATAGGAACAGAGGGGTGTGATGCTGGTAATTATATGCAAATTCTGCAGCATGTTGCAAATACCATTATAGTAAAGACTCAAGGACTCATTAGGGTGATTTGTAAGCTCTGGAGCGTAAGCGCTGTCTTTTTGCATACAGTCCGTCTTCGGTGAATTTTGAAAAGCATGCAGCAGGAAAAGAGGACCCTGAAGACCACCAGTACAGAAACCAGCGCCACGGCTGGTCCTGGATGTTGGCTCCAGGCCACGTCCAGTGAGGAGAGGTAGACCCCCAATATGAGCTTTTTTGGGGGAAACCCCACACACACACTTTCCACAGAGAACAGTCATCACTAAGCCCTAGAGGAAAGCAAGTATTCATGGGGATTAAGATCATGTACCTTTTTCTCAGGGTGCTGGGTATGGGGTGGGAGGGAGTGACCTCTAAGAACACAGAGGGCAATGGGGAAGGGGCAAGTCTCTCAATCCAATGCCTTATTTGGTTTGTGACTGAGAAACACCACTAACATTTTTCATCCGCTCTAATGTAGACCTCTGGGACCTCGAAATCGACAGATACACCTGGTCCGTCACCTTTCCGCTCCGTCATCCATTGTCCTCCCACCCCGTCTTCCTTAACCCCAACAGCGTCGCACAGCAAAGCTGAAACCGGCCCAGCATCCCAGGCGGCTCCAGAGGAGATCCTCTCTGGCCGGGAAGGATTACTTGCTCTCCGACAGTTTCCTGCGGACATTCTGACCTGCCAGATCAGAGTGCCGTGCCCGCTATCTCGGCGCGCTGCCCCCATGCTGTCCGTGATCCTGTGGAGATTAGCGAGCAGAGTCGGCCCTAATCCCTCCCTCGGCGTCGATGGTATCGACGCACACACACGGGCTGGCGTGCACACAAATGCGTGGAGACTGGCGCCAAGCTTAGCGCTGTCCCGCTCTCTACCGCGCAATCACACACACACACACACACACACACACACACACACACACACCAGCCTTTCTGCCCCTCTCTCCCAATGCAGAACCCCATTCTGAAAGACAAATTACGTCTACCTTTATTGACCTGAGCTGGCGAGGCCTCGGCGTTCTGAGGGACGTAATAATTAAAAGAATTAAATTAGCGATTAAGTGGCAGTGAGACCGCTTACGAAGGCAGCTAATCAGTTAATTCAGGAGCGGTCGTAGTTGTTGCTTCCTGAATTCACTCATTAAAAAAAGCAATATCTTAGTCTCCATTAAGTGTTGAGATTTCTACAGTGCCGTACGTCACGCAGGCCTCGGCCAGTTAACTCAATAACCAGGCCTGCCAGGGAAGTCTAACCACATCACTGTTCGGCATCCTGATTATTTTTTTCCCTCCGTCTTCTCTGAATTATACAAAATGACAAGTGAACTTGACGTGAACCAGAGCCGCGGGACGAGATCCCAGGGTCACTGATCCTCTATCGGATTTCTCCAGATGTTTTAAGGAGACGGAATACTATGGAAATGCAGAAGGCCTGCAGTGTGCAACAGAAAGGGAGGTGAATCGGTGGACCGGCCGAAACAGGCGCTACGCGCGGGTTTGACAGAACCGACGACGCAACTCGCGAAAGGGAATGGAATGAAGAGTAAAAGAGAGGACAGGACAAAAAAAGCGGGGGAGGGGGACTCAGCAGGACTCCTTCCACAGCAACCTTACTTTTCATCAGGTGCTATTACCAGCCCCATTCACATTATTGGATCGGGCCCATGCAGCATAACCAAGGTGCTGACAAGGGCTGATTGCCCAATCACTCCTCCGCCCCTAAGAGGAAAGGAGGGGTCACCCAGAGGACAGGATTGCAGGAGGGCCTCCCTTTGGGCCAACAGGAGCCTGCTTCCATGCCCGGATGAGGGGATGTGTCCGCCTCCCCACTCCCCTCTGGCACAACCATCTCTCTTTCTCTGTCTCTCTCTCTCTCTTTTCCATCCCCCCATCCACCCCCACTTTCTCAGTCTCTTATTGTTAAACTGCTGCTCAATTCTGCTTCCTCCCAGTGCTGCTTTTCCTCAGCCCAACCTTAAATTGAATAAAAGCTGCTTAGGGTCCCCAGTGATGACAGCCTATCCCTCCCTGAGGGCGGGGCCTCGCTGACCTCACCTACAGGAGGCATCCAGCAGAGCTGCTGCACCTGTATGTCGTTTGGTCGTGACCTGGTTTGGGGGAACTGGACGCCAAATCGGTCCCACTCACTAAACACCCCCCCCCGAAGCTGTGCTGACTTATATGGCAATAAGGCTACTCTGCACCTTATGTTGCCATGCGAGTTGTTTTGGTCGCTGTCGGCAGCCATTGCTTTTCCTTACCATAAAGGCTCAAATATGTGTTCCTGTGGCTGCGAGTGCTGCGGAGAAAGATGAGGTGCTGATTGCAACAGGAAGCACGAGGCTGGGTAAAACTGGTATGTTTGTGTGTGTGTGTGTGTGTGTGTGTGTGTGTGTGTGTGTGTGTGTGTGTGTGTGTGTGTGCCTGTAGACACAGGTACACTCTCTGCACTCCATAAGCAGCCCTTTGTTAAGTCTCACCACAAAGGCATCCCAAATCTGGCTTTCCCCCAAGTGGAACATGCTCTGTTGGGGGGGGGCTGCGTTTTGTAGGTACAAGCTTGTGAAACACATGGAATCCCTCCCCCTCCCTGAAAGCGGACCCTGGCGTGAGGGGGGTCATTGTGGGAATCCAACGCACATGGCTGCCGTTTGATACGCCGAGAGACAAGATACAGTAATGGCCTGGCATGTTACTGCAAGCTGGGTGGACTGGTGGATGTGTACCGGGATCGGACTGACCTGGCGACTGGGGGCCCGCCATCTCCCTCTCACACCGTCAGCAGAGTGACGGATCACGGAAGGCACGGTGTAACTCGGCCGTCTCCCGGAAAGAAATGTTTTTGCACGCGGATAAATATGCATTTCATGGTGTATGAACATGGTGTGGTTGAGAGTGCATGGGGAAAAAAAATAAAATGATGTGTGGGCTGAATTTAGTGTGTGTACCCATGTGTGTAAATCTGTACATGCTAGTTGTGTAAATGTGTGTACATCTCTCCTCTAGAGCTGTCCGTTTGGGTGCTTCTGTACACATGTCAGTCGACGTGTATCGTGTACGTGTGTGAACATACATCGCTGTGTTTGTGTGTTTTATTTCTCTCTTTGGTGCGTTGTGAGTTTCTAAGGAACGACCCTCGCCAGCATCTCTCTGGAGTGTAGGTATAACCCGAAACTTAGACTCTTACGTTAGACTTTGATGTAGCAAATGACTCATCTGTGAAGATCTTTCACATCAATGCCTCCTGACCTGACTTCTTTGCCTCTGGATCCTGAAGTTAATATTCTAAAGCAGACCTCAAAACTCTGCATTTATACAGCTTGAAAGCTGTTCCTTGGGTCATGAAGACGTCCCGTGTTCAGCCGGAGGGATGTGGGGTCTGAGCCCACTGCTTCACAGACTACCACGGAGATCAAACGATGGACAACTGGGTTTCTCTTGACTTTCTTCAGCACCGCTATGGCTTTCCTTCCCTCAGGCTCCACCTTCTGCTGATTTAAGTTATCATTTCAAAGCATATCATGAGATTTGCCTGAAGATTGCTGGTTCTAATCCCAAGTGGGGCTTTGATGTGATATTGTGGTTAAATTCGCTATCCAGCCAAATAAACACCAAGTAACTTAAAAAATCAGCAGCTAGGCAACTAAAGAGAATTAATGAGGGATAATTAACAAGTCATATACATCTATATGCTTTAAAGAGACACAACTAAACTGAGACTGTAGTCTAGAAGAAAGTCCTATTCTGAAATTGACACTTACACTGAGAGTACAATATTTAGATATTTGTTTTTTATAATTGGGATATTTTGCTGAATTTTGAATTGAAATTGGAGAAGCGTTCAAAACTAATCCATACCAATGTGAAACACTTGTAACCAAGTTAGGTTAATGCCAAAAACGCTGGATTAAGCATCACAAATGGTGACTGAAATGAGAGCAAATCTGAGAAAAACATTGTTTTTACACTCAAGAGAAGCAAATGATATCCATCTGTGTGAGCCAACTGTGTGAAGAACGTAAGGCTGATCGGTCAATGGCTCACGTCCTTCGAGCTTAACCTGGTTAGATAGTGTGGCCAATCACTAACATAGTGTTATATTTAAATTGGCACAAAGGCCACGTCCGATGCTTGGCGTCACTGACCCCACCCGTGGCCCAGTGTCAAAGCCATTCTCATCTTTGCCCGCTGAATGAAAGGACCTTCTTCCGTCACTGTGTATGGCTGGGTCTTTCAGTGTAAACACTCCAACGACCCCCACCTGGTTCTTCAGGGCTAATAAATTAGACCCGGGACAGCCAAAGCAAGCTGCTACAGAGCAGGCAAAAACCCTGTGTCCTGTGAGGGCCAGCTCTCAGTCAAATCCCATTCATCGAAGAGCAGGGTTTTTGTAAAGGACCATGTTGTGCCCATTAAATTACGTACAAAAGAGGCCGTTTACTTGATTTATGTATGGTTGCCATAGAGACGCTGCTGCAGCAACAGGGAACGCTGGGAGCGCGCAGTAAAGATTAACGGACTTCGCTGTTTTTCTTACTCCACAGGACAAGTTTGGATATGCTCATGTTTGCTAGAAATTTATCAAAATGATAAAGTCAACCGTCATTGACACTGAATTAAACACCGCCTCCCCATACCATCATTCACAAAAACTACGGGCTCTGAAGGGTTAAATTCAATTTAATGTTTTTGAAGTCTACAGAAGCGTGGGACCAAACATAGCAGCGGGGTGCTTATCAGATTTGTTTGTGTACGGGCAGGGCTGTTGTGATCCTGGCTTGTCCCAGCTTGTAAGGACAGGGAGGCAGCTTGGCGCTGGTGCATGGGTGTTTCGCAGTCACTGGCTGACCCAGGGGGAGGAGAATCCCGCAGCTAAGGTCAGACGTGACGCCACACCCTCACGCAGAGAGGGAACGCTCACTAGCTGCCCAGAGTGCCACCATGCAACCGATTGGTGTATTAAAAACACTCAAGGTGCAGATGTGAAGGAATGCTATGAACGAAGAGGATCACAGTGGTAAACTAAATACTTAGAGCCCTGAAATGATTCTGAAAGTAGAAACTAAAAGGGAAGTCAGAAGAACGGAATCAAACAGATTTTCATCTGCGGGTCCTGATCAGGAGAGGCATTTAACAGTGACAGGTGAGTGGTAGTAGTGGTTACCGTATACACGGGTGTAGGAATATTGCACCTGTAGGAGGTGCTGGAAAATCACCGGGCTGTGGCTGACGCATCCTCTGAAAACTGGAATGTTGTGATGGCGGAAAAATCCAGGGTGGGCGGATCCTCGTGTGCTGTCAATCACAGCCTGGTCTTGCCCAGTGGAAGCCATGTAACCAATAGGAAGGAGGCTGAATCACTGACAGTACACTACAGCAACATGCTGGGACCCCTTCATTAAAAGGAACAGTTTACAAAAAAGCACATTGTGATACTTTGTTAAACCTGTGGTTAGATGTGCATTTTTTAAAATAAGTAAGTAACACACACACACAGTAAGAAATATTCCTTTTCAGTCAGAATAAATGTGACCACGTATATTCTGATCAATATTTTGCATCATTGGGACGGATAACACTGGCATCTGACACCTCCAGGGTTGCGGGTTTGAATAGCATCACTGTCCTCTGTATGTGTGGAGTTTGCATGTTCTCCCTGCATTGGCTGGGCTTCCTCTGACTGCCCCAGCTTCCTAAGAAGACTCGGCACTGGGCTAACTGGCTTCTCTAAATTGCCTGTTGTGTAAGTGTGAAAATATTACAAACCATAATGTATATTTTTTATAATTTATATAAGTCTTGTAATTCCCATAATTCAGTTGGTCCGTTTACCATCATGTTCAAATGTTAAAAGGCCATGCAGACAGACAAAAGGAGTAATTTTAACTGGAAACATAAAAAACTTAATGCTGATTAAATCACCACAAACATCTACACCATTTAAAGTTCAAATAAATCATTGCAATTGTTTTGATTTTCTGAATGCTATAAAAATGATTGATTGTCAGTGTAATTATGCACCCAGTTCAGAGATGCATATTTGTGTGGAGCATCTGTGTTGAGGACTGCTGAATTAGACACAAGCGGGGTGGAGTAACCCCCTCCCACCCTACGGACATGCTAAAGTCACACCTGGGGGGCTCCGTGATTAGGCGGTGAGGGGGCAACAGCTTGGAGGGGAAGTTAAGGAGCTGGACCCCCATTGGCAGGAGAAATGCAGTCCTGCTGCCTTCTTCACAGTAAGAAGCCACACTATGTGATACCCGACGCATTAATGTGGCAGGAGAATCGCTCATGTTGCGGCTTCTTCATCAGCGATACGGAAAGCTGGACACATGGCTTAATGATAACGTTAGATGAATGTGGCATGTGACTGTGCCTGGTTGTGAGTGCACTGCGAGGGCCAGCATATCTGTTTTTCCTTATGCACGGACTCGCCTTGAGGGGTCAAGTTTCGATCCTCGTTCTTTTGTGCCATTCACATGCCAGATGGAAACCACGTGTCTGCGTCTCTGCTCCAGGGCCCTGGATGCTGTGAAGAACAGACTAAAGGACTAGATGAGAGTCACCGAGAGGTGAGTACAGGCATGAGAAAATGACTGACTCAAGCCGTTTTTGTGACTGACTCAAGCCGTTTTTGTGACTGACTCAAATCGCTTGTGTAACTGACTCAAATCGCTTGTGTGACTGCCTCAGATGTTTGCTCTACCTTGCAGAGATTGCTTTTTTGGTATTGTTTTATTCCTTTCAAGCCGTGATATGAAACTTCAAGAAGTGAATCAATGCTGTAAGATGAAATGCATTGATTTCTAAACACGCTGACCTTAGATGCCATAAACATCCTTCTTATGTGACAGCTAAACTGACACGCACTGTAACAGCCCCATCTTCAACTGACTGGTCTGGATGTTCCATGTCTTCAGCATGCTGATGACCTATTCTATGAGGGAAATTCAGAACAGGCTTGTATCTGGTCTAAATTAATTAAGGATTCTGTGTCTGACAAGGTCTCAGAGTCAATGAGTCAACTCTATCAAAGTCTGTCTCTCTCCAACAGCAGGGAGAGGTTAAATCAAAGAGTCAGAGTATATAGTTGGAATCAATACGTGGAGTCAGAATTCAGGGCAGAGTCAAAGCAGGTGCCAAGTCAGCGTCGGAATCCACTGTAAGGGTCAAAGTCAGGTCTTTGGATTTAAGAATGCAGAGGGAAGAATCAGGAGGGTCAGGGAAGTGAAGGGGTTAATCCATGACTTCTAAAGAGAGGGAGTGCTAGAGAGGCCCAGCGGAGACATACGGCAGAGTAACAACTCCAGCATAGAAAGAATAAAAAGAATCACCCTCCAGCTAGCACAAGTACGAGACGGATGTTTTCACCATGGCTGAGATGACAAATCTGGATGCCTGTGAAGGGCTGATGTACCCAGTTTGAGGTAAGCAGAAGTTTGTTGGGGGAGGTAATGAAATACGGGGGGGGGGGTTCCTTTAAAAGAATGGACAGTCTGAGTCGGCAACAGGGGACAAAGTGAGACTGTCAACAAGAAGGTTTGGAGAACTACTCTCCAGATGTAACATTCCAGTATGAAGAAAACTACATTTCATAAACATCTGTTACCTGTTCTCGTTTGCTCTGGAAAATCTGGTAACGATAATGTTGAATGTGAATGATACATACACCTAATTCAAGCAGGTAATATCTAGATTTAAGCTTTCATTTTTAATAGCTGTAACTTGATTCAGACTGCACCTGTCTTCCTTGGATTTGAGTTTGGGGGTTGAATTTATGCGTTCATACAATTTTATGCATTTATGAATCATTGATGTAGCCAAACCGCCAAGATGGAAAATGAATTCCTATCGGAGAAATAACTTTACCACATCAGTTAGGTACCTGCGGCCATTCTGAAAAGAAAACTCTCTTACCGTCTTTGTTAAGATCTTGCAGAAATTACAAGTATTATTTGATAGGCAGAAAGCTGAAGCCTTCTGAAAAGTCAGACAAAAACACCAGCATACAGAAAGAGAAATAACAGAGGCAGATTGGAGAAGGTCGCAGAGAGGTAAAGCCCTGACAGGGAGAAAATACAAGTAACCGGATGACAGACAGAGATCACGAAAGGCATCTCGAAAGGTGACAAGGGGGATGAGAATTGCGGAGAAAAAACGAGGAGCCCACGAGGATGATTCTGACAGACTGAATGCAGATGTATGGTCTGAGAAAGGGGGGCATGTTTGAAGAAACGCTATAAAAGTAACTGATTCAGGTCAGGCTTACATATCGAAATCACCAGGCAGTTCTATTTTAAATGTCAAGATATATACTGAACTCAAATCTGTTATCTCATATTCAAGATATTCATTCAATTACAATGACACATACATACTCACATATGAAGACTGTGCATTAAACATATGCATAATTAAAAAAAGTTTTGATCCCATTTTTAGCCTCCATTTTTATCGCATTACATAATATGTATTTATTTGGCAGATTTGACAAACAGCCAAAACAATAAACAACTGAAGAAAGCTTGGTGTCAGCCACCATCTAGAAACTCTGCAGCTGTTAGGGTTCTTGCTCAAGGCATCAAAGATACAACGACGCTGCTAGCCATGGGACTCAAACCCATGACCTTCTAGACGTGTACACAGAGCCCTAAGACTCAAACCTACTTACCAACCAAGCTTGATGTCTAGGGGGTTAGATAATACTTTATTTATCATTTGTATGCTTAAGTATGGGTAGAGGGGAATTCTTCAGCTTTTACATACCTGTACATTATCCCATCTTGCTCTCCTATGGAACATATCCATACACAGGTGAGAGCAAAGCTTGTTGTCGGAGCACGGGGTCAGCCATCTATCCGGCACCCCTGGAGGAGTTGTTTTTTTGGGGTCAAGGATCTTGCTCAAGGGCCAACCTTGATATGATTACTCTGCTGGCCATGACATTCAAACTAAGGAAATGACTTCCTCTTAAGGGTCTACTCCTGCCTCATGCCCTGGGAAAGACCCCCGGTGACCCCGACCAAGATAACCAGTCAGAACACGGACGGACGGACCGATGGATATCTCCTCCCACACAGCAGCGTGTGCTTTCAGGTCCAGCCTTGTAGGTACCCAGCATATCACCCAATGTTCCTACTGAAAATGCGAGAGTGGAAAATCGGGAAGGTGAAAATATCTCCCCGGGCAAGTGGATTTCGACAGGTCTCCGTGGAATTGGCAGGCGTGAGCTGGAGAGAAAGGCACCCCGAGAGATCCACGGGGAAATTTAAAGAGCGTGTGTGTGTGGGTGGTGGGGGGAGGAGCTTGTTTCTACAGATGCAAGGTGCACACAAAACATTACCAAGCACCGCATCACAGATCCAGCTTCTGCCACAGGAAGACAGAGGCCCATTAAGAAGGTGAAAGGCTTATAAATTCTTTCACCAGTTTCTCCTACATTAGGGCCATGTTTTCAGTTGTCCTCCAGCCTTTGAGGTGAAGTATGAGTTGGGATAACAGTGGAATTAGAGTCTGGTCAGAGGCAGAGACACCGGCTCGGGTGCGCGACGCTTTATGAACAAGAAACAAAACCCTAGGAGGCACTTTAACTCCAGGCAGGGTGCCGTCCACTGGTGAGGGTGGTGTTTTCATAGGCAGCCTCCTTCAGGGGGTGTCTGGGTTAGTGAGAGAAAGGCACAAATAGCAGGTCCTTCCCTTCTCTCTTCCTCCCCTCACAGACCTAAAGTGCAGGCTGGGGGTCTGAAAGTGGCTGCAGTTGGGGGGCATTAATCCCCACCTGCCGTGAGCCCTGGGGACCACCAGGCAGCAATGCCCAGCACCGCTGAGTGTTGCCACACTATGTCTCCCACCATACCACGCCTGCAGACATCACCTACCAGCGCCGGCCTATCGGCTTGCTTAAATAAACAAGTTCTCTCAGTTGGGCCTTCCTGCTGCAGGCTCATGGGGTTTGTCTATGGCCTGTCCTTTGACCTTTGACCTTTGTGTTCGAGTTCTGTGTGCTTTTGTAATTCACGCTACGGTTCACTGAGCCGAAGAAGACAAAATGCTGAGTGGTGTCACACCTGGATGGTTACTAAGAGGCACAACAGCTGTGTCTACTCAGCTTTGGAGCTGTGTGTAGAAAAGAAGAGAACGGCTTCTCGACACCACATCCTCCACAAGACTGCGTCAACATCCATTGAGCTCAAGCGTCTCGCCGAAAGTCGTTTCAAAAATGTTGTAATACATGAGATCACCTTTCCCACATTTTCTTTTTTCCTCTGCCCTGACTGGAAACGTCACGGGCAACTGGAGAGATGACAGGCTCACACCCCCTTCACACCCCTGGTGTAGATCCGAAAGTTCAGACAGCGTGAAACGAATCGATTTTCAGGCGGGAGTCCCGTGGAGGATAGTCACCCCGTACCGAGCTGGGAGGCTCCGTGTAGACCTGCGTTCACCGTGGGCTGCTTCTCATATGGAGTCTGTGCCAGGCTTTAGCAGACGCTGCCGGCAAACGCCTACCTCACCATTGAAACCTATTGTTTTTTTTTTATTCTTTTGGAAGGGAGTGCTGGAGCTCAAGGGACAGACACCCGCTGGCGCACCTGCCAGGTGTTTAATTTGGGGATAAGCCCAGCGGAACAGAGGCAGGGGCCCTCCCAGTCCCAGGACCCTCAGAGGAATGTTATTACAACATTTTTTGGTGAAATCCCTCAAGAGGCTGTCTGTAATGCCTGAGTAACCCATGACCTGTTTGTCGGCGCGTGACGATCCCACAATAAACTTTTGTCCAACTTTTTCATCCGCCGTCAATCCGCTCTCATGCTATAACTTAAAGCAGCAAAACTACTGCCTTTTTATTGAATAATTTATTTTATGAAAAATCAATTATTCATTCGGGTGGTCGTACCTGCGGTGCTCGCGTCGGTCTTAGGTGTTGGGATTTGTTACAGCCCCCCGCCCGTTCATGTGAAGCGCCAACGGAGACACCCTGGAAGTCCGGGAGACCCTCCAGTCATTCGGATCCCAAGGGAGTAAACAATATGGGGGACTTTCCAAAAATCTCAGCTCTAAACCTGGAGATCAGGGCGGCTTCCTGCTGTGTAAAACAATACAGCACCTTGCTGATCAATAATGATTGCATTAGCATTCCTGGCTATGAGCATAGCTTTACAAGTGACGAGTCTGTCATGAATGCGGTGAATTAAAACCCAAACCCGCCACCGCCATGTGAATCATAATTGAATATTAAATTTGTAATTATCAACAAAAAATGGTTATCCTCTCTAGTACTGAAATATACAAGCAGATGGAATATTTATGGCTGCAAGACGAGGTAGTTGGGGTGATTCTGTTGGGTCATGCATCTCAGAACCAACATATTTCAATTCGGTTAACCAGTTAAAAAAAAAAAACGCACAGGTTAAGGGAATGGGTGAATGTGGGTTGGTTGACAGTTTGCGCCGTTCCACAGCGATTCCTGATGTCTTGGAGTCGACATTGGCCTACTGCACACACTCACAGCCACTTTCCTGTCCTCTGTGGAGGACCTCGGGGTCCCAGCGGTGATCCCCTGGTGCAGGCGGTGCACTGAGGGCTGTGGAGGAGCTCAGCCTTTCTCTACGGAGCATTAACCTTCAGCGGTACGGGGGGCTGGGGACGGGTGCTGACATCTCTCAAGGCTGGAGATGGTATCCCACTCCGATCTGGTTAAAGCCCCCCTTTGTCCGAAATGACAATTAGACCAATGTGAAATCTCCATACTAGCTTTCTCACAATGGCTCTTGCTCTTCTAACAACCATAGCATATTCTGGAGCCTCAGCAATGTCTATGAAATTCATACGTTTTTTTAACGAAATCCAGTGTTGGGTAGGCATTCCCCATTCAACATAACGCCATTTTCAACGACAATCCCAGCGATACGAGGTAAAAGAACTGGGAGTTCACGCACTAGTTCCCACTTGGCGGTGTGCTAACTGGGACGTGGTGAGTATTTCACGGTACAGATTAACGCGGCAATGGTCACGGGTTAAAAACGACGGAGACGCTGGAACATACATACACAAACGCACATAGACAACAGGACGACAGCCAAGATGGTGGTACCCACCGGCGGGTGACGGAATACTGCTTCCGTTAGGGTGCTGCTGGAACTGAGCCCTCTCTAGCGGGGATACAGGCAGACCCCGGATCATGGAAGGGAAAAGGAAGGGGTATGTGGCAGCCCTGTAGCGCCTCATCTGGTCAAGAGTGGGACTGCGGCAGGGCTGGCTGCGGCTGGTCGTCTTCATTTCCGCCCCCCCCCTTGGGTGCCCCCCGCTGGAGGCTGCCTCAACTTCAGAAGGTCCCTCGCTTTTGCTCCCTGACCCGGGACAGGAAGTCACGGGCTTTCCATGGCAGGAGACGCTCCAGCACGAAGCTCCTCCCCAAGTCGCTCACACTTGCTGCTGCATGTTAGAAACCGGCCACATCTGAAACATGGAGTCAAAGGAAGAATGACACAAGGTGTGACTTCACAAGGTAAGATGTAAACACTGTCCGCATCTGGCCCAAAGCAATGGAACATCAGAAAGGACTGGAATCACAACTGCAACGCAGCTATTTCTGCGGTGAAAAGCCTTCAACAGAACGAGTGTCTGCTCTGAACAAATATTTTCTAAAATCAAGAATGTTTACAACCAGTACAGTATATGCAAGAGCAGCTGTCCAATGTGTCCTTTATTTACAAGGGATAACAAACAGTGTTGGCAGTTTTCAGAAAACGTGGGCTTGTTTCAGTGGTTTGCTCACAGCCTTCCTCCTATTTTACAATAATAATAATCATAATCATCATCATCATCAACAACATTATATGCATGTTGGCGCCATGCTTATGAGGGCTTCATCTGTGTGCTCCGATTTCTTTCCGCAGTTTAGATATTTATGAAGGCTCTCATTACAGCAGTCTGAGTTGCTTCTTTCTCCAGTCCACCTTCATGTCTCCAGTCAGTCACGGGGGCTGACGATGAGCACAATCACCTTGGCCCTCTTGTGAGGTTTACGTGCAAATTCAGGGTTAGCCCAACAACACTCTGATGTCTATTTAGAGCTTGAGTCTGGCCAAAGTATGACTTCAGATATTATATGAATAGTATCCCATGCCTTTGTTTGAGAAGACATTGATTTGACATAATTTAGATACGGGCACCTTAAAAAGTTCTGGCTGCAGATACATCAATTTTTACAGATTTCCATAAATTGTTTGGATTCCTCTTGTAGGAGGAACAGCTTCAGTCTACTTCTCCCAGCTCAGGATACAAACAAAAATATTTTGAAAATGACATTAATTAAACCCTTTAAAGAAGGACTGGATGCAGAAATAGCATTTTTTGACCCTGTTGAGCTTTCACCTGGCTAGTGTTACACCTCCAACCAGCCACCCACCCCGTCCCTGGATTTCTATACACCTGAATAGCTTCTCTGCCTTTATTTAAAGGCTCGCCTGCCTTATGGTGGTTGCGAGGTATTGAGTACTAAATACCTTAATAATGCTTCAATTTCTCAGACGACCCTACTATGTATGACTATTTACCCGAGTTACCGCTATACCCATGGATTTGGTCGTCCTGTTTGCTGATTTCCTGGTCTCTGATTCTCTGCGTGTTGTACCGACCAGGTCTCCAGATTTCCCTTCGGCTCTGGATTATTCGAACTGCACTGGTTTTGA
Organism: Gymnarchus niloticus; assembly: GCA_009936485.2. NCBI lineage: Eukaryota > Metazoa > Chordata > Actinopteri > Osteoglossiformes > Gymnarchidae > Gymnarchus > Gymnarchus niloticus. Next base: position 1,167,103 of record JAACJT020000038.1, read on the forward strand.
CTCTGTCCATTCCTCGATCACGAATGAAAGATACTTCCTGCATTTGGATCCTACCTGTGTTGATTACAGCTAGAGTAGACTGTCTGTAAGAATGGAACCTCACATACATGACATATTGCTCATATCACTGTTTATATGCACAAAACTCTTGCTAAATAGACGGCACTAAAACATATCATGTAAGCCATATCCAAAATATCAGATTTGTGCAAGGTGTCTGAACCCTGTTGGGCAGCAGGTGGTGTAGTGGCGAAGAACATGTAATCAGAAGGGCCTCAGAATCATCTAACTGCATCTTATAAGGCCTGATTTACCCTTGAATTATTTCACTTAAAATATGCACCCGCAAAAAATGTGAATATGTTTTGCATAAATAGCATCTGCTCGACAATCATAAGAGGACATTAAAAGAAACTAAAACAAAGTTATGGGAACATGGTTGTATGACGAGGGTGGCGGGCGACCCTCCACGGAGCTCCCGTTACCGTGGCAGCCATCCAGCATCCACGGTACGAGGCGGAGATTCTGCAAAGGAGACTGCCGGTTTATCTGCCCTGCGGTAAATCTCGCTTAACAAAATTATAAACTGCATCAAGATAATTGCAGTCATAATACACTAATCTGCAGTTAGACTGCTATTAAAGTGATGTGTAACTACAGTGAATAATCAATGGCCCAGAGTTAATACTCACTGGCTGTACTTTGTCTGTTAAAGGGAGGCTCGGAGGAGCCCACGCTGGTCCCAATTGCTGCTGCGAACTCCAGGCTTGCATATATAGACACATACAACATTTTATAGAGTTTTTCACTGTAGACGACTGTAGTTACTTCAATGAAGGGATTACCTACGTACGCACCACAATTTATCAACCTGACACGTGACATGGACTCGTGACAGCATCTTTTTTGTTATTGTGTGTGCCTGTGGCCAAAAGACAGTGTGGTAATGTTTATATTTTTATATTTGTATTGACTGGGCTCAGATGAGATTGGAATTTTAACGCCTTATATGCAGATTATCAGATTATGCACTTACTTATCTTACTTTCGGGGTTGAAAAAGGGTCAACAGGTGCCCGCCGCTTCTTAGCTAAGATGTAACATGTAGAGTGGCTCTAACCAACTGGGAAAATGGGAGTTGTGTGTGTATGTGGGGGGGGGGAGGGTATGGTATACAGGACATGTTCAGTATCAAATGTGATGAGATTCACTTTGACATTCACTGTCCGCCTGGGTACCTGCACACTGGTGACTCAGACAGCAGGAAACAAAGCAAAGTAGGAGGATGTGAGAAGATCACCGAAGATATAAACATCATGTCTGCCAAGACGAAGGTATGGGCACGCTACAAACACAGACGTTTTGGCGCTCTTACCATGATCGGTGTGTGAAATTATCTCTAGCCGTTAGCGTCTCATTAGATAACTCACAGCAGTACCTACGTTTACAGGAAAGCAAAATTCCAAAATGTAGGTCAAAATTCCGGAATGTGGCCAGCAATTCTGAATGGAAGAACATTCCATATTCTACTGAAACGTTCTCGCCCAAAAATTCTGAGCGCTGTGCTCAACACTCCACGCTGAAGTGGGCGTGCCAATCCAGCTGTGATGCGTAATTCATTGAGTTGTTATGACAGGAGTTTTACTGTGACCTCTGATCCTGCTAATTTTGATGAATTGCCCCTGCGCCTTTAAGAGCTGAAGAGAAGGACATGAGCCTCGGAGGGAGAAGTTCAGAGGAAAAGAAACCCAGAGTACAGATTTATTTATGTGAAAACCCTTGGCAATTCTACATCATAAAAGAATGATATTGGTTCATAAGGTTCGGGGTTAAATCCTGCCAAACTAACAGATGTATTCGGGTGGACACTGTAATCATGATTTTGAAGTATGTCAAAACAAATTGGACTTAATGTATTCATAACGATCTTTGCACTTAGAAACTGCTGTTATTGGAGAACAAGGAAACAGGGGAACAAGGAAACAAACTGCCATCTCTGTCATTTTGCTGTATAATCCATCTCCTCTTGTCCCCTAATGAAGGCCTTTGGTTTGGATTCCGTGCAGGGAGTAGACACGTAATGAATGAACATCGAGTGTTAGAAAGGTCAATATTACTATATGGAATTACACGCCATCGATCAGAGGCCAGCAGCTGGAAAACTCCTCGACCGTGACTGATTGGGGATTAATCTCGACCAATCAATTACACCATCCTTTCAACATCATTTCAACAATAAAATGGCTGACGTGATCCAAAGGGACATCGTAGTCTTGGATCTCTTAAAACAGCACACTTAGAGAGATTTTCAGAACCATAAATATCCATCCACTTCCCATAAGCTCTAATGCTGTCCGGGGTCACATTAAGCCTGGAGACTATCCCAGTACACATGTGAGGGGAAAGCCAGGTCATCGTGGTCTCTCACACGTACGCACGCACACACACACTCACACACAAACACACAGAGGCCACATTTAATTCACCTGATTCAAATCTTTGTGGGAAGACACCCATGTGAACTCGCGCGATCTCTGCAAACACGCTTGTAGACCCTGGAGGGGAAGCAAAGTTAGCAAACCCACAACTGCAGAGGTGTCATGTTGCGACACTGTCCTCCGAGCCACTAAAAATCATGAGCACGAATGCAGAAACCTATCACACTACCAGAACTAATTTATTCAGTCCTGCATCTTGTTTGACTAAGCTGCACACGCAGTTCTCACCACACCTTAATACTCAGAAAAATATCAGAAAAATACTGATCCCTGCACGTACGCACGTTCACACTCCCATGCCTGAGACCAGGAGCATGCAGTAAGATGCAATCTCATGCAGGTGTTTGCGCATCCTATTTCCAGGTGACCATGGGGGACTTTTCCTCATGGGATACGTGGGGTGTACCCTGCTGTCTTCCCAGCAGCCCACTGTGGGAGATTCTACCGCGATGGCAGCGTAATGGGAATAAGTGCCGCTAAACAGCATGAGTGGCACCCCGCGGAAAGCGAAACTCAAAGAGGCGTTCCTGCAATTCGCCCCCAAGACCCGCTCCAAAAATACAAATTCAGGATCGATCCTGACGGAGGATGTTGATCGAGAGGCACAGCACCAGCAGGTCTGCCTTTCCTGATGGTGTAATCACTGCTGAAAACATACCCTAAAAGCACACACCTGCAACTACAGGGCTCCCTTACGCCATTAACTGCGTCTCCCACTGCAACACTTCGGACTGCAGCCAACAATTGAACAGCGATTTGTACAGTATTAGGTATCAAGCCTGACCACTGATCTTTTGAGTACCCCCTGCAATACCGCAATAACTCCTTTCCAGTTTAGGCATCTGAAGTTCTCCTCTGAGAAGGTTCACCTCACAGTTTTTGTTTCATGCTAACCGTCATACACAGTAGCAGCAATGCAATAATGTGTATAGGATATGACAACATATTGATTATGGATTTTCATCTGGACGCCAGCCTTCTGTTCTCAAAAAGATTCTTACACGGTTGTTAAATCGGGAAACACACTGTGCGACGCTGCTTCAGGCCTGCCAGGGGTGATAACGGGGGTTATCGTGTCGTTAGTGGTTCGATCTGTTGTGAAAACGCACTCGGGATGGTGACAGTAAAGGAATGGGATGGCTTCAAAGAGGACAACATCAAGCATGGCGTCTGTTGGTGTATGACCTCAAATTGAGCACCAAAAGGAAAGCCACCACAGGTACAGCATGATTAGCTCATCCTCTGTCCTAAGCCTTCTTCTCATAGCACTTAGAGATAAGCCATGAAACGTATTTCTGCGACAGACAGGAAGTAGAATTCTCAGATTTTTTTTTCTTCTTGCCTACTGATTCCCTAAACTGGGAGCCGTTTTTACAGGGATTGTCCTTCTCAGAGCTTCTCAAAAGCTCAGGGATTCTGGGGACAGGGAAGGAGATCTGATCTAGTGCACATGTTTTGCCCGCGTTATGTCATCAGAAGCCCAACCCCCAGGTTAGTAGTTTTCCTCTGAGAACACGTCAAACTTCCTGCAGTTACTGAGACCAAGCACTCTTGACTTTGGTTATCATTTCTTTTCATTTAGAAAAACACCTGGTTTCTGTAATTCTTTGAGAACCACACTGGACTGTAGGCATCTCTGAGGTTTTGAAGGACACCATGCAAAGGACCTTCCTCAAGAAGCCAACTTTACTGACAGGTTTGGTACGACTTTATCCACAATCCATCTTCCCAATATTCCCACAAGCCATAGGTGTAAAATCATTGTGACATACTGCCATGCCTGGAAATGGAACCAGACCATTAGATAGAATAAATAAATACACCCCAAACTAGTTCACAGCATTGACAACTTATCTGAATCAATGCCCTTAGGCCTTTGTACATGTACATGTTAGCTATCTTAGTGTAAAAAAAAAAAAACATTCTGGGCAGAAAAAGTCACTCAATCATTGCACACTGCCCTTAAAATGGACTTGCTTCCTTTAGAAGATGAGACACTTCAGAGAATCTGGAGAACATGCTTGAAGTAGTCACTATATAACTCTATCCATCTATCAAAAGCTGATCCAGGCACTAAGACTTTCTATAATGATGTGGTCATATGACCACTACCTCGAGACTCTAGACAGAGACCTAAGGCATACCTCTCAACTTCTCATTTCACAGCATGGAAGACATCTGTGTGATGGTTTCCTTCCCAGTCACAGCGGGCAGCGACAGGTCGCGATGAGAGGAAAAGGACATATCCTCCGTGTTCATCACCGCGAGCAGGCGTGTGGAACACAGAGCAGCAGAGTCAGGGGGTGGTGGGAGAGCGAGAGAGGCCAGAGCCACCTAACGAGCTGAGACAGGACAGCCATGCATTAGGAAGGCGCGGACCGTGCCGCCGCCTACCCCGACGCATGCGCACACGCCAACACGCGATCGTTTAACCGCCGTGCTAGCATTAAAGTGCAAACGAAGTGTCTCCTGAACCCACAGTCTCTATCAGTACCATTCCATTTTCCGTCCCTGCCCGTCTTCTCCACTCCATATTACTCTTTCAACAATATTTTATTCAAATAGAAACAAGAGGAACGCAGTTATCTGCTGCTTACGGTCGGCACGCTGTCCATTTTCCGTGAAAAACGGCATACCGCTCCCTCAAACCCTTACATCTGGTGGGTGAGGTGGGATTTTCAAAAGTGGCCTCTCCCATTCATCTAACTGCTAAACTTGACTTTAATATTCAAATTGTTTTCTCGAGAAGCTACTCTTGTTTACAGTGAAACAATCAGTACCCTTGATGCCACGCTCACTAACCACTGTTTGTCGGATAGCTTCTCATGTCTACGACGAGTCACAGGCCAGGGGAATCGAGAGAGAAGAAAAATCATCAACATGAAGCAAATGTATTATGAGTGCCTTTGTGGAGCTGTAGCGAGTTTCGGTGAAGCTGATTTCCTGCAGTGGGTATTTAGAGCTCGGTACAGTGGAAGCAGAAGCTGGCAGAATGGATGCAGAGCTTCTATGAATCATTCATGATGGTCCTGCAGGATCTCGGAAGCAAGACTTTGATCACTTTGACAGGGTAAAGGAATGTCTTTTTTTCCTCCTTCAACTCCTGAACGTGAGGATTTCATCTTCATCAGCATTGGAGAGAGAAAAAAAAAACTACAAAAAGAAACTGAAGTGGGTCTCCCCACCCCCACCCCCCCCAAAAAAATAAAAAAAAATCAGACATACTCCTGAAACCGACTGAGCCCACAACTCCAGGGATTAGGAGAGAGGTCATGTCACCGCTGTTTGACCCTGCGTGACAGCACCAGCTCAGCTCAGCTGAATCAGCGGAGCCAACTTTACCTGTTATGATGCTGACCGTGTCTGATCTGGGATCAGAGTGCAATTACGAGAGAAAAACAAGATAAAGAGGATGAGAAGGGAGCTCAGATTGACAAAGGACGAGAGGAATCCTGTAACGTAGGGGGGAGGGCAGAAACTACAGGAGAAAGTGAGTGAAGGGGAACCTAAACTGAAAGGGAATGAAGGGACACCTGTAATAAGTCGGTGAAGGGAAAACGACAGTGGATATCACATGAATGGGCAGGCAAAGGAGAAGAGATGTGTGGTGGAATGCCACCCATAAAGCAGAGAGGACAGATCGTGTAAAATTCTGCAGGCACCACAAAATCCCCTCATGGTGTCAACATGGAGAGCAGTGACATAGGAACTCAAGCTTCATTTGCATTCATTTAATGTAATCTACATTACAATCCTCAGTTTGTTATAGCGTCGTTATATACTGTTGGGTAGCTTTTATCCATTAGCAAGTAACATCAGTTTTTATGAGTGATGACTGTGAGAATCACAAACAGGCCATCGTGATGGTGATCAGTGTGCCAACCCCTCTGTTGTCGTGTGTCCCTTCTATTTTTCCTTCTCCTCCCTTAATAAGGTGGAAGAAGACAATGCACAAGTGACCCTCCAGGGGGCAGTGTGACCGCCCACGTGCCAAAGCAGAAGCAGGGGATCAGTGCTGGGGATTAGCATAATTCTACAGAGAGATGAAAATCTTGCCTTCTCAGATGGAAGGAAGGCACCGGAGCCACTGTAGCGAGGTGCACTCGGCACCCGTGCACAGTTAGGCATGAATAAAAGACAGGCTAAGCTTTAGCTCCGTTTATTAGCAGGGGAAAAACACACACATGCAGTTTTTCAGTGACTCATATCACGATTGCACATGTTTGCCTTCCCCGACTGACAGTAATTGAACCTGCACTAGTGAGAGTTGGCCCAGTCTCCACCAATCGGATGTCATTTTAGCAAAGCTCCAATAGAAACGAACATTAAGCATGTCAGTCTGCACAGAGCGGGCCCCCAGGTGACCGAGGCCTGAGCATTACCAGGACGTGGCACCATATTTATGGTTAACTGTATTTATAGTCTATGCTCTACCTGCAGAAGGAATTAAACATGGTTTTACAAGGTTCTGGTTCTCATAACCCAAATGCCCTTCCCAGACTCAGAACTTAGTTTGTTGGCATGTAACAAAACAGGAAATTCATTCGAAGGAGGCAGCATTTCAAAGATTATAGATCATGGGCCGTGGAAGCAAGACGTCAAGCTAAAAATAAAAATAAGTAGTGACTTCAAATAAAACGAAAGCAGGAGCTCAGACTCATAATAAGTCAGAGAAAGTAAATAGTATCAGTGAAAGGCTCTCCGAATTGATGACCGGGGAAAAACGCTTGATTTTTCCATTCATTTTTGTGAATAATGGATCTGCCTGCCTAATCTCCCGCACTATCCTATTACGAAATGAAAATCAGAGAGGCGATAAAAGCCTCTCTCTCATGGTCCTGCGCTTCATCCCCTCACTCTCATTCCCAGGACCCTTGGCATCCCCGGCTGCTGACCAACTCTGGTACAATATGGGCGATCCGTTCACATGCCGGCCCCTGATCGCACTGTCCCAGAGGCACTGGTGCTCAGATGTACCTCAGCCCTCTGCCATCCAGAGCGTCACAGGCCAAAACATTTCCCACGACATCTTTAGTCCATATCATTACAGGGTGAGGAAAGACCTCAAAGATGCAACATGGAGTGCAGTGACCCTTTAAAACAGAACAAGGTCACTTTAAGAGGCGGAGCTGAGTGGCTACACCTAATTCCCGACAGGCAATGCTGCATAACCACAGAAAAAACTGCATCAGGCGCATGACAAAAACATGATGATGATGTTGATCATTTCAGCCATCTGGAGCCACCACACCAGACAGAGAAACAGGGCGTAAGTACAGGTGCACCTGGCTCTATTAGCATTTTTTCATTAGCCTGCCAGAAAACAGAGTTATGAAGGTCAAACAAAGCCTGTGTGTCTTAGAGTTACACTTAACAGGGACACAGACGGCAGAACACACCTGGGGGTCACCTCCCTACCCAGGCTTACCAATCAGTCCATCCCAAGCCAGCGAGTGCATCCTGGCTGCCGCGCTGTCATTGCGCGCTCTCATCCCAACCAATTAAAATTCTGGCCATCTGGCATGCCAAATCAGACCCACCTACCGAGCCGTACCGACAGTCCAAGATCACGTCGGATGGCTTCCTGGGATCTCGCGACGAACAAAAGCCGAACACCCGACTGCTGGCACTGGAGGTAAATGTGTCATTGAACCTCGAAATGAAGTTCTCGGGAAGCTGGAAGATGGAGCGATGTTTCAAAAAGGGGCCCAGCGCCCAATTGGACGTATCAAGGACGTGGCGGGCGAGTGGTACACCAATGACTGATTGATACGCACTTAAGGCTTTCACTCAAACCCCTAAGAAGTCTTTTCTTTCAAAGAGAAACAATCCAAGGACATATGTCGTACACCCCCACCCCCCCCCGCAAAGGCTGATTGAGTAATGTCAGAGGCACTATTTCAGTAGCACTGAGGTACGTTCGCAAAACTACTCCTGTGGTTCGATGGGACAAATCCTGCATTTGTCGCTCAGTCGCCCATTTCTGATTCTCATTGGCGGCCCATGCCTCAGCATCAACACCCCGCCTCCGTGATTCAATAGCAGTTTATTCAGAAGTCGGGATGCACGGCTTTGACTGGCTTTATCCCGATGTAAGCTCAGGCCCGAGGTCGGCCAAGTGAGTGTCACCTGACTGCTCCGCACCCTCATCGATCGAACAGAGAAGGATGAAAGCTATTAATCCAAAGTGTCGGCCGTCTCCCATCCCCCTGTCATTCAGCCGTGACACAATAAGCTGGGAGCCATCTCCCATCCCTCTGTCGTTCAGCCGTAGTGTAATGACAGAAGCCAGTCAATGGGGCATGTGCATCAAGGTTGACTTTATTTCATCTGCCAAAATTCAGCTCTCGGATTAAACAATCTGTCCACCCAAAAATGGCCTGGAATCAATCAGTTTCTTCACACTTGCCAGTAAGAGTGACGGGGGGAGAATAAAGGGGAATAAGAATGGGGGAAAATTGTGTTCTCTTTTCCTCACTCGCACCGTGAACCTCTGACTCCACCAGTTCATAAGATGGATTTAGAATTCAGAAGGGAAGCAGGCCAGAGAAGGAAACAAGCTCTAAATCTCTGTGAGAAGTGTGTGCAGAGGAAACATGGCTGAACTAAGACCATAATGCATATAATAGACTAAATATCATATATATTTATAAAGGCTCGTGGAGGTCTGGAGCACATTTTACCTAAAACAGGCAATGGTAGAAGCTGAGGAAGGCTGGAATATAACCGAAAATACAGGTCTAGGGGATAGATTACCCACACAAACCTTAGAGAAAAGAATTTCCCACCCAGGATCGATTGATCAATCGATCTATCTATCTATCTTACATGCCTACTTATTACAGCTTTATGCAATATGGGCAACGTTACTGACTGCCATTACAAGGTTGATCCAAGCAAGCCGTATTTTTTTTTTTAATGGAAAGCTTTATAGACCACTATTTTCCTGAATGGTGCTTGACCTTATAATTACACATTACAGAATGCTTAAATGGAGTCTAGCATTAGTTCTAAGTTCTCTGCAAAATGTCAGCAATTATTCCTAAGCTATGTTGCTTTTTTGGTTGAATATTTTTTCCCCAGTCCTCCATTCGCTGTTGGCCTACATGAACGCCTCCTGAGCAGGCATTCATGCAGTCCTCCTGCAAGAATGAGAGATGAAGAGAAGGAACAACTCAAATGATTAAAGGCAGTGGTGAATGAACCCTGAGGGAGAGGATGGGGCACGAAGCAACGGGAGTTACGTTTGTAAAAGGTCCAAAGCCATTAGAGTAGACGATCGATACAGAGAAGCACAGAGTGGTTTATAACGCGGGTGTTAGGAAGGGTTTCCTGTTTCAAGAACCGGTCTGCTCTTTCTAGGCCGCCTTCACTTGGAAAAACACCTGAAACAATGCCGCTTGTTTCTCCAGCCTTGGTGGGGACTGACAATTGTGCTGGTGTTGACGTGTTTAAGACAGCGCAGGAGACCATGTGATTTGTTCAGAAGGTCAAGTTAGAAAGGAAAACAAAAAACAAAGACGCGAACTTCCATAACCTAAACCACGAGTAATTATTGTACTGTGGTAAATAACAGTCTGTGGCAATCATTCAGTCTGAGATACATATTTTTAGATTTCTTCTTCCTTCATCAGAGTTTTGCTCAAGCTAAATGTTTTTGTCAACCTCTCTTGGAAATTAGAAATTAATTAATTACAAAGTCTCAATTACAAATTCTTTAGTCCAGCATGTCTGATATTAAAATAATGCCGAAAAACGAACTCTGAAGATATAAACAGAAAAAATGTGCTGAATTGAATACCACGCACGTATCTTTCTGCGCGAAACTTGGTTTTAAATTCATGCAACGTTTTGCAAAACTGAGTCATTTCCATCCGTACAGTTGTGAACCTGCAGGAGATGTCCCAGTGCTGAAGGAATTCTTTGCCGCTCATCTCACACGAGATTCTGCCCGCTGCAGTGCGGCAGAGTGAGTGCGCGTATATCTGCATGCTAGCAGACTCGCCTCTGCATATGAGCATGCGTGTGTGGACAATGCTAAGCTGCACACGACAATAGGATACAGGGTGGCTGCGGACACCGTGACCATGCCCTTCGGGGCTGGCAAGCATTGCAAATCAACTTCCGTTAGGAAGCTCGATTCAGTGCTGCCTGGCTTTTGTTAGCTACCATTTTCACCACTGTTAAAACTGGGACTTCGCGGAACTAGGGGATTGAGTGCAGAAGGCCTCAATGTGCAGTGCCAGCGAAAGGAGAAGCAGATAACGGTATAAGGCACTGTCACGCCACATGAGCATTGTCTTGCCCTGTCTTTTTTGAGAGCTCTGATTGGCTGAGCTGGAATGGGATGAGTTGGAATGGGATCGTTGAACAGTCGATTCTCATGTAGGATGACTAGCACTAGCATAGATGCCGATTTATGTTTATGTGGCTGGCGGATGTCAAAAATGGCGATACTGTGGGAGAAGCCTGCGACTAGAAAATCGTGCAAGCAGGGGGAGGGGCTATATTTGTAGGTGCCACTCATTCTGGATCTGTATTACTTCTGGAATGGCGACTGGTAGACCTGCTAAATCGGTGCCTATGATGACTAGGAAGAAACAGCTTTGCATTAGCTATAGATCAAGCCATTCCTCAGTCAAAGTTTCAACACCAGGTAAATCTGAACTTGATCTCAGCTGAACTTGCTTTTAATCTTGCAGGTTGTGTGTTAGTTTTAGGAAAGGAAAAATCTCTCTACACCAATCCATCCAGCTTCCATAACTGCTGGTATTGTACACAATCAGCCAAATCTCAGTACGAACAGCCAGAAAATAAGGTAACAGCTTCCTAAACAGCTGGAGAGATGTTCTGTAGCATTTCAAAAATGGCCGCTTATTGAAAACACATGTTTGCAAAGATACGATGAGGACTATAAGTGAAACATTACCTGTAACACACCAATGCTATCAATTTCCCCAACCTCGTGAGCCCCCCTCCCCACGCCACCCCCCGACCTCTCTCATCCCGTCGTCTTGGTGAACTTCTGCTACAAAGGCGGGCCTCAGATTTTATTTCCCGCGCTTCGTCAAAATCGCGCTGCCGACGCCGTGCACCCCCTTTAAAGGAAATGAAAATCCTTCGCTCGACAAAATTCAAGGCATGAGATAAAATTTCGGGTAGAAATTCAAACGAATTTGGGAATAGACCCGAGGAGGTCCGACGAGCTCCCGTGTTGCCACATGCACCACGCACAGCATGTTTTTTCCCCACAAATCAGCGGGTCTATTTTAAACGGGACTGTCCCGCCCGCGTCTGCTGTCTTCATACCAACCCTCTAACTCAGCAGCTGCACCATTCAGATCCCAGAAGAATATTATGAAACTGACCTAATTTCCCTCTCTCACCACAGGCAAACTATGTGGCAGCTTTGTACTTTTCGGTTCAGCCTAAATAATTGATTCAAGCCCCCTTTGCCTGTAATCTCCCCCACAATGCAGGCGTTTCTGACAGACTCACACCACAGCTTTTGTGACTGCAAATTAAAATGGATAAATATATAATAGCAATTGTCTCGGTTTGAAAGGAAATGCTAAAAAAGGTAAGTGGATTTTTTTTTTTTTTTTTGCACAAACTTTTTTAATCAAATGAAAATCATATGTTCCAGCCTGGAGTCGCCTCACCCTAAAATCACCCACAGAGGGAATACTCTACGTTTCCTGTAACGTAGGTAGTAAGATAATAAACATCAATAATATTCTTATTAAAATTTTCCAAAATATCATGACTTATCATTGAAAAGCGCCAATGTTTTGCTTCTAATAATAATAATAATAATAATAATAATAATAATAATAATAAATACATGCTATGATGGATTGACATCTTGTCCAGGCAACCTTGTGCCCTTTAGTTCCTGGGATAGGCTCTAGAGTCACAGTGATGGCTAGCTTCCCTCCTTTATATTTCTCCCATGTGCAATAAGGACTCGTGCAATATGTTCCATGCAGATGGACTGTGGCTACCTACCTCATTTTACCTACCTCATTTTACACTACAATTCATATTTTGGTATTTTGTGTACATATGCTAGCTCCC
>JAACJT020000038.1:1179753-1195034 GCA_009936485.2 Gymnarchus niloticus
TCTCTCTGACACAGGGACTGCACTTAATTTCGTTGTACTCGTTACAATGACAATAAAGATATTCTGATTCTGATGGATGGATGGATGGATGGATGGATGGATGGACAATAATAGTTATCAATGTCATCATCGCTATTGTTACTATGATTCTTTTTTTTTTAAGTGTTTATTACTAACATATGTTGCTCCTTTAAAGGGGCTCTGCTGAGATAACTGATGGAGGCACTTTCTTCAACACAGCAAGCCCCAGCAAATTGGACAGACGTCAAGTGCGCAGCCACACACACACACACACGAGGACACACGCACCAGGGAGACACTATTCAAGGTCTTGTTTTTACAGAGCTATTTTACAGCCTTCTTTTTCATATATATCCACATTTATCCATGATCAGATACACCACTTTCTAAAAGGGATGAGCTTCATTTGAGCATTTGTGGGGAGAACATTGTGTTCACTGTTTTTCTAGTGATTAGGAAACACCAAAATGTGGCCCAACTGGCCAAATCCCTCATGAAACAAAACCAATCCCATATCAGCCATCTGATCGGACCTGAACCTTGGCCTGGACTCAAGTGAGGAATGTAAAATGACCCAGAGAACATTCCCGGGCTGCAATAGTCCCCGCTACGCCATTTCAAGGTTCTGCCCCAGAATGTGTGATCTTTCGGAGACCCTGTGTCTTAAGTTGCCTTTACACAAGAGAACTTCCAAAAACACCATCAACAGAACAACCTGGAACGATCAGGTGGAGTTTTCCTAATGTAACACCGCACGTAAAACATTATACACATCCCAGATGGCTTTCTGGAAAAAAAAAATGATGAGTTGGTGGTTTTTCTGTGAGGCGTACCAAACCGTGACCTTCAAATTGACTGTAATGATATTTATTTTTGAAAGATGTAGAAGATCAATCAGTTACTGTAATGCTTTTCATAATCTCACGACACACTAACAGACACCGTCAGACAGCTGGTAAAGTGGGCACTCTGTAGTCATTAAATAGCTTGGCAACAACATCTGTGACCAAGTCCCAGACTCAATACATGTTTATTTAGCATGACATCTATGACACCAAATGCATCATGAGCACAGAATGTGTCATAAGGGATTTGTTTTTTCATCCTGGTTGAGTTGAAATTGACCTTTTTTTAATCATCGGCAGAGCAGTAGCAAGTGGGTTGAAAGGCCAGGATGAATCTAGGGGCCCACAGCTGGAGGGGCCCTTAGAATTTATGCCACACAGTATATTGCATACAGCTGTGCAATTTGGGGCTCCAAAGCAACATTCTTTCAGGGGGCCCAGAATTCCAAGCTCCTAGCCACGATTACTGGAGTGTTTTGTCAAGGTCATTGCAGACCTGAGTCATTCTCCTGTTATATTTTCCATTTAGATGATGCGACGTTCCTTAGCTGTGACTGAAAAAAAGTAATGGCTGCAAACAGTGGCAATGGACAGTAAACAGCAGCAAAGGCAAGATGATAAAATCAGCACTATTACGATGATAACAAGGAACAACCTTGCGAGAGCCATTTCGTTTACATTCTAATTTAAATTTAAATGTAACAGCCATTGTGTTACGATGCCATATCTGTGCTATTTTTATTTTGTTATCACCCTTAAGAATTTGAAACGACTCATACATTCACCAAAAATTCTGTCTGTTTTCTGTTTTATTAAAATTGCTATTTATATATCTTTTAGAAACCAGGAAAGTCAGCCACCCATTTTCAATACTGCTTATTCAGTATGAGCTCACATGGTTGCTGAATTCTAACCCAGCAGGAGCAAAGCATGGGACACCCTGAATGGGACACCAGTCCACCCCAGCCCACACACATTATGGGCCATTCAAACATGCCAGTTAGCCTACCTGCAGAAAATTACTGAAGTATCCAGAGGAGTCCTGCGCAAAATGGGGAAAACATGCAACCACCACACACACAGAGGAAGTGGGACTCAAACCCCTGAATTCTGGAGGCGTGAGCCAACAGCGCTACCCACAGAGTCAAGTCATGGTGGCTCCCTTAGGAGGTACATAGATGTGTTTTTTAATTAGACTGTCAAACTGGCCCTTGTGAAGGTGCTGTCCTACAGAAACTATCCATGGAAGACGTTACCGCAAAAGGAATGAATGGCCCAAATCAAACATCATTCAGAATAACACAACAACATATAACAGTTTTATTGTATAAGAAGTAATGCCTGTTAATCATCTCTTTTAAAACTGGCTCAGATAGTAACAGTGCTGCACGAAAACATATGGAAAATTTTGGCCATTAAAGGACAGGAACAAAACAACAATGAACACAGCTACATTTGGTCTTTAAACACAGATAATATTACATTATGGGGATAGTTATCTTTGTTTAATTAACCAGATCTGCTGTGACCCTGTACTGGAGAAGTATGAAGTGTGAATGGGTGAGTGTTAACCAGATACAAAGCATGCTTTCAAAAACATGCCATCTCTTACATTCATTTTATGAGGGCCTTATTTTCAGAAGGTAATTCTTTCATATACTGTAACCTTGCCATTTATGAGGAATAGGAATTGATCTTTTCTGTCTTAACATACTGCCCACACTCTAAAGGAAATTGTAGAAATTCTCTGGACTTTTCTCAGCATAGATCTGAATAATCTCAATTTATTTTCTTCCCTAGAAAGACTGAGAAATTATTGATCGCCGGGCGAAAAACCCAAGGAACTCTGGTGCACAGCTCAGGCGAAGACCTATAATGAAATCTGCCACCACTCCGGCACCGACCTAAATCTTAGCGGGACGCCCATTCCCATAACGTAATCGACGTGCATCCGAGGGGATTTGCTGTAATGTTAAGAAACACGCAGAACACTGCGGGGTACGCGCAAACTGGGAAATGGCCATAATGAATCTCTCAGTGCGGCCAGGAATAAAGCGAGAGAGCGTTCTCTTTGTTTTAACGTATACCCCCAGCCCACCCCCGAAAGTGAGGCGGGGCTGCATCGTTCGGCGAGCGAGTCGGGGAGCCGGCGCCCATTTGCCGCCGCTACGGAAGTCTCTGGCTCTTCCTGCCAGCTCTACCCGCGTCACGAGTTCATGCGCGGCTTCACGCGGGAAACTGTTGACTCGGGCGCGAGCCGCAAGAGTGAAAGAAGGTTCTGAAGAAGTTAGCTAAAAAAAACACACACACTCAGACACGCGCTGTACTTTTCATTACAAAAACAGACTATTTGATCATAATCGACATTACGGAGATGTCTTGGAAAAATCAACGAAGGAACTTGAATTTATTCACATGTAAAGGTCAACAGTATATAATGCGGCATGCCTGTAAAAAAAAAAAAAAAACAACAACCTTATATGCTATGTAAAATTAGCAACATTTTCCCTTAATTTACAACTTTCCAGCCCGCAATCAGATGTACCTAATTTCACACTTGCTGGTTAACCCATTCTTCTGATAGCGGGGGATTTATAGTTCAGCGGAAAAGAGTCACGTCTTCTAAGCTATATATAGTTATAAAGTCTTCATTACTACAGCCATTGCCGTTAAATGAAGGAATCATACTTACATTGCAACGATGGGGTGTTTTTTATATATACATACAAAAAGGCTTTTTTCACATGACAATACACTTATGAATGAAACTATATTTTAAAGACATTGACACAACATAAAGCATCATCATCTTGATTAAGTTTGGCGGTGATATTACTAAAGTTTCCCTTATCCGTGCCCTTTTTACAATAGGATGAAAAAGAAGGAAATATTTAGAAATGAGATTTCTGTTTCCATGCCTGATATACTACTAGTGTTTTTAATGCAAGCCTGTGGTTGTAGCACATTAGTGTGCCTACATCAACCACAAAATGTGTCTGCAGAAATGCTTCTCCTTCACATACCCAGCATTCCTGGGAGAGTCCAAGTATTTATAAATTGGAACTGACCGGAAGTCTGATGCCCATTAGGCGTCTGGTTTTGCACACGGCTCAGATGACGCAGCCTGGGTTTCGTCACCTGTGTCCAGGTCCTGGCAGGCAACTCCAAAATAGACTCAGATACCCATGCAGCATCATCCCAATGCTGCCCAGACCTGACCTCCCATGGATGACCTGCCCTGAGTTGGCATTTCATTGTCTGAACATCTCAGATTGGTTCTTAGGGCTTGAGTTTTCAATTTAAGAAATATTTCAACAGTTCTCATTTAATTTCTGCTATAGTAATCATGGGTGTATGACCAAGTCATTCCTGTGTTTAAACTGTCTTTCTTTTCCCAGTTATCGTTTCGTGTGCGCACATTGGGGCAGGAATCAAACCACCAACCCTGAAGGCATAAGACCAAAGTGGTGTCCACTGAGCCACTCAGCCGCCCTGCTAAAGGCATGAAGGTAACCATAGCACAATAATCCGGGTTCAGACATGAATACATGTAAAGCAGCACAGAGACAATACAGTAAAAGCCAACATACGACCCGTAAACATCTTTTGTTTTGAGCCTTTTGGGTCCTTCCTTTGAGCTCTCCACCATAAGCTTTCCTCACCTGTCTCAGAGGACTTTGCCATTAAATACAGTCTCAAAACATACATGTGGAAAAGTCAGAGAAACAGTCAGGAGGAATATAAAATGGCGGAACATTCTGGAAAAAAAAACAGTCAAGAGCACACAGGGCAGAGGCATGCTGAAATAAAGGTGCTCTGCTTATAGGGAAATGCAGAAAATAATGTTCTTCGCTACCTAAACTCCTTCAGGTCCTTCAGCGCTTGGTCCACAGTAACTACGTGCACCGGAATGAGACACCGGAGGAAATAATCAAGGCATTCCTCACGTCCACCAGCTCTACAACCCCCTCCCAATAAAAACGACTTAGCTACCACTTAGCAACAGACCCGTTTAAAGTTACACAGTGATGTAGCAGTACCTCTGGGCAGATGAGACACAGGTTTGGAATCGGAGTGTAACAAGGAATCGTCCAGACTGACTGCGACTGACTGAGTCAAATAATCATGCAATACCTCAGGGAAAGTCTTTTAGATGCTGTGTACTTGCAGGAAAAGAGCCATTTTTTTAAAATAGGTTTCACAATTGAGGTTGTTTCAGTACATTTCTACTGTAGCAAAGTGTCAGTTACTAAATTGGCTCTGAATTATTGCAATCAACATTCCCATTAAAGAAATTCTTTGTTTACTACATGGGGAAATTTATGTAAACTTAGAATTACCCCAGAAGTTAAACTCACATGCATTTAAGCATGTCTGGTGACAACTGTATGCAAAAACAATCCTCCATGACGCAAAATCGATTGACAGCTAAGTAGTATTTTTTCTTACATGATGGTGAAGGATAGGTGATGGTATCACCCCAAATACTATTAACTTTTCAGAAGCAATTCATTACGCTTTCAAAGGAAACTAAATAAGTTCCACACAGTTGGCAAGGGTAAATGACAGGGACTTTCCGCAAGCTTCTCCTTATCCCATGACCCGTGTTTCACTCCTCCAGTGGGCCGTATTAACAGTAACCAAATCTATACGTTCTTTGAAACTTTACTCACCATGGCCAGAAAATGAGGCCAACTAAAGGCTTCTCAAAACACGCTTTAATCTCACTGGAATGCCAGAAATTGCTTCCATATGTGCGGGGCACAGATCAAAGTCATTCCAGATCGCCTCTATCCAGTGGGCTCTCAGTGGGCCCAAACGGAACGGACCTCAAGCACACCAGTCGGCCCGCATGTGCTGCTTAGTCTCAGAACCGCTTGTCCCGGGGCAAATCTGGTAACCGGGTCAGAGTCTTTCGTATGTGGTGGCGTCTCTGGTTTAGCCTGAGAATTCAGGGTACAGAGTGACCAGGAGTTTTGGTCATAAAACAGCCTCCATCTGCCTCACTGTTCTGCTGGTAACCCTCCCCTCTTCACCTCCTTGGTTTTCCAGAACACCCCTGTGTCCACCCCCCTCCTCCTTGCCGCCATGCTGAACAAACTTGTAGTCATCCCTCATAAATGCGGTTCCTAAGCGACCAGCCAAGAGCCAAGCTGCATTTCACAGCTGTACATGATCGCACATACAGTTCATGGAAGTCACGTATGTACACACACAGCACGGCCCTACTGCTTATACAATGCCTTGAGCAGAGGGATAGATTGGAAATGTCAACAACGTCTTGAAAACATGGCAGTACGGTGGCGGCCAAAACAACAAAGGTGACAGCAAGGGGGACCAATATGGCAAGAAAACTCGTGTGTCAGATATGCTGTGAAAAATCCTTATTCTCTTTAGCTTTTATAGAACTTAATTTACTGCAAACAAATGACATGTTTATACAAGGTTAGGAAAGGGATAGGTCCAGAGAGAGGGAGAAAAAACCCTTGTGATTAAATAACATGAGACTATTGAATTTATCTTAAGCCAATCATTCCTCAGCAACAGCAAAACCTCTCCCTTCCATCGATCCAATCTGACAATCTTCCCCTATTGACAAAGCCAGAGAGTAATTGTCCCCTTGTCCCTAGTGTGGCACCATTTTGTCTTCTGTCAGACCAACTTGGCTAAACAGTCATTTGAAATGGAAACAAATCATTACACAAAATGAATCGTCCAGCTCTCCGGCTTTTGCGTGCAGTTCCTTGCTCTAAGGGATATGAAACGGGGTCTAGCTGCAGACCTTGGAGATGAACAGAGGAGTGGACATGAGCCAAAGCACTGGATTACAGCCACTGGGTCTCGATCTCACCGGCAGCTCCATCTCGACGGCTCTCGCAAAACCACACTCGGGGCTCAGGGATCGTGCCAGGAGTTGGGAACGTGCAGCGTGTCAACTGCGCAAGGAGGGAAACAGGAAAGGCCGCCATTTTTTTCGAGTTTAATCATGTTCTCCAGTTCCATAGACTACTAATCAGAAAGCTAACTGCCCCACATTAGCAGCTGACCTTCAGCTGTGGTTCTGGTAGAGTCAACATCTGAGCAGACTTTATTCTTTAGCATATAGCTTTGCTATAGATGTCCCAGTGAAACTCCAGCTGTACAAACAGAAATGTTGGAGATGTGACACTAGGACATACCCCCTCGAGCAAAAAGGTGTCACCTAGGTGGAAGGCTGCAGGCCAGGTGAGGTAAATTCTGCGTTTTTATGAAGTCTTTAGTGAGCAGTCTTAATTTCCAGAATGTTTCGGCGAACACTGGCCTGCAATGGTGACGAAAGGAGGAACCTGAAATGATGACAATGACAACCTACCACAAAAGTGTGTGTGTGTGTGTGTGTGTGTGTGTGTGTGTGCCTGGGACTCGGTATTCTCTCTATCTGATATTTCCCTTGAATGCCTCTGGGTAGGACTGTGATTCATCCATTTCTCTTGTGACTGTGTTTGGAATAAATACATGTTCCTCCATACACTTTGTCTTTGAAAGCCAGCTATGCCATTACGCGTGTATGAGTGTTCGTGTGTGATGCATGTGATTAATTAATTTGCACCGTGACTCTATTCACACCGGATTATAACACAGTTGTTTATTATCAGAATAAAGGGCGTAGAAATGTAAACGAATGTAGAGAAAGACTTCAGTGTCCCTGATTTGCCTTAATGCATTGCATCCCATGTATATTTAAAACCAGTGTCATACGTATGCCAAGATATGCCAAGCAGCATAGATTTGCTGATCCTGCCCATTGAAGTGATTTTTCTGACCCAGCTGCTATTTCTAAACAGCTCGAAATATGTACCTCAGTTTTGTTTTTAGCCATAGTTGTATATTTGAGTTTAAACATTACATCCTCTTTTTAGCAACCCCAATGTAACATCATTACAATGTAATATATATGCACAGTATAAACATATTTCCATTTTTTCACTTATTACAAATGGAAATGACCTCATTTTGACAAAATAAATATTATTCTATGTATACTTTTATGCTAGCTAAAGATTTTAAGACTTCATTAAAACCAAGTGTGAAAATAGAGCTCACGTTATTACTGAACCATTGCTATCTTATTGCAAAACTGATCAACTGTGATATGGAAAGCTTTCCATCCACACATTTCTGTCCAAACTACCTGCTTCCTGAGCTAATCACACGGCCATTAATCTTTTAATACCGAGGCCAGATGTAGCCCCTAAACAAAGGACTGCTCTGACAGCTCCATCAGCAGTGGAGCATTATGGGTAATATTCCAACTGTCTCCCGGTGGTGAAACATGTAGCTTTGAAGGATACAAATTGAATTATTCAGATGCAAGGGCATCTCGCGGGATGTGAAAAAGATCATTGGTTTGTGTGTTCGTACCCATTGGTCCTGGGGAAGGACAATGACAACACCAAAGGGGAACTGAAAGGTTACAATACAGTAACTCACCAGCCACTGAGTGCCATACAGAGACCTTACTCCAGTATCCATCAGGAATGAAGGCTAGCTAATATGAAGTGATTGTGGGGTCACTGTGTGTGCATGTGCAGTGAGAGGCTTGGGACAAACCTATGGAACGTGTATTCTAACCTTAGGAGAACTACGGGAAAACAACCAATCTGCATTGCATTACCCCATAATCAAGAGCTTCTACTGGCATCCAGCTTTGAGACAAAAAACTCTGCCAGAAGCTAAACTTCATCTACAGTCGTTAGGCACCACTGGCTACATGAGTTCTTTAACCGCTCCGCAAACACGCTTTCTCTGTAGAGGGGAAATCAAACTGCGGCTTAAGAAAGTTCTCATGGCGGAGGAGCACCATGAGATCCCTGGCACTGTGAAGTCTAAGCTCTGGTATGGATTTCCCCGTTGATACTTTCGTCCCATTCTCCGGGCGCCGAGATCAAAGCGGATCAGGCCAGATGCACTCGCCATTCGTTTCGAGGCTCACACACCTGATAGGAATGCTGAAGACCAGCCTGCCTCTCAGCGCCGGTGAGGTACCAGGCGCCAAAAGCTGTGCGTTACTCGGTGACGATGGAGACAGTTAGAGGGCATCAGAGAAGATCCCCACACTGGGAGCTGCAGGTGTCAAATTAAGAGCGAGTCCACGATGATCTTCCAGATTAAGAGCACGGTCACATTGATCTTCCAAATTAAGAGTGAGTCCACATTGATCCTCTGGCTGAAGCCTGGTGTGCTCACCTCTCAGGGGTAAACATCTTCCCATTCTCGGAGAGTCGAGCGGCAGCAACTGATAAACAAGGCACCCTCTCACCATGCAAATCCAGGTGTGACTATATGTGATACGCAATGCCTCTGCTGCTCCATGTGTCAGTTTACATTGCGTCTTTAAATGCGAAAGAGATCGCCGATGCTTAGGTTTATTTTAGTCAGACGCAATGCAGGCAGTGTTTAAAACTGCAGTGGGGGCCAGCTAGCCGAGAAGATCCTATCTGCTCGTTTGTTTTTTTTTTTTCCAAAGGCAGATAGCGTTTAGCGCTCCTTCCTTGAGGCGATCTTCGAGATAAAGACAGGTCTGTCTGGGACCTGAAAGCCTGCATCATCATCACAGCAGCTCGACCACAAATGAAAATCATCTATCCCCAAAGTGAAGCCGTGATGTGACAGGACTCAGAACCTCATCACCTCTCGAGGGGCAGACAGGCCCCCCGAGGTCCAAGGGAACCAGGCTGAGATCCAGTACATTCCCATGAGTGGAATAACCCAACAAGTCCTGGGTTTCAGTGAGGCTGACTCCATCGCCAGATACAAAGGAGTCTAAAAATGATGGGTATTTTTTCCATACAATATAATGTCGCAACTGAAGTTTATGCTACTTTATACCTATGGATGAGTGATGCTGAACAGTTCTACGTCATTTCTTAACGAGCTTGTCTGCTGAAACCCAATCCCCCAACGACACCGCCTGACCCTGTATATACACCTAATGATGCTTCTACATGCTACAGCTGAATCACTGCATTGCAAATTATTCAAATTCAGCATCATAAATGAATGACCAAGGACGAGGATGCACACCCAGCTCACGTGTCCATTAAACATGAAGGTGTTGGGGGCCACCTGCAGACTCGTGCCAGATGTAAAATTCTTACGCTATTAGCAGTTAAGCTTGACAAATGGAGTGGATGAAAAAGTTCATCCAGGACAAGTTGGGGTTCCACACAGTGCCATCCATCATTAGCAATTAATAGACCCACCATGTAACGGCTGCACCTCAGCAAAGCGCTTTTGTTGTCTCCTCTCCCTCCGTGCTCTGCCTCTGCTGATCGTTTGGCCGGCTTCAAGGAGTCCGGCCCCTGATGACCCTCATCCGTTTGCCGAGCCGGGAGATGACATACGATGAGAAGGACCAGGAAGGTCTCGTGAAGGACAGAGTTGGTGCTTCACAGAGTCATTATGTTGGTCGGTAATAGCTTGCACGATAAGTTCCTCAGGTCTAATGTTTTAGGCACTCGAAATCTGGCATTAACTCACTGTAGGTTTAGCACCACTAGCCGTGGTGAAAAAGGGTCCACGCAAAGCAGAGAACCTTCTGGCAGACTCAGGAGCATCCTTTACACCTCCTTCCTGAAGCTATCGCTGGAGAAACTTACTGGTTTGGGGGGAGGGGGTAGGAGGCATGTGAGGGGCTTAATGGTTCCATCAGTAACTAATAATTTAAAAATACAAGAACAGCAAAGAAAAACAAAAGAAAATATGGACAGGGAGAGAGAGAAGGAGCCTCGATGAAGGTAAAATCATGGGCGGAGTTACATCCAGTCAGACTTGGTCTGATCCTCAGGATGAATGTCTGAAGGCGATCAGTGGTACGCTCGCCTGCTCCAGATCAAGCTATCGGAGAGAATCACTGGACGTCTGCCAGGGACGAGCCGGGCCAGGCACGGCGGGAGGGTACAAACGCTTGGCAACGGCGGGTGAGTGACACGCCAAAGCCCACCCTGGCACCCACCTCCTCACAGGGTTCAGGGAGAGGTGAGCGACCACTCACACGAAGCCGTTCCAAGAATAACGCTCACGCCACCGACTGATGCGACCGTGTTTCCAAACGGGCGTGAGCCGCTGAGGCGACTGCGGGACTGAGATGTGTCCTGGCAGGAGGAGGCCCACATCCTTTTTCTCTGCCTGACTGACTGAAGTTTTGAGCCTCACATGGGGGGGGAGGGGGGGGGGGGTACAGTTGATGCAGCCTCGTCAAGGCAGTTACAAACCAGGCCTCATCTGGTGAGGCACACCAGCTACACCATAGTTTTGACCCATTTACATGATTTTCTGGACCTGAATCGCTACTGATGGATGAGATATGTTAGACCACATAAAGCCAAACACTTATACCATTGAGAAGTAGAGGAAAGATCTTCTAGGTCATCTTAGAACATTGCAAATCTATCCATTCATCTTCCCTTGCTGGTTTTTCATTAACAGGTCACAGTGAGCCTGGAGCCCCCACATGAACCACAGAAAAAGAGGCTGGGAACATCCCGGATGGAATGAGTATGTTGCAAATGCTTTGGAATATTTTGGACAAGCGCTGGAGGTTTAACCTGACTTTGAACTCCTCAAAGGAATGAGGACTGGAACAAGGAGCATCCAAACCACCAAGAAGCCTTTTGATACACTGTAACTTATAATAAGAAGAAGTAAAAACCAACAAACAAAAACCCTAAAGACACATTCCCAAATTCATATCAAGACTAAATGATCTATTTCTGGATGAACTTCTAAAAGTGCTGAAATACCTGTACACAGTCTGTCCACCTCCTTCCTAGAGCTCAAGTCTCATCGCAGTGGTTATAAGTTTATTTCAACATTTGCTGAAGCGTTAATTGCTGTTTTTCATAACCGTGCGCCTGGGTGCGACTGTCCCAGCTGCGCCCAGAACGCAGGGAACAGAGGCGTCGCGCCTGAGACGCAGCGGCGTCCCCCCTTGTTAAAAGAGGAGAAGGCAAGCGTGGCGTGCAGAAAAATCTCCAACCGCTCCCCCATGGCGTAACGCGCCAATTGGGAAAAAGAGCTCCGGCGGAGAGCGTCGCAGCGAGCGTTCGCTCGGTCTCGCCGGTGTTCCGCAGTGACTCGCAACCGGGATGAGAAAGCAGCCGGCGGTGCCAGAGCGTTAGGTAACCGGGAGGATTATTCAGATGAGAATGGGGCCATTTGCATTGCAAATTGAAACGGTATTTTAAAACAGAATAACATGCCCTTCAAATAACATCTGCAGAAGAGAAATCCCACTTCTCTCCTTGATAAAAGAGTTATACAGTGGGATAGGGGGGTTTCAAGCGCTGAATAATGATCACCCCCAGTTTGGCGTTTGCTTTGCCTCGCCCCTGTTAGTCTGTGTCACGCGTGTCACGAACGTTTAACGGATTATTCTGTTGAAGTATAAACATGTTGCCTGAGCTTCGGTCATTTAACAGTCCTACATTCATCGTTGAAAGTCTCACTTGGTATTTTAAAAAGGGGGCTTAATAATATTATGCAATTTTACTCTGCATGTAAAAGGCCATCTCACCCTACAGGTGACAACTGTGACAACAATTTCTGCATGCGTCCTGTGATTCTCACTCCGAAACTAAAACAGTTAACAGCTCGCTCAAATAAACAGCTAACTTTTTTTTGCAGAAGGGTTAAAAAAATCAGTATGCGGGTGAAGTTTAGTGCTCCACTGAACAAGATATCGTTCATTCATTATTGATGTTGTGTGAGAGGAGGTTCTCCCCTGAAGGCACGTACCGATCCCTGGAGCTAGGCCTGAAAGACGTCTCAGTAATCTTGCCTTCTCTCTTCACACCACAGCTAGCGGATAGAGCTCTGCTTATCTCGGTTATTTTCGCAAAACTCCTTTTTCCATATCTACGCTGATTAGATTATACAGTAAATAGCCATGCATATGAGTTATGTATAACCCACTTTCCAATTAAAATGTTTTCAGGGACATTGTGCTGTGCAATTTCAATATTTATGTTTATTATGCTTATGCTTATGGACCTAAGCCCTGTATTTTTTTCTTACCTCCTCTTCACGTAATCAGCACTAATAGAGATCCCATTATTAACAGTCAAAAACAGACATCTCCTGATGGATTGGTAGGTGTTTCTGGTGTTAACTGGTAAAATTTCAAATAGGAAGCAATATTATATGATCTTTGTACAGGCTGTCAACACTGTACATGCTGTTTAAAAATGGTTTTATCACTATTTATTCATGTTTTGATCAAACACTGCCACCATAAGATGTGTGTGACTTAAAAATCACCTTGTTAACATTTCACTAGGGAGGCTTTTTCTCCCGGAGAACCCGTTTTCCTTGGGAGGTGAACATCCTTCTCCAAGAGTCCTGATGCTGCAACGCGGACGAAGCAGTACCAGAATACTAATGTTAACAAGCAGCCTTATCAGCTCCATCACGCATTGAGCCAATCCGGGGATTCGGAGCCCGGCTGCTCAGCTGAAGCTGGGAATCGGTTTTTAGGGGTCATCAGCGTCACTGGGCCGTGCTAATGATTGATCAGTCTGACTATTTGCTGTGCAATCCTCATAAAAGCCCCAGCCTTTGTCACTCCCTGTTACACGACTCCAGCCTGGCATATAGGTTCTGCAAACCAGCCTCAGCTGCCCTGGACACATGCTCAGAAACACTATATACATACATCCTACGAGCATCCGTTTTCTGAATAAAATTCAGCGAACGCCCCCTCGGTTCTCCAGCGGGAATTATACACGGCTTATACGAAGGCGTAGCCATGCGTCTTTGTGCGGATGATTAACATGCGCTCCCTTCCCTGAATGCGAGCCGTCAAGCCTGTCTTCCCGACAGCTCAATCGGGGCCGACTGTTGGCCCGGTTCACATACTCCCTCAGAAGCGGCTTATTATGAATGGCTGCGCAGCTTTAGAAGCCACAGCCAAGGCTTGAGTTGGTGGGAGAGGCCTCGTCTCAGGACGCCTGTATAGGGGAAAAACTCTCTCGACGTATGAAACAGGTTAACCTCAAAGACACACAAAAAAGCAGCTCTAAATAATCACAGCCCGCCTTTCTTTCACCGTCTTTCTAGGATATTTATTAGTATGCTTATAATGGTTGAGAATAAAATTAATTATCGCACCGTATACAATACGGTGGGTGGTACAGACATCTACAGAGAGAAATGTCAGGGGAAGGATGGTCTCAGCTGAGTTTCCCAGACAGAGGGATGCAGGTAGAAAAAGGCTTGCTTCTTTTTTTGTGCCTGACTGTCACGGAACCGATTAACGTTGATGCATTTGCCTTTTGTTGATAACGCTTTGCCACCTACTGACTGGATCTTGTAACTGCATCATGTGAAACTGCACCCGTGACATCCAACGTGTCTTACGTGAAATAAATGGACAAGGACACTTAAAAAAAAAATAAAGTAAGGCAAAAAAAAAAGTCAGCATACAGAGCTACACATGATTAAAGCATGTAGTGAATTACATCTAATATAAAGAAAGGTAAATTTATACAGCCATCTTCCTACTGCTTATTCTTGTCTGAAGCCTGTCCTAGGTGGAGACCCATTGTGGGGCACAAACACCAACATATGTAGAAATGTAATTTATCCTAACTGCACATCTTTGAACTGTGGGACACAGGATGACCTCCCGTAGAGGTGGGATTCAAACCCCCAGCCCTAGTGGGGAAGGACAATCGTACCACCATCACCAGTAGCACTAATATGCTGCCTATTTGTGTGCACAATAATAAATACATTATAATAAACAGAAAAATAATATGAAATAAATAAACGTATATGACAGTACACAGCGCATCATCTCCAAAGTTACCCTGTCTCTATATAAACATTTTATTCTTCCATAATTTTCACACACATAGGATACAGACTATGAGACTTTCTGAAGTGAAGCGATCCTGTCAGCCGGTGAAACCTTAACTCTGTAAACTGTAAAATAGATAGGCCGGCTAGACAGCTGTCTCAAGTATGATGCTGTATGTTAAGTGGCTTCCAAACACCATCTTAAATGGGTCACTCGACTCACAAATGGATCAGAACCACAAAATATACTTGCAATCAAACAATAATCCGTCCATCTTCTGGACACTATCCCAGGCAGCGAACGGCATGCTCTACACAGGATACCGGTCTATCGCAGGGCACACGCAATCATTTACTATAGGCAATTTAGAGACACCAGTTAGCCTAACGGCATGCGTTTGGACTTCAGGAGAAAGAGAACACGGAGAACACGCAAACTCCACACATGCATAGTGAAATCGAGATCTGAGAGCCCCAATTATCCTGGAACCCAGCATGAACCCCCGCCCCCGCCCCCCCCCCCCCCCCCCCCCCCCCCCCCCGCCCCCCCACGCGCCCGCCGCCCGCGTCGGTGTCGGG
>JAACJT020000038.1:1195044-1260450 GCA_009936485.2 Gymnarchus niloticus
TCGAACTTCAGGAAAAAAAAAACACGGAAACAACACAAACCCCACAAATGCAAAGTGAAATCAAGATCTGAGACCCCCAAGTATCCTGGAACCCAGCATGCCCCCCCCCCCCCCCCCCCAAAACATAATGTGTAATTAGTTTTTCTATCCTCTCAATATATCTCGCACTGTAGTTATAGAAAGTGGCTGCAGAAAAGGCATCAAAAATATAAAAGCAAACAATAAAACACACCCATAAAAGAATTACAGAAATAAAGTTACGTTGTCCTTCAAAATGACTGATTAAAGTGGAATTAAGTTATGACTACACTGCCACAGCTCGTACTCTGGGACACTGTAATATTTACACAGAGTTTCATAAATATTACAGTTTATACAGTATGCTTATGGTCCATAATATTTGCAAGATCAACCCAGCTTGGATCCAAAACTCAAAGTCACTTCAACATCCTCAGCCTTACCAGATTAAACTGACATTAATTCCTTGCTTTAACTGTACAATGCAATTTTCAGCGAGTACCGAGATAATGTATTTTTTAAATGCAGCTGTGTTAATTAATAGGCTCGAAAGTCGACCTGCAGGCATTAGCATATTCCAAAGGGTGTTCTTATATAAGCGGCTCGTTGGGAGAGACATCAAAGGGTGGCGACGCCATGCATGAAAGTGGCTGGAAATGAGCTTTCAAAAGGAAGCTATCGCTCGCCCTCCAGGAGGAGCCGTGACTAGTGTATATGTATGACACAGGTACGTCTCCAATGATGTTTTTCAGGTTTTACCAGACGCTTTGGAAAGTTGCCTGAATCCCTCCCCCACAGTGTGTGTCAAATTAATATTCATATCAATTATAGCTTAATAAGCATAGCCGTTGCCTGCGTGTAACGGTTGAGGACGACAGACTTTAATAGGAAAGCAGACAACGACAGTTGAAACAAGACTCTGTAGATAAAAAATTCAACATTGGGTCTCACGTCTGTATTATAGGCCTAATCTGCCTATTTCAAGGTCAATGAGAACATTAAAATTTATTTAATGTATGTCACCAGGCAAACCCGGCCAAAAGTAAAAACACAGGAAAGATCATTTAGTCTAGAGGTACATATGAGTATTGTCCATGTTAGACATGGGCATAGTTGTGGCACCGTCTAACAAAAAGCACCCTGAGATGTGTACCTCAATCATATTTGGGGTCGGGGCTGCATAAATGTACATGATAAGTGAAAATAAAAGTTGAGTTACAGATTAAGCTATCTTTGAGTTTTGAGTGTGAAAGACCACAAACCGGTAAATTATAGTGGTAAACTGATAAGCCAGTTTTTGTCACTCATTCATGAGTGGTTGGAAACGACTTGTCTCTCTTTTTTTTGGGGGGGGGGGGGGTTCAACTATTGAGCGACTAAATTAAGTTCCTTTGGAGAATTACAGAATTTCATTACTGTAGTTATTAAAAAATCATGATTATCAACGTATAGAGAACAAAGTTATATACAGTATCAATATATTTTTTTCTGTTTAGGGTTGTATTGAAGCAAAATTATGAAAGGTTCTGAAATATTCAATGACCCTGCAACCGCCGTACGTTGATCATAGGCGAGATCAGATATCCAAGTTAGGTCGGGAGTTAAGGACCATTTGCAGATTCCGAATTAGCTTTTGTTTTATAATCCCACTGTGCGATTTAATTGCCGACAAACACCTTGCATATTCACCTTGCGTGCTGAATAAACGCAGCGAAACGTCAACCGTGAGAAGCACGGGAATATGAAGCAGGTTGTCATACCAGTGTGCTGTTATAATCCAGGCACATAACTATTTTATATCATTGTGTATTTTACAGCGTCGCTTCGGTAACACTTCTAGGCAAATTGCTTCAAAATGTTTATGATTTTAAATGTTATGATACATAACAATCGGCAAGAAAAAATCGTTCTCCCTGGTAGGACAGTAGGATAAGAACACGGTTACGTTTTAAAGCAAACGTTTATTAGATGTCACCTGGCCGAAATAAACGCCATCTGAAATTTTACAAAAGCGCATGGAACTCACCTGCTGCTGCAACTAATTCGGACGTCTAAATCCTAATCCCACGCTGGTTTATTTTAAATGCCGTACCGACGACGTTAGAATTTTCTCTTCCTCGGGTCGATATCCCCGCTGTTCAAGTGCAACCGTTTCGCACGAGACCGCAAGTCGTGTCCGTTACTGTCGGTTACATCGGCCGGGTGAAGTGAAACCGCTCACTCTCCATTCTGAGTCCTGCGACCTATCGACTCCTGGCCGGCTGGAGCGGAGCGGAGCGTAGTGGAGTTTCTCAGATAGTGGCAGGTGGGCGAAGGAAAGACGTGTCAACACTGCATGTGGAGATGCCGCGACCGAAGAGAATCCCTATCGCCACCGCCAGTGCACGGGCACCGTGTGGGTATCTCCGCTGCGTTATTCGCCCACTTTGCGCCCGCCCTCGGTGAAACATAAAGACCCGACAAACGACGTCGGCTCTCAACTGAAGACAACCGCTGACTTTAAAGTACGGGAGACGCACGGGGTGCCGTAGACTCAGCAGGTCAGGTACGGGTTTGTCGAGACTGTGGCTCCTCACCGTTTTGAATGCCGCCGGTTTCTATTTTTGGAGTACGAGTTTGTGCGAAAAGCACCGGGGCACCGTACGGTCAGACTGGGCACGAAGGATGGACGACGATGCCAAGTACGAATCGTGATGGATGATGTTTATACCGGTATAGCAGCAGGCACCGCCTAATTGTAACTGCTGAAAACCATCACCCCGCGTACAACATTTGCTCCTAATGATAAAAATCTGTACCGAGGGTTTCTGAATAAGCCATCTGGGTGGTGACAAGCTGAATATGACCAATATCATTCAGAGAGAAATGGTTATGTTTAAGCAAACGGCCAGCACGTGCAGTATAACCTTCAAAAGATCTGTACAAGCTAATTAAGTGTGCAGTCTTCAAAAACGGTGCATAAGCAATCTTTAAAAATAAATAAATCACCGGTCACAGAGTAGGGAAAACCCCACAGGATTCGAGTGACCGATTTCCTAACACATTTCTGCCTAATTCTTCATCCTTTAGGGGGACTAAATTGTGAAGTTGCACATGACGCTATACAGGCTCGCACCACTGATGTGCATCTCACAAAGACGTGGTGAATTTCTTTTCTTATGCCAGCCTTCTTGTTTTGTTTTGATACCTGTTGGTAATTATGTAGCTTATATAAATATATATTTCAATCTGCATAATGGGTATTATATTAGTTACTGGAATAAAATAACTACTGAACGTGCAAATCAGTGTAGCAGTAATTACAAACCCTTTGTGGATATGGTAGGTGTGTGGTCATGATTTTACAGGGAGAGTGAAGATTATCTGTTAATAAAGGACGCGTCAGTAACAAAATATTTAAGCTGGGTGTACAACGTTCCGTTATTGTACTAATAGCCGGGCAGCCTTTGCTGAGAGTCAACGCTGTTTCATTGACAAATGAGTGCAGTAGGAAAAACCAGCCCCCAGCCCCCAGCCCCCAGGCCGACTCCAAACACGACCCCTCTCTGCTCATTGAGCGCTATAAGATGATGTTGTTATCAGCACCGGGGGTGACTGCGGCAGTCTGCATCCCTCTTCTCGGTGATATTATCTTTCCCCGCCTACTCGAACGGGAGACTGGGGGGAGGGGGGGAGGGAGAATGTGAAGCGGTACGATGGGGGGCAAAAACCCGCTGGATTCTGACAGGGCGTATTAACGCACCGCCCCTTATCTATTCCATTTGCTCCCGAACTAGGCAATTACCGAGGCGGTTTTATTCGCTAAGGTCCGACACTCAATTAGTCTGCTCCTCCGTCGCTCCCCGTCAGGTGCTCGCTGGAGTGGATGTGCGGGCAGACGGGGCGCAGCTTCATTAAGGAGGTCGGAGAATTGACTGCGCAACCGGGATGATCCTGCTAAGGTCGTATTTCAAAGGCGAGAGCATGGTGCACTCCATTATGTTATAATAAGGCGCTATCTGCCTTTTATCTTGCCAGCCGAAATCCGCTCCCCGTGGCTCGCCGCGCAGTGGCAGCGAGCGCAGAGGGAGGGACTCGACCGTATAGCCTACCTGGTCGCCGGCTGTCTGCTCGGAAGCGGAGGGGGTAATAAATGCGTCCGATCGTTTGTCGCGGTGATAAGATAAGAACCGGACTCGCTTCGGCATATGGGAAAATATCGAGGGAAAAATTACCGAGCAAATGTATAATAAAGGACACATTTCTGAATCTGTTTTGTTGTGTGTGTGTGTGTTTTCCCTTCACCCAGCGGTGAAATTGCTTTATGTAACACAGATGTCACATTTGACTTTTATGGCGTGTGGCCCATTTTTTGAGAAGTTACAAGCACGATTATTTGCTCACTTAAATTGCTGTCAGTATCAATAATTTTCATGGTCAATTGTTTTGCGTGGTAGTGTGGCCTCAAGCCAGTAGGATACAACAGCATTAAACATATAACAATACAGAACAGCAACACAGCATGTCAAGTGACCGAAGTTGTTCGTATTGATATATCCTGTCACGTTGAAGCCTTAACAGCAGGCGTTAATTGATGTCTTCTGTTTTGATTCACCCCCATTAAGCAAAATAGCAGTTTTGCAGAATTCTGGTCCTGTGTTTTTATTTTCCACAGCCTTTGCGGTCCCAGCCCTTCGTCAGATCTTGCAGTGCAGGTTGTGTGGGCCTGGGAATCGTGACATATGGTCCACATATTGTAATCCGTAACTTTCTCTTCCATAATCTGTGGGCTGTTCTACTCATGGTTTGTAGAGTGTTCATGCCAGCGAGGCCATGCACAAGCTTTGACATCAGTGAAGCTGAGCTATAGCTAAATTAGCCGATTTTCCATAAACTGAACACCAGGCTTCCGTAGCTATAAATAAAAACCTTTCATCTAGTAGCTCATTGATACTGTGTTGATTTTTCTTTGCATTGGACATTCTCTCTGCCAGGCTCAAATGCAAAAAAATAATATCCATCCATCCATCCATCCATCCATCCATTTTTTAACTATTTATCCTCAGGGGGCCCAGAGCCTATCCCAGGCAGCAAAGTGAAAAAGGTTGGGGTACATAATTAATGGGATGAGCAAATAATATCCAAAAAAAAATGATACATTGCATGGGGTCATTCAGTCCAGGTTAGTCTACCTGAATGAGATTCTGTGGTACTGGCTGGATACAGCGTGCCCTCTGGATAATGAAGATGGCCTCCTGGGATGAATCTCCAGTACCTCCACACGGAGTCATGTTACATGAATGCTGTTCGTATTCCCATAGCTAATGCCTTGTATACCATTATCTCTGCCCATTCATGTATATGCATTGCTGTTCATGTCGTTCATGTCTTCATTGCAATACCGGGGTCGCAGGTTCTTTGGTTTGTTGTCAAGCTTTGTTCTTGAACCCCCAAACCATATCAAGCTCCTCGATGTGGCCACGTTCCAACGAAAAGGTTGCCCAGAGCCATTTAAATGGCAGTTCATGTAAGGACAAATAAAAATTCCTCAGAGAATAAGGTACCGTACCAAACAAGGCTTTACTGACTGATGGGAAAAGGCGTAGCTGCTGAGACGAATGCCTGCACAGCAGTTTTTTTTTTCTGTCTTCCACTCGCTGTGTAAATCCGAGCA
The DNA here is from genome assembly GCA_009936485.2 of Gymnarchus niloticus. Classification (NCBI taxonomy): domain Eukaryota; kingdom Metazoa; phylum Chordata; class Actinopteri; order Osteoglossiformes; family Gymnarchidae; genus Gymnarchus; species Gymnarchus niloticus. The sequence continues at coordinate 1,200,716 of JAACJT020000038.1, forward strand.
GGAAAAAACTAACCCGTCACTTCCAGTACATCTTTTCCCCTGCCGTCGGTTTTCCTTATTTTCCGCACTCTGTTGCATATATTTACCAGACCGTCGCATCAGTATTATTTTTCTTCCCCGCACCTGAAGTCAGCAGACCTGCTGAATTGCATTTCACATTTCAGAAGCGCTTGGAGTGGGACTGGAAAAGGAACGGCGAGGAATGGAGATCCACACACCACACTCTAGTCCTACGGAAGGATCGTTCATAACGGGGTTACCACAGTTAACGGAAAATGAAGCTAAAAGTAGCAAAATCAGTGGAGAAAGGTCGTTAAAATACAAGCTAAAACAATCTTTTCGCAAAAATCGAAACATACTCAGAGTAAAAGCATGTATTTGTTTTGGGGTCGTAGGAGTTGTGGTTTGTGGGGTAGAACAGAAATGAGCAGTCTTTTATGTGAAAGGTGCCACTTGTTTTTAAAGGGTGTAAACCACCAATAAGTTCCGCTGGGTCAATCATTACAAAAAATCTAAATATCCAACTACAAGAGGAAGTTGCAGTTCAGTTTTAACAAGTTTGATTCTTTTAATTGTAGTTGTGTCCTGACCAGGATGAGGACCTTGAAGACAGATAGATGCAAACTCATGTCTACTCAGTTTCACCATTAACCAAACCACGAAGTGAAAGAAACTTGGAAATCAGGATAGAATATTAAAAATTAACATGTACAGCATAAAAATAGATATTTGAGGGTCATGTCATAATAGCACTCGCATGTAGAAGATACATGTATACATGTATGTATTATGTGTACATGTATTAGCATGTGGCAACTGATAGCTTCTGTACCCCTACAACAGTACTTAGTGTGTAATGACCGTGCCTTTACAGAGGCTCTTAATATGTATCATTGAATACACATGTATGACATCGGTGGTAATTAATATGTAACATCCATACCATTGCAGAGGATCTTAGTATCTAATAATTGATTACACGTGCAGTTAAAGAGATGACTGAGCAAAGTGAGGCTAATGACTGAAAGTGAGGAACGCTGGATTGGTGGTGATAAGACTTTTATTAAACAAGCAAAGCAATTTTTCTTTATTCTGCAGCTAAAGCGCGGAACCGTATAAACAAACCAGTCCATCGTTCGGAATGGCATGTCCAGTAGTGGGTCATGGTAAGCCCGTTCCAGGCGACATATAGCTTGGATGGGATACCAGTCCATCACAGGGCTGAAAAAAAACACACACACACACACACACACACACACACACACACACACAAGTCACTTACTAGGGCAATTTGAACACACCAGTTCACCGAACTACATACCGTATTTATGGAGTGTAGAGAGAAACTGGAGTATAAAGACAAACATCCAAAGTCTACACCATCCCAAAACCTGAAGGCCAGACTGCTGCCCAGCTCTTGCTAAGCCTAAGCCTAAGCCTAAACCTTACCGACTCCTAACGACAGGCCGGCAGGCTAACCTTTGGAGCCCGGGGTAAGTGCTGCCTCTACCAGTGATTATAAATATAGACTTAAAGCTAGTGTTGTGTTTTAGTTTAACTTAGGGAGCTGAGAGACAGTCAAATGAAAGTCCAGTCTGTCTCGGAACACAATTAGCCTTTCTGACAGTACTTAGCGGCTGTACAATTTGTAGATCGCAAGTGTTCAGTGTTGTACTTCTATTTCACAGATGGTGATGTAACTGTTTTGTGAGCTTTCTGTTCAATTTGCATTAAAATGATGCATTGTGCGTGTTTTTGTTCCCTAAATTGAACACTGAAATCGTTCTCATTACAGTGCTGTCATTGTGCTGACATTCTGCCATTACAATACGGCTGCTGCAGATAGACAGGTGTGGAGATTATTGGTACCTTTTGTTTGTAATTATTCTGTTGCAAATGTCACCAAACCAAGTTAAAGGACAATAAAGCTGGAGGAAAAGAGAGCTGTGGAGGTGACAGTGCCTGGAATAGCCCCTCCCCCCACCCCAAATCTACAGCCCCGTGACAACAGAAACGCAGCCTGAGATGGTCCCCCACCAGCTTAACGTCTATCACGTAGACCTTTGAGCGTATCACATGGCGTACAGTCATTATCCAGATTCGTCCCCGAGCCATTCCCTGACAGTCCTCCCCATCCCACGGATCTTTTACCGAAACCCACGACCGTCTTGAAAGGATTTCGTTCCACTTTTGCTGACAGTGCAGAGTTCCATTTCAGACAGATCTGTTTACGTGTTTGGTCTGTGACAGATAATTGGCCATATAACACTTGCCGCCAGTGGCGACGTCCAGAACACCTCTATATGGTTCGGCCCTGTATTTTACTTGACTTCTTATAGTCCAGGTGGTTGAACATCTCCAGATGGTACGATCCAGCTCAGGCTTGCCTTAGGTCATAATGGTCCAGTTGTGCAGAACCATTAACTGTAAAGCATGACATGACTTGGGTATAAACAAAAGATTATTGGTTAAATTCTGTGCTTTTTCTTTGATGATTTGTAGATTGAGCAGAAATTTAGCAATAATCCAAGTAAGGTTATGTAGCCAAACTATGCAGGTTCCTATGTACCAGATTCCATCTATCCATCCATCCACCCCGCCCATCTTTCAAATGCTTATCCAGCGCAGGATAACACAGTGTGGAGCCTATTCCAGGAAGCGAGGGATACAAGAAAAGGAAGCACCTTGGACTCGGTGCCAGTCCATTGCATGGCACACGCTGTCACACAATGGATGATGCAGGGACACTGATTCATTTATTCAGCAGAAGAGAAATGATCCATTGGAGACCTACAGGACATGGGAAAAACATGCAAACTCTGCTCACAAAGAGTGGGGGCGCCAGAAATAATCAGGTCATTAACGTACACGTAATGCCGATTTAATTTACACATCTCTTCTTCCTTTTCTTTAAACGTGCATTTCTTGCCGCTTCGGCATGATGGTTAGTAGTAATCAAAACGACTCACACCCTTCAACTGTGCTTCTGGCTGACTGGCCGCTGATAAGCGAGTGTCAGCGCTGCACTGGCTGAACGATAATGTGGACGGATGCCTCCAAGGCAGCTCAGCAGGAGGATACAGCAGCCTGACTGAATGGCTGACTGATCACAGCTTTGCACATCGATGAGACAGACAGGTGCGTGGCAGACCCCGCTTCCCAGAATGTTTACTGGAAGTTTCTGCCTCTTTTTTTAATCAATGGCAAGTGCATAGAGTCATTATTTCAAGCCGTGCCTTATTAACTGGAGCTAACTGTGCTTCTGTTGCAAAGGAATGTTTTTTTTTTTGCACCCATTCATAACTGCTGTGATCACTGGACTGCATCCTCCAATACCCTGTTGTTCTCCTGACTGTTACAACATTGTTGTTCTTATTCGTATTAATGAACTTGTCCAGCCCGGTGCCAGCCAGAGGAGGATGGGCTTCCCTTTTGAGTTTGGTTTCTTCCTTCTGAGGGAGTTTTTCCTTGCCACTGTCGCCACGGGCTTACTCTCTGGGGACCCCGGACCCCGGCCTATGTAAAGTGCTTTGTGACAGTGCTTCTTGTTAAAGGCGTTATACAAATAAAAACTGAATTCAAATTGAATCGAACTGCTTATCCAAGAAAAGGTTGCGGTGAGCCTGGAACTCATCCCAGGAATCTGAGGGCACTGGACAGGGACACCTGCAGAGTGACACTTGCAAATGGTACCAGTCCATTGCGGAGGATACGGTCACATCCTTTGGGCAATTTAGAGACACCATTTTACCTAAATAATATCTTTAGCCCAAGGGGAGAAAACCACACACAGGGATAACTTGCACCACAAATGCAAACCAGTGTAGAAATTCAAACCCACAACCCTAGAGGTGATATGCCACTGTACTACCCGAGTTTAATAGTATTGGTTTGAAAAAAAAATCTCATGAATATTTATGCATTTACACAAAAGTGTTGTGGTAATAAAGACCACTTACTGATACGTTTATCCTAAAGAGGCAGCAGTAATCAAACTCCCAACCTTGAAGGTGTGAGGTCACAGTGCTACCCATTTTGCCAACATACTGCCCAAATAAAAAACTAATTTCTTAATTTTAAGGACCACTCGCAGTTAAGTGTGTCTTAATATACAATTTCGATGTACGGCATTTAAAATCCGAGTATGTAGGTTTTTTTTTTTTCCCCTGAAACTTTCGTTATTACTGAAAGAGACAGCTGTTTTGCTTCAGTTCTGTTCTCCTGCCACACGATGGCAGTAAAGGGTTAAGGGGAGCACCAACTGGACTCAGTTAAATTTACGACTGAGAAGCTACCTTTTGACTACAGGGAGAAATATAACCTAGGTGAGATTCTCCGTTAATGTGAACATCTTCATCCTGCTGACAGGCCGCATTATTAATAGAAAGAGAATTTACTTAAAGCTTAGGGTTGGACTAGTTAGTGCTAGTGACCAAATACAATTTCACTAAATGTACTGCTAATGGTACTGGAAATAAGACATTGTTCTGAAAATGTGTTACATTTTATATAAAACCAAATGACCACCATTGTTTTGGAAGGTTTTTGTTTATCATATCTTATCTAGTCATAATGTGTTGTTGACGTTGGATGGACGACCTATAAAATAAAGCTGTGGTATGCATACATGTTCGTATGTCTGGAGTAAAAAGCCAAAAATCTAATGTCTGGGAGGAGTGCCATGCTTTTAGGGTTTTTCTTACGCACATCACATGCTGTTAGTCTGCACTTAATGACAATAATTAAAAGCAAAGAGATTCAAAATTCTGAGATGAAAATGGTTTTAGACTTAAGATTATTTTGGCGTGAAGTGATGAGATACAGAGATACAGCTGTTAGCCCAGCTAAACGCTCTTGGATGCCATATTGTAGAAGAGATCCCAGATTTGGTAAATATTGTGCTCCATATAATCTATCACTTCATGTCATTTCCATTTTTTTGTGTTTATTTCATTTGTGATGATTTACAGTATACCCACAAATGGTGATTATCTCTGAGATTTCACCTTGAAACTGCCACACCCCTCGAGTTTCTCAACACATTTCGGAAACCTTTCATCCTGCTATGAAAATCTCTGTAAAAAGAAATCCTCTGCATGATGACTCCTGTGCTGTCCAACAGCTTACAGAACACCCAGAGGAGAGGGTCCTGTCCTGTGAAAATATCTTTATTTATAGACGAGGATGACTCAAGACATGGTCTGTGGGATGCCTCTCTTCTCGTTTTCTTTATTTCGGTGCTGCGTGGAGTAGAGCTGGTGGCAGAACAGCCCTGCAGTTCACCGTTGGAGTTTTCGAGGACAGCGACAACATAACATTGAATTACACCTGGTCGAGAGACACCAAGCACATGTTCAGGACGAGATGGTCAGACACTTAAATGCTGCCTGTCATGTCTTCATGTTGTCAGCCTGGAAACATGTAGGGGAGGATGTGGGTCATTTGTGTCTCTTATCCACCTTTGTGCAGACTGCTGCACCTTTATACAGACTGCTGGACCTTTATGCAGACTTCTGGACCTTTATGAAGACTGCTGGACCTTTATGCAGACTTCTGGACCTTAATGAAGACTGCTGCACCTTTATACAGACTGCTGGACCTTTATGCAGACTTCTGGACCTTTATGCAGACTTCTGGACCTTAATGAAGACTGCTGGACCTTTATGCGGACTGTTGCACCTTAATGAAGACTACTGGACCTTTATGCAGACTGCTCAGAGATATGAGTTTCCCGAGAAGGTGAAAGCCATAAGACTTAACCTTGATGATAAAGTGCATAACTAATAGGTGTATTTGCTGTTGTTTTTTTTTTTTTTAGCTAAGGTGTTACATTTTTTTGAATTTAAATTTTAAAATGAACCCTTTACCAAATTTCGTTTTTAAATAATGAAATGTTCAACATAGAGATAAAAGCAAACTTTGAAACTTTATTGGCACAAGTGCTTAATGAAAGCAGCTGTATTTGTCTGGAATGACCATTTTCAGCTCATGTGCACCTAGGACTGCATGCCAAGAGAAAGCTTTTCTCCAGTTCCAATAAACTCTTTAAAGTTTCCCCAAAGAAAAACCTCTGATCAGTGATTTACCATCCCAGCTGAGACTTGGGATGTTAAATGGGCTTGTTTTCCAAGTCTGGATATACTTGGCATTTTCACTCAGTCAGTTACATAAAACAAAGCTTTCATATAAATATTGCCTGTTAAGACAGCCTCAATGGTCTGAATGCCAGTTAACCAGTAAAATACATGGCTTACCCAGAATTCTTGGTTAAACATGCATATCGATGTTACATTTCTATAGGTACTTCAACAAACTGGTAACAGCATTTCTTTAATCACACTCATCCAGAAAGTTCCCTAGGCCATGCATGTCATTACCTACAAGTCATTTTAAATGTCGGTCAATCCATTCAACACCATTTGGATTCAGAAGTCGCTGCAAAAGGTAAACATGTTTCTTTTCGCCAGTTAGGGTCTTAAATGTACTGCCCTTGTTATTTGGTGTGTAGAGCACAGTTCAGATTAGGCTGCTGGGGTGCAGTTTATGTTTTTATAAACTAGTGAGTCCCCAGTATTTTTAATTCATATAAAACTGTAGAAATATATCTGGTAACTTTTAGAGGGTCCCAGTTGTTGGTGATGAGCACATATCCATCCATCCATCCATCCATCCATCCATCCATCCATCCATCCATCCATCAATCAATTAATCCATCCATCTTCTAACAGCCTATACTGATGGAAGGTGACTTGGAGCCTATCCCAGGCAACACAGGGCTATGGTATACCACTGGCAGGATGCCAGTCCATTACAGATCCACACATATATGTACAATTATAAGACTTTAAGAAAAAAAGTGGAGGTTCAGCAAATTCAGAGTTGTCACAAAGTTTCTTTAATAAGGAGACATTGGAATGCATAGTGGTGCTCTGAGTCATGACATCACAATCCCACTAAAACATTGATCATGTTAAGGTGGACACCCAGCAGTCTTCACAGACCCCTCTCCACCTTCACTACAGGTGAAGACCCAGGTGGGTCGGTAGTAAACATGTCTCATTTTGACCACTTCCTGTTTCTCCTACTTGTTTTCCCCCTGAAGCTGCGATGCCTTCATGGGTACGTAGCGGAGACGTACATTGGATACAGTGTTGCGTGCATGGCCGTGTGGCCTAGGGGGCATGGTAGTGGACATCCCATCCTCCATTTGCTGTTAGGGCTGCCAGGTCCAATATGGAAAAACCCTGAATCTGCCAGACTAAATATAGTGACTGTGTACAATGATTTACAGTGCATCACAGATACTGGGGGACATAAAATTATTCTCATGGAATCAAGGAATAAACATATTCTATATTTATAACAAATATAATAAATAATATGAAAGCATCACGTAACAAGGAAACAGTTGTACTCTCCTCACTCAAATTAGCTGGCATCAGCCCTCCCAGATGCAGCCATCTTGATGTTATGAACCAGAATTTGTTCAGCTTTCCACACCCCTGCTCTCCTGCTATTTGTGCGGAGCTACGGCGTTGCAGACTAAAGTAAGTCATTTGCCAGCCTCCCCACGCTATTCACAGCATATAACGTAACGGGAAGCCTTTAATTTATCAACTGCTGCTCCTCAGCAAAACAAAAAAGTAATCTGAGTGCCAATATTTCCTACAGCGCTCGCTCCAACCGCTAGCCGAGCTCAGGCCACAGAGATTAGGGCAGAGTCGTGTCTTGCATTTTGAAGCCTTGTAACCATTTCCATCCCTATACTTTAAACCAATTAAAAAAAAATAAATTGTAAAATAATTTGTGCCTCAAAAATGCTCATTAGTGACCATCCTCTCCCTCTGTGACCCCAGCACTCAAGGCTGCGAGGGCTGTTGTTTAATGCATTCAGATGAAAAATGGTGACTGTGGAGCGGGGGTTCGTTAAGAATGATCGGATTTACCACGTGCTTGGAGACGTCTTGGCGAAGTGGCTCTGCTGAGCAGAAGATCTCCTTCAGCTCCAAGAGGGAGTAAAGCCACATTAGATTTAATGTGTCCCTGTTAGGTTTTTTTTATGGCTCACCACTGGCCTTAACATCATTTCCTGTTGCTATCAGAAAAACATTGTCCCGTTTTTCTGGCTTAAATGTTTTTTTACTTTTGTTTTTTTACTTTCGGCTGTCTTCTTTCCCTCTCTGCCATCCTGTTCACCTCATTTTCTGTTCTCTTACTCTGTTGCAGTGTTTCCTCATTGAACATTACACGTTCAGTTTTCCGGTTGGGATAAGTCAACACTTGTTTGATATTGTGTGATTAGCGTCAGATTAGCGTCTCACTCTGATTTTTCTCTATCTGTATTTTTAATAGGTTAAATTCTCTCCATGCCCTGCCCTGTTGCTTACAGGCTGGGATCAGTTTACACGAGGTCTCTAACTTCAGTTGTACAAATTTAACTAATGGCTACAAACTAGTGCTCTGACAGTCATGTGAGACCCACTTTCCTGCCTTAAACTGCATGCCTCACTTGCTATAATCACCTTGGATTATTTTTATAGAAAATTTAGTACATATTGTGACTTACTGCCTCTGCTATTGGCTGTCATACTTGTACACCCGTCTTACAGATGCTGTTTGGGGAACTCGCAAAAGATTATAGCTTTGAATGTTTCAAGTGAATGTCTTTCATAAGAAACGCACTTCAATCTAAAGCACGGCAAAGCGGTTGGGCAGTCACATGATGTTCAGGCTAATGTCATCAGCGCTTGTTCTGAGAGCCACCGATGGTGCGTCATCCGGAAAGTGAGTGGCAATTCATCCCGTGGTTAGAGTGGTGTGTAGATTATGCAGTACGAAAGGCAGCTTTGGTTTTGTTCAGTCATCGCCCTATCATTTCCATGGTTGAGTCTAAGGCAGGCATCACCCCCCCCCCCCCATATTTTCACTGTGCCACCCAGAAGAGGTTGTCCAATCCCAAAAACTCTCCCCTTTCTCTTATTTCAATTCCAATTGGCCTGTTTTTCCAGATGAAACTGCATACCATTAAAAAAATTTGAAAACATATGAAAGTATAGCAATGCGTGCCCCATGAATGAGAAAGTATTGAATGAAACAGTGACATTGCTCATACAGTGTCTGATAACCCCCTAGGTGAAGACGGCCAAGTGTGATCATTTCCGGTGGTAATGCCCAAAACATGAATAATTTCTCATAGGAATTAAAAAGAACCCATGGCCTTGAGCATCAAAAATGTCACTACCAAAGGTTATTTGGTTTTATATCGAATTCCTGCCACATTGTAAATTATGGCAGATGGTATGATAAAAATGATGCTGTGCACATTGGGAATGGTGGTCCTTTGCATATTTGTTGTGTGGTTGTGAAGCAGTGGCAATTCATGACATCTTTTTAAAAAAAAAAAAAAAAAAAACTCAAACTCCAAAGTCCATCATCAAAATCAACAGTAACTGGCAGGAAACAGCTGCATTCATCCAAAAATGGCAAACAAACAGCCTTTGGAGTTTTACCTTCCAAGACCCACAGCGAATCTTAGCCCCTTATAAGTGTAATTATTATGCCACATAAGAACTATCACATTTGTTAGTGTTAGATTAGTAAGCCAGTGTACCTGAGCTCCAGCTGGACAATGCTGTACTGGATAACTTTTCAGGGAGTTGCAACATATTATTGCAAAAAAGAGTACATTTCTCAGCGTAGTATGTAATACAACCGTCAGAGTTAATACGCCAAGATCTCTCAGTTCCAGTTGGGGCCCATGTTAGCCTGGAGGATAACCTTGCAGACAATGTGTATTATGGTAATCCAGCTATCGGTCACCAATCCTGGTGATATCAAAATGATGATCAAATTAAATAATTCATTCAAGGTCACTATCGTCCAAATGCGGTACTTAAAGAAACTCAGAATAAAAAAAACTGCTCTCCATCGACCACATTTCCATTAATGTGGTTTGTACAGATCTTTCTTGTCTCTGCCATCATCCTGCAGCCAGTCTATATTCATGTCATGCCGGCCGGTCTTTTTTTTCATTAAAAATACCCTGAAAGTCTAACCTGATCTGTGGTCTCTAACCGCATACTCTGAAATCGGAACACGAGAAGATGAAGTTACTCCAGATGACATAATCTCACACTCCTTCACAAAGGATTCTAGCCAGAGTGCCTTAAAATTGCAATCGTTTGTACCGCTGCAAATTTCTCCACACCATTTCAGGTTAAGTACCTTTCTAAAGGGTACAACATCCGGGCACAAGTCGAAACGCTCGTGTTACGAGAATATGGTTTTATATTAAGAGCGCAACACGATGTTTTGTGCCTTCAGAATATCCAGAAAAAGATGAGTTTTGTGTGGTTGTCTTATCTGTCTTTGTTAAGTTACCTTTCAAATATTCCCCAGTCTACAGTCTTTCAGCAACTCTTGCAATCACCACAGAAAGATGACACTTTATAAGCATTTGCGTACTGATACACCAGCTCGATGCACCAAGGGCACACAATCAGATGTGTGCGTGAACCAGCATGGATGTTCAAGACAGAAATCACAGGCCTAGCTGCAGGTTTCATGCTCTCTCACCCGGTGACCCCCATGCTTTCATCTCAACGGAAACATGTACAACTCGCAATAAATTAATCTGAGCGGCTCAGCAATTTTTCCATTTTAAATCGTTTGAGCACAAAAAATCGAAGGTGACTGCGTGTTATCTGAACTCTGACACAAATTCACAAAAAAAAAAACCAAAAAACAGATGGCTGCTTTCGATAACAGTGCCATCCAGTTTGCCCATTTAATAAGCATAATTTAAAAAACAATACAAATCAACTTTTAAGTCATACTTGTTTGAAGCATTCTAGGCGTGTACCTTAGCTACTTTTTATTTCGTTTAATTTCCTCTCAGTCTACCTTGCAATAGCTAGTTATGTGTTGTAACTTGTACCACAAAGGCACTGAAACGGCATTGAATGCATTCATCCCTGTAAGAAACGTCCATGTCCAGTGTTGCTATATATATATATATATATAAAAAAAATACAGTTGCTGCGCAACTTAGTCTCTGAAATCCTGCGTTTGGACCTACATTTATTTCCCCGTGTTGGGTGGCACAGTGTGATACCCTTATTTATTTGCCATACTGTTTTAATTTGACAGCGTCAGTAGTCGATTAATCGATTCCTGTACGCGTAACGATTGCCTTGGAGAAGAAAGCCGCGTCCGTGGAGGAGGAGGCTGCGCTCTAGTGGTTCGAATTCAGGGCCAGCTGGCCGTCCACACGCACACGTGTGTCTTCTGCAGCCCAGGAGCCGTGCGTCTGAGCGACACGACGACCGAGCGGAGTTAACAGAAAGGGGCGAGGCTGTCGCTGGCGCTCGGCAGAAAAGCCAGCAGCTCTCTGATTCCCCACAGCGATCAATCGGCGCTCTGCACTGTCATTTCGCCGCGGTATCCCCGGGTCCATGTTGAAGTTTATCTGCGCGGACTGTGTCGCTCCGGCCGGGTCATTTCAGGACACTCGGGGTTAAATTCGTGCAGGTAAGGATTAGGCTGGAGGGAGGCGACACCTTCACGCTGGCAGGAAAATAATGGTTTAAAAAGGGAATAATTATGCACACCGTCTCCCATTTCGAGCTGCGTAGAGAGGTTTGGCATTTCGTTTAAGAAAAGCCGATCAATATTCCGGCCAGTGGAAAATCGAGGGGGAAAAAGTGACGTCCCCCTAAAACACAGTGGAGTGGAATTATGTCAGCTATTAAAACATATTTTTGCAAGGCGAATGCACACTCTGTGGGCTAGCTGTCGTTTGTGATATTCCTTGTCAGCGTTTTTATGTGCACTGCTCCGAGGAAGTGTTAGTTTAATGGCCGTCTGATATTATGTGGGCGGATTTGACATGCTTCTCAGAATGAAGCCTGCGTGTTCCGAGTCTCTGCTTATACTGTACACACTTGGAATTGAACACAGCTCGAGTGTAAGCAGCAGAGCAGGTGGTGTATGCATTACCTTGTGAAAATCCACTTTATTTCCTTCCTAATTGACAGCCCTGGCTGGCTGTCATCGCGCGCACGCACCATTCCCGAGTCTCGAGCGAGTGAATTATTGGGGTTTATGTTACTTTGTAACTTTTTAAAATGTTTGTCTGGCAGCCTTCTATTTAATTTTTCGCCAGTCGTTTATGTATTTAACATCTGCCTGTTGAAATGTATTTGTCGTGTAAGCAACGTTGAGGTTTTTTTTTTTTTTTTTTTTAACTCTTTACAGGGCACCGTATGATTTATGCCTTCGCGACGTGCGATGGACATCGATTTAATATTCTTTTTAACGTTTTCTTTGTTTCGCATCCAGTTGCGTCACAGTTGCTTACTTTTAATGCTTTTTGCGTCATTTTGCATTATTAGTTTGCAGTGCTTTATTTTGCATACCGCACACAATCTGCCAGAGGTCTAGATTTGCCTACGTCACTGCCAGATATGCTTTAATATCAGTTGTTACTAACGCATATATATTTGAAGGAATTGCTGTGGCTGGTATCTCTAAAGCACGTCTCTGCTATGATCACCATATTAACTTTTATTTGGTCGTTCGGAGGTCTTAAATTGAACAAGTATCAGTATAACGCCTCATGAATTATCTCAGTGTAGGCTGAGGGGAAATTTACATTACAGTAATAATAAGCAAAATTTGTAGGGCGTTTCATAGTTGTCCATCTGCTTAAGATGACTCAACCATGCTTTGAACCAGCAAAACGGTTAGTATTTAACAGCAAAAAAAAAAAAAAAAAAAAAAATGCATTAATTATTGTCATTACGTTAAATCGGCGCAAAAAGGAAACTAATCCCTCCTCTACTCGGATTTACGTGCGTTTGAATTTCAAAGATTGCGTTACCTGTACCTGAAACGTAGAGAAAGCCACATGGATATGATTGTCCCTCCGGAGCTGCCGTAGGAAAAGAAAAGTCGCTGCACGCGAATGCATCAGAATTTCGGACGAACAGAGATTCGCTCTCGCGAGCCGCGGAGAGGGCATTCCAGGTCAAACGGCTCGCGGTCGAGTCGTCTCCGCGGGCGCTGGACGAAAATCGACTCGGAGAATTACGCGAACACGCCGTAAGTACGCCGTGATAGGCGGCCAGCGCGTAGTTAAAGTGCAGGGGGGCGTTTAATAAAACTAGCCAAGAATTCGGAACAGTTCGTCCTCGCCGAACATTGGCGAGTGACGACGAAGTTATTAATCGTATTCGAATATAAAAAAGTTCATCCTCGCCGGTGTGTCGTTAAACGGCAGCGGCTCGCCCGTCTGTAAAACGTTAATTCGCCGTTTCGCCTTCGAGCGAAGGCGCTGATTGCGAGTTGACGGCTGTCAGTCGTTTTATGCGGCGAACATTTCGTGGTCGGTCGGCGTATTTTGTGCGGCTGTACGCGCAATAAGAAAAATTTTATTAGCCCGCCTTTTATTATTATCATTAATCGCTTCCGTAGATGCGATTTTGGGGGGGGGGGTCGATATGTTCAAGCCAGGCTCTTTGGTGTCAGAATAGTCAATCCAGCAGCGTGAGTCTGTAAAGCGTTCTTTTAACGTTTTAAAAACGTAACGGACCCGCACACTGGCATGGCTGTCAGGTGTTAACCTCCTCGCGCGTTTCTTGATGTTTTCATAATCGTGCAATTTTCACTTCTCAGGAAAATGCTGCATACATTAAGCACTTTCGCCTGGCACAAGTCTGCTGATTGTGCTTGTGAATTGTACAGTGTAGCTGTGGTATAATTATAATAATCATGTTTACATGGTGGGGTGGCCATGCAAGGCGTTACAGGTGTGAATCAGCTGCTGCTGTATTTAAAACATGAATATGTGATGGGTACTCCCAGTACAGCAAAACCAGGCTGTTACCAGAGTCTGTGTGTTAATCGGGGTAACGTTTCTGCTAAATAATGACCTGTCATCAGGTGCAAACGAGAGCCAGTTGAATTTGTGTCGTTTGAAAGTGTAGACCTTGAAGTTCAGATACCTTGTCGCGCACAAAAAAAAATAATTTTGGGGAAATTGACTCCCAGTGACTCTCCTCTGAATAAGCGGTTAGAGGATGGATGGATGGAAAATTGAGGGCCATCAATCAGCAGTGCCTGTAAAGTGGATATGGCACGTTCTGAAGGCTTCTGGGTTCGGATGCACCTGCTGTTGTGTTTGAATATGATAGACTGGGTATCTAAGCTGGTGTTAGTTCACGCTTACGGCACGTTTTCAAATTACAAGTTAAACGGGGGGCAAAAATGTACATGTGCTTTAAGTAGTTTTTGAATTGACAAACAAAGACCTTTTTGTGCTTTGATCAAAGTGTACCTCAGAGTCACTTGGTACTTTGACCCCTGCACTTAGGTGCATGTTGCTGGCAGTGTAACCTGTGCTTTCTAGCTTAATGTTTATCAGCTCTTTCATTTCTCTGACATCCATGGCTTTGCTGTTTGCTGTTAGTCGGGCCAGAAGTCATTTAACCAAATGAATTTCAACTAAATATTGCCAAGAACATTTTGGGGTTCTTAAGTTTCCTGCCACTTTGTCTTCTTTTGTGGAAAGGCAGTAACTGTTGAATTTGCAGTGGTATGGTTTAACTGGACATTCTTATTGGGCCGTGTAAGGCCGCAGTTGAATTGTTTTGAATGTTTTCAGTATTGCTGGCGATTCAATCCTAGAGTGGAAGACAGTGAAATTGCAGTTGCTGTAGTTAATGCCATATCTGATCTGTACCCAGCCCTGTTATCGTGACTGAGCACAAAATCCTTAAGGGCATAAATGATTGAGTTTTAATAGGGGGAGATGAATGGAATGAGGCTTTTTTTTTTTTTTTTTTTTTTTTTAAAGGTATACACTGTTTTTGTCTGTTAACCACATTCCATAAAATTGTCGGTTTACCTGGACGTTTGCTGCTGTTGCACTTGGCCATCGAACCAGCCTGGCTTCTTTTGGACGGCATTCTTGAAGTGATTAGCCATACATCGTGTAAAAGATATGACCAGAGACGATAATTCTGGTTCACGGCGATCTCGACGTGGTCCTTCCTGCTCACCATCCCACCTACCTGTTTATTCCCAGCTGCCTGTAAGTCAAAGCCAAGCGGACAAACTCTTCACCAGTTCCCAGATGCTGCCTGGGCCAGAAGATTTGAAGTCTTTTTTTGACATGGTTAGCTGAAGCTCCATGGAATTTTGGACAAGACGACCCCTGGCATCAGAAATGAGCCTGCAAGCCTTGCTGTCCAGGCAAGGTCCTCTTTTCTCGGTGGGCTACCGAGACCCTTGCAGCCATAATGCCAAGGCATTGCCAGTTGCCCCGGTTCTTATCCCAGTTCTGCTCTCAGAAACTACCAGTCCCTTATAAACCACCCCTCTACCGTTTATTTGTTGTCGCAAATCTGGCAGGTGTGTCCCGTCGCCACGGGAATCCAGCGTGAGGAGGATTGGCCGTTCCGATTTGGCACCACGTCGTGCCGTGTCGGTAGGTAACAGTTTTGTTTTTCCGCAGCTTCAGCAGCTCCATGCATTTGCGCTTTACCTCGTTAGTTTTTCCTCCTGTCCTGGTGCCAGGAGTGTTTATTTGGTACATTTCCATGGGCTCTCAGTGGATTTGCTGCTAAACTGGAACAGGCCAAGCATCCGAACCCCCTCCTTCTGGACGTGCGTCTGTAATTCATTACGGCGTCTTTGGTGGATTTGTCCCCGCCTTTGGGTTGCATCGCCATTAAATACCACACGGTCGCCCATGATTCTTGCCATATTACACGTATTATCAGTGGGGCTCATTTACGATGCCGGGCACCTGTCTGCCGCGGGGATTTTTGTCCCCTTGGGGGCGGACGGAAGCGTTGAGATCATATTAGTATCATAAAGCAGTGTCATCATTTGGGGAAAATGGACACATTCTTTAGGTGAAACTTTTAAATATGGGTAGCGTGAAAATTATGTTGTTTTTTTGGTTTTAATGAAATCTCTGCGAGATGAAGTTCAAGACCCTCATTTGCAGGGGGATTCGGCACAAACTGGAGGGTCTTTGTAGCACCAAAATCCGGATCCTGCCGCCTTGACAACTGTCCTTGGTTTTCGCTGTCGTCCTTAATTATGGGTCAAGGCTCGGGGGGATGAAGGCATTTCGATGTTCAGCTGCGGTTACTCATATGGCCACACAGAATTTCCACATGGTACCGCGGGTATTTGATATAATTAGGTGTTTTAAAGGCATGCTCTATGCAGCTTTCCAGGCAAGCAGCAAGGGTTTGCACAGGATTCAAAAGGCGCACAGGCTGGGGAAAATGGCAGGCATGCTTACACAGGTAAGACCTCAACCGAGCCCCTGTGAGGAAAAATTGAGTTTCCCAGACTTAAAGCTTTAGCGTAGCATTCGTAGCTGAGCCACCATTTAATGGCTCTCAGTGTTCCAGAGTTTCCACGCTAAGTCGAAGATAACATCAGTTTTTGTGTTGGCCAGTGTACACTTTCATCCAGCGACTGAGCTGACCTGTTCAAGCGGACGGTCTGCTTATTCCAAGTGCTGCCTCCGAACTCCAGGGTTCCTGCAGCACCTGTGACATGATTTAAACCAATACTAATGCTGTCAGAAAACTCAGTGTAAACAGACCTTAAGTCAGTTATGATAAGCCAATGAGCGAAACAAGGCAAAGTGGTCTTTATTGGCGAGTTCGATGGATATCCGTCAGTGACGACGCTTACAGTCGTCTTTGCTGAGTTCTCGCTCTTGCATTCTCAAGCATTTTCCCGTGTCACACAGCATTTTGTGTGTGAATCAAGGACATTCTGGCAGGGCATTCTCAATATCAGTGAACATAACCTTTTTAAACAGGCTAGATAATATTCATTAAGTGCTATAAGAATAGAATAACCATGCTTTGTTCGTCCCTGTGGGGAAACTTGGTACTTTTCACACATCCCATTTTGCTCTCCATATATGGGTGGGTGCAGGTTTGGGGTTCAGAGTGCAGGGTCAGCCAGCTTAAAGCATTCCTGGAACAACTGGGGGTAAGGGTCTTGCTCGAGGGCCCAGTTTGGACCCTGTCAGCCATGGTCCTTAACTTCAGTTCAAGCCAGCATGCTTCCCGACACAGGTATAACCTGCAGAACCACACCGCGGGCCACGGACATTAAGGTTACCTGTCTTTGGCTATAAATGCAGGGATGAGGCACTGTCGTCTTTTCTGTAGGAGCAGTCAGAGCTAGCCTAGCCTGTTTAGCGTAACGGTGAGCTGAGGAGATGGCCGGCTGCCTCCGTAGACTCGCAGCTGTCTTGGACAGCTGCTTTTCGAAGCCGCCAACCTTGGACAGAGCTAAGGGGGTTTTACAGCATCGCAGTATTTCACACGTTACTGCATCGGAGATATCTGGCTGCGTCTGAAAAGCGTCAAGACTTAATCAGGCCTCAGTATTGGAAACCTGACCCCCCCACGAACCCTTGCGCTTTTGTTAGCTGCTGTTTTCTTTTTCTATTTCTTTTCCTCGTGAGCATTAAATTGACTTGACAAAAAAAGCAGTGAGATTTACTACCGGATTTTTGTTTTTTTTTTTTTTTTTTTCTTTTTTTCCCCAGGAGCTAACGGTTGGGCATGATGGCTTACACATGCTCAGTGAGACTCTACGCCTCACTTGGCAGCCCGTCAGGAAGGCCGTTCCTGCAGGCCCTTTCCCTACTTTCATGCTGGTTATCAGCGGTAGCTGTTTGTTTCCTGCCGACATCCTGACAGAGAGTGGCTGTAGCCCACCGCACGGTCTAGCCTACATCACGATCCCCCCACTCACAGGTCAGGCTTCTGCTTTCCAGTCAGATGAGCGAAATGGAAAACACACCAGAGTCTGGAAAGTTATGAAGAACCTCCAATGAGGTGGCCCTGGCGTAGTCAGGCCCGGTCACGCTCTGTTGCGGAACGTCTTAAACCGTCCGGATCGTTCACTGTCTCAAAGACACAAGGCGTCCTTGTTCTGTGCTGTTTGTTTCTGGGAAATACGTATACTATTATGTACATTTTCTTTTTGTCTGGAGTGCTTCTTTTCAGCTTTGTTTATGTTGTTGTTTTCTTTTTACCATTAGCTAGCCTGGGGCTTCACTTATGCATGGGAGTTCAGCCTGCAAATGTATGCACAAGTGTGACCAAAGAATGAAATCTTCACATCACTTCCCAGCAGTTATCGTATGAGCGATGTGGCAAGACCGGCCCATTCTGATCCAGTCCAGCCTGTGAGGGAAGTTTGATTTGTTGATTTGTGATTATTGATGCGAGTTTGGCAGATGCCACAGTGACTGGGGCTGCAGAGATTGTGTTTCACATGAGCGGGAGGGGGGGTGGAGACATGGAGGCGGGGCTGAAAAGTGAGACCTGGAGAAACTTGACAGGCCGGCGAACTCTTTTTATAACAAGTCTGTCCGAGTCATCACAGGCCTGAAAGCCAAAGCATAACTCCGGGTGAAAGACAAACCAGTCCAGTGGTACAAAGCACATAAGCAATGTTGTCCTTCACTTCGCACTCTGGATTTGTGGACTCCGACTTGGTTGCCTTAGAAAAAAGTTCTGGCCTCCCCGAGGCAGGATCCCATGTAAAACAGATGGTCCCAGACTTGTTCGGGTCCAACGATTTGCATGAAAGGCTGCAGTTACTGAGTCATTGTGTTCTGTTTTTGTTACAACACTAATTTGGAAATGCTGGAACGAGGAACAGGTGGAGCGAATCAACACAAACAATGAGGGTCACCTGACTTGCCTGACCACCACACACACATACTGTCTGGACTGCAGGTGGGAAGGTCTGGTTGACGGGGCACATGTGTCATTTGTGAAACACGGGGCCAGGTTTTGCCCTTCTTCCCCTGTTAGAATGCAGTCCTGTTGAGCAACAGCCGGACCGTCTGGAGAACCCGTGCGACTTGGGGAAAATTCCTATTGTGGGAGGCTTGCCAGATAGCTGCGAGCACGCTTCCAGAACCTTGTTTATTCCCTGCTGTGCCGTGCCCACGTCCTCCTGGCTGCACACCGTGGTCTGGCAGTAGACCGAGCGACGACTTGTTTCCGTTCCTGGGGCAAGCGCTTAAAGGATAGTGTCGCACATTTGTATCCCCAGAACCGTTCAAATGGACTCTCGGTGGTCCAAACGTCCGGTTTCCATGGATCTGTCGCTAAACTGGCCTATCTGTTAATGCACTGTCACCCAGTGTGGCCTGGACAGGCTTGGCTTGCTATGGCATGGATCTGATTTTGACTGGAAACATTATGCTTGTATTTTATTATTTTCCAAGACCAGATATTCTACTTTCAGGGTGAATATTTTTTCTTATGACATTGCAATCCGTGTCTTCATGCCAGGTCTAAAAAATTGCATGCAAGTTCATCAAAAAATTACATGCTCTTTAGCATTATAGCTTTCCAAAACCCCAAAGCTGTCTTGTAACGATTGTGGACTTTAGCCTGAATTATGGCCGTCTGGATGTTTCGGGCTGAAAATGACAGAAATACACGAGTTAGCCCACATCCAAGTCTGTGGGCACTGTAGTGGATACCCGGTGGCTTCTAAGCAGCAGTAACAGCCCTTCGGTCCACACAAAGGGAGGATTTCTGCCTTAGGGGGCTTTTTTCCCCACAGCAGTGGCATGGTGGCACAGTGGGTGTCGTGGTCCTCACACCGTCGGAGTTGGGGGTTTCGATCCCTGTCCTCTGTGGTGTGCCCAGTGATGGACTGGCATGTCGCATTAGGTGTCTCCTGCATTTTTTCCTTGGACGGACTCCAAGCTCATTGCGGCCTTGTACTGGATAAGCAAGATGGAAGACGGATGGGTTATCCACAAGAGGATCGTTCTTTTCCTGTTTTGGAGTTTTCTTTTTCCAGGCCAGCACCTAGCCCATGTATCTTGTTAGATTTGTAGAGGGAAATCTGAGGAGTTAAGCAGGAAAGGAGCAGTCAAGACGTGGCAATTTTTCTCCGTGTATTTTGCTGACTCCTCTTGAGGTCTTCTGAGTTTTTATTTTCTCTTTTCACATGAACCTGACCACAGGCAATCCAGGGGAAAACACGGCTGCACCCTACTTACGGAATGGCCGTGTTTACCAAAGAGGTGCGCCTGTTGTGGCTTCGAGCCTGTTAAAGTCCACTTTGCTGTGCAAAAGAGGGCCGTTTTTGAATAATGTCGATTTGGAATGAAATTTGGACGCTTTCCGCTGATCGGCTCCTTGGTTACGCTAGGAGGCGGGAGACTCACCGACTTACCCGTCCTGCTCAAGGGACAGCCTCACTCCGCGTTGGGTTGAAGCCACCAGGTTTAGCCTGTTTTATGAGTTCAACGACTAAGGTCTGCTGTGGAGAGCAAAGTGGAGAAGCCTGTTGAGTTTAGCACAGTGTTGGCAGTGGCCAGGTCTGCATCACCTGTTTCTTTCTTTTTCTTTCTTTCTTTCTTTCTTTCTTTCTTTCTTTCTTTCCTGTAGGGTGCATCTACGTTTTCTGTGACTTCACCAAGCATCGCAGAAGGGGAGGAAAAACACAGCCAGATTTTTTTTTTTTTTTTAAATTATTGATTTTATTAGAAATGTTTACTTTGTTCACTTTTTCAGTTGGGAAAACACAGCAGTTTTGGAACATGAGGTTATGCTGCAATCTAATCATTGAGCTTTTGGGGGGGGGGGTGGCAAATTGTCAGAAAATCATGGAAGACAGGCACGGCTTACAAGTCTTGTATGTTTTGGTACATTTTGAAGGGGTCGGTGGTTTTTCCTGTGCTTGGCGTCAGCTAACCAGATGTAGATGGAAGATAGTTTTACGGTGTCTGCTTCAGCACTCCATTATTGTGTTTTTCGCGGTGATGGTTAGGAAAACTACAATTTGTTTCTTGAAGGAATAACTGTAACTTTAAATATGCAAATTTAACTTGAGTCCAGACCATCCGCAAATTATTCTGCGGGAATATTTGCTTGCCTTGGTAAACACTCACACGGAGAGAAAATACACACTGAACCACGGTCAGAACTGCGTGCGCTGAAGGGTGTTTGTGTTTAGACGCCGACGGTGGGACACGTCTCCTCCTATACCCGTCAACATTGGGTAGGGGACATGCTGGACCAGATGGCAGGACACACACACACACACACACACACACAGCTGCACTTCATACCTGCCAGTTTACCTAGTGGTATGTCTTTGGACTTGGGGCAGAAACGGGAGAACCTGGAAGAAATTTGCAAGACATTGGAATAACTTTCAGATCTTTCTAGGATTTGCTGAGGAAGATTCTGTCTTGCCTTGAAGAGAATGTGCCCCCCCCCACCCACCCCAAGTCAGCATGTTACTAAGGGGGGTGCTGTATAACCATGGGGGCTCCACCCAATCCCTGGGCTGCTGGAAGGACCCCGGTGTTACTGCTGCTCGAAAGCACTTGGAATCACATGCGTACATCTGCGTGATCCACTCTGGAAACTGCCACAGGGCCTAGATTCCGAACCGATGCCTTCCCCTCTGTCATGGCTGTGTGCCAGGGGTCTCTGAAGCAATGGAGACCCCCAGCTTGTGGCCCACTGTGCCGCAGAGTGTGTGGGCCTGGCCAAGAGAGTGCATAAACAGCTCCCACCCCGCGGCCCGGCTGCGGTCTGTTAGCGGTTCTGCCGTGGGACACCATCAGATCAGAGCAGGGAGACTGTCCCCTTAGCGGACAGAGGTGGCCGTCACAGCTGTCATCGCGGTCCAGAATACTAAACATAAAACTCCCACAGTTTTAATCTGAGTTGTTGGTGAAAGCGGCTGATCACAACCTATTGCCCTCACAGCAAGAAGAACCATCAAGCAGCAGAGTTTGTGTGTAAATGACTGCATTACTGCCTCGCTGTCCAGTTGACTGCATGACGTGCGGCGCTTTCCAGCGGCTAAAGAACGGTGGCATTTGTTATGGACTCCGTGCAGCTTGGGATAAAGATACTGCTTTCATGGGTACGGATTCAGCCTTGAGGCAGCTGGACGCCAAAGATATTACTGGACGGTGCTGGTGGGTTACGCTACCATCCGCCGTGAGCTCGACTCACAAGCGTCGCCTTCTTTAGCGTCTGGCACGTCAGGGACCAGGCTGAGGTGGGAATGCGGGACCTCCGGCCTGAAGAGTATCCAGCTAGACACAGGACACTCTAAATTTTTGGGGTTTATCGTCGTTTTGTAAGAAAGGATTCGAAGCGGCTTTTGACATTTAAAACTGTTGATGAATACGCCTTTTCATTCTTTGGAGGTTCACTGTGGACCTTTTGATATTCTGTCATTTTATATAAAACGGTAGGTGTAGTAAATATATGAATGTCGATACCTTTCATACACATTTATCTGGCGAGAATGCTGGGAATGCCCTGGTACCTGTATCTCCACATCTGTTTCCAGAGCAGTCGCTGCAATGTAGGACCAGCTCAGTCCGAAGTCCGCACGCCGTGCCTTTAAGAAGTGCGATGACAGATTCCCGCCTGATACGGTGTTGCATAATGATATGGCCGCCATCCCTCTCTCCAAAGCAGCGCGGCCCTGCCCTGTCGCAGAGAAACAACTAAGGTTACATCACTCGGGTTCCACAAGGCTTTCCTGAGTGCTGCCCTGCCCCCTGGTTTATTTAATTAAGTTTAATTTTGGTTTTGTGCGCATAGGCTGGCTTTTGTTCAGAGTGTTATTGTGGCAGTTTAAATTCAAAGTTTAATTAACATGATTTGAACTGTGTTAAAAGAAGCTCTTTTTAATTCTGAATTTTTTTTTTCCCCCTTCTTGAAAAGTGTCTTGTGTCAGATAATTAATTTTATTTGACTTGCATCCAGACAGGCACAAAACTCTTTTTTGCGCCCCTTAAATGTGACCTTCAGCTGTGGACCGGGTATTGATGCAGACGATATGAGGTCGGATGCCAAAGATAAGATAGCAGTCTGCTTGGTTTCTGATGCCATGGTTTGTTCTTCAAGGAGAGTGGCGTCCTGCATGTACTTGTCCGCTCAGATCAGTCTGCCCGGTTCTGCCAGTAAGGAGTGGGGGGAGGGTCGTGGCTATTTTCCCTTGCAATAGTGATGGAGTCAGGTGACAGTTCTTGCCTCATATCTGCTATACTGCACTCCACCTGTCCCTCACTGAATAATTTTTTTTTTTTTAATCCAGAATGTGGATGATAGCACAGGTTTTTTTTTTCCCCTCTATCTTCTTTTTTTGGTGGTCTTCAGTGAAGACAAGTCAAGTGGATTTTGTCATATCATCTATGCATGACAGTAGTGATACACAGTTTTGTTCCCCAGGGCCACGGTGCAACATTGAACAAGACCAGGGTTATGCAAATAATGGGGGTATTATACATAAACAGGGTACTTTAAATATGGTACGAGAGACCATAGAGTGCAGAGTGGTGTGCCCACTCTCTGCCCGTTGCTTCCTGTTAGGCTACCTGGCTGTCAGCTCTCCACAGAGGATCAAGCCAAATCTGTGATAATGCGCTTGCGACTCCTTCGGCCGGAACCTGACATTTGAATGGCTCCCGCTGCTTTCTCTGGGCTGGTTAATGAGGCCATGGATGGAGAAAGCCAGCCAGACAACGGTTGTAAGATTAAAAAAAAGTTTTTTTTTTGTTTTCCACCTTCAGATTACAGTGTGATTATTGTGTCTAAGTGGAGTTGAACTGGAAAGTGCTGGCTGCTTGTCATGATTCACCCCAGAAGAACATTCTTCCATCTGATGTGTCCTGCAGACTCAGTTAAGGAGATGGGAAAATACAACTTTAGGAAAGCGTTTCAGTGCTTCAGGTATCGTAGTTCAGCTACGCAGAACGTGGCATTGATGGACTCTGACTCGAACCCCCAAGGTTGCAGGTTCAAGCCCTGGAGAGCCCTTCCCTTATACCCTAGGAAAGGGTGCTTGCACAGAAAACATCCAGCTGTATACGTGTCCTGAAGTGTTAGACACAACTAAAAGTGCCGGCACTGACCCAGAGGCACACAGCTGATTCACACTTGCACCTTTCTCTGGCTGGGCGGAGCGTGGGCTCCAATGTGGCAGGAGAGCATCTGTGGTGGTTCCCTGAGGAATTACCTAGCTTACTGTCGGCTTATTCCTGCGGACTTTAGGACCATTTGGTCACCTGGCAATGGCTACGTTACTCTCAGTGCTCTTAAAGATCAACGCTTTTCTGTGTCTGTATGGTACGGTTACACAAACATGGTTTTTCCGTTACCTACATCAGGTGTCTCTGGGTTGCTTCCTGTTGCCATTCACCTCTGTGTAGTATTGTCACTTTCTGCAGACGATCTCTTTGCTCTCTAACCTTGAAGAAATTTTTCTTGGTTTTGCCAGCCCCCAAGCTCCCGTCGTAGCCCGAAGACCCCAAGCTGACAGAGTGAAAAATCCCATAATAAATGGGCAAAACAACCAGAGGCAAAATCACTATCACAGCAAATTCCATCCAAGGCGACCAAAAAAAAACCGACAAACAAACAAAGCACAGCCATCCCTGCCTTTGGCCTTACTATTCAGTGTGTTAGGCCTGTGGCCTCGAGCTCAGAATCCAGGGGTTGGAACACGGACGCTAGTCATTAAACAGGCCCATTTATTAGAGTTTTTGTGTGTATAGTCACTTACCGGAGCAACTGAAAGTTTAGGCCTGCCGACATTCCCTTTGGATAATGAAGAAATGATCTGAGTCTTTTGCAAAACGGCAACAGTTTATTTGCCAGTGTTTGTTTTTCTGTCCTGGCTCTGGGTCGAAACATTTTCCGATATGCACGGCGGTCAGAAACGCAATCTAATACCGAAGTCAGGTTAAGCTCCTTTGAAAACAGCCTCATCTCCTATGCATGGCTTAATGTAATAACAGCACAAGAGAACAGGAGCCTAAAGGGACCACTTCGGTCAGCTAGTGCTAATGAGACCGTGAGAAGGGATAAAACTGCAAATACCCCACATCCCCACTTTAATTTTGCTTTAAAAAAGGAAAAAAAAACAAACAAAACCATAAAAAATAAAATGAGAGCTGTCGCTAAGTTGATGGCAGTATCGTTTCTGAGCAAAAGGAGGCAAGAAGGGTCGGCGAGGCTGCTAGGCAGAATTCATGGCTTGTTTATCGAGCTTCTTTATCGATTTCCGTTAAGAGCTGGCCAGGAGTTTATGTTCCTTCTTGTTCAGTCAACAAGTGAAGATGAAAGGATGTAATTCTGGTGTGCGATTCACAGTATGTGGATTCTGTAGAGCGGGGAGACTGAGCAGCTGGGACTGGACAGTCGTTCTGTGAATCAGACTGCAGGCTGGTGTTTTGTCCAGCATAACTGGCAACGAGGTCTTCGCCATCGAGCGGGGCCAGAAGTGCCGAGTCCATTTTGGCTTGGGGCTCAAGAACAGACAGACACATGCACTAATGTGGAAACCTCAGTCTAAGTAAGCCGCTGTCCTGCTTTTATCTGAATCTGGAGGCCGATCCCACCCAGTGGAGTTTGCCGGTTTGCCCTGGCCCCCGGAAGATTTATCGTGAAGGGATTTGGAGCTGTTGGCTGTGTGATCGGAAGTTGCGGCATCGCACAGATGTGTAGCAGTTCAAAGCCCTGGATGATGTAAACAGAGAGACGTTCCACCAGCCGCTCCCCTGTCGTCTGACGTTTCAGCTCGTTGCTGACTTTTAATGAAGCCTCTAGGGTAGGCCTCAGACCTCAGTCATGCCAGGAACTGACTCTGAGTGCTGCACATGACATCCAAGATAGAAAACGCGGTGCTACCTCAGAGGACGTCAGTCTGGTCACAGTAGCTAAAAAAAATTGAACATAGGAACAAGACTTTGCCCCGTTTACCTTTCAGTAAGATGCTACAAATCTCCTGAAACTTCAGGTATGAAAAATTGCACATCCATGTTCCTGTAAATACTGCCTGGTTGGGTCATGAGAAAGTGATGATTTTAAAACCATTTCTGAAATAGCGATGAGCGGCCAGGAGCTACGTGGTTTTTATCGTAGACGTGAATAGTGAATGCGCAGTATAAGCTTGTGAAACCCAACACGAGGGAATGTGGGGGAATGTGCACCACATGGTCCCCCCTCTGATCTCTGTGCCGCTCAACACTGTAATCCAGAGAATTATTAGGAAGTGAAACGCTTGTAGTCTATACTTACTGTATGTGGTTGAGAGTTCGGATGCCGCTGAAGGTTGCGGAGAAGTTTGTGAAACCAAAGAAATGAACATGATTGGTGGTCATTATGGATCCTTCTGGAGTATCGGATGAATTTGTTTGCTGTGTACTTGGCATCGGCGTGGTCTGCTGGCTGAGGGGTCCGTTAATCCGGTCGTTCCAGAGCTTGGGACTTTCTAAGCTCCGTGGTCTGAGTGGCAGAGCATCGCCGGTGATCCTGGACACCCAGGGTCACCCCCATGTCACTCTAAGCACTCTAAGAATAACAGTGCCGATGTGTGTTGTCACCGGGCAGCCAGTGAGAATTTTATTCTTCTATTTTCACTGCCTGCTTTACCTTGTGTTGGATGCAGTATGTGGCTGAAAAAAAAAAAAAAACCTCAGGAAACAAAATTTACTTTTTTGTATTGCAGCCAAAATGTGTTTTAATAATCTGTTATTAGTGTAGGTGTTCTGGTGTTTATCAATTATTTTTGCATGGAAAGAACACTAGTCTTTAGTTTCTCTTAGCTTTTTTTTTTTTTTTTTTTTTCCCTTTTGGCGAACATCAACAGATATCTGAAAAACAAATGTCGAAAAAAGAAAAGAAAGTGGGGAATGTGGAGAGAGTTCATGGAAAATCTGCCTCTGCACCACCCAGTGTCTGTGCGACTTGGGGCTTTGGACCGTCTTTGCGAGGGCAGGGGGTTCTCGTGAAGTTGTCTTCCCAGAAAAATACCATCGTGGTGCCGACGGGGCCGCACCCCAGCCGTTCTCGGGACGCGCCGGGTACCGCTGTCATGGAGATGAGCGTCCCGCCCGTCCTCGAGCTACGGGGACGCAAGATGGAGCGCTCGTGGTCTAATGACACGTTAGGGCTTGTCTGCCTTCCAGATGGCCACCTTCTATTTTGGTTTGATGGTTTCCTTCCACGGCTCGTAATGTACTCTGGGTTGTTTTTTTACCCCCAACTAACTGAGAAGTTTGGAAAATGTAGGTCTGAAAACTAGAATGAGATTTTTTAGTTTACAGCCATCGGCATCAGGACATTCCAAGATGGCTGTTCGGTGTAAAATGGTTCTGGGGTGGAGTGAGTCTGTGTGTGGATGTTTGTGTAGTGTGTGGTACCTGTGTATGGGTGAGTAAGTGCATACGTCCCCACGACTGCGGAGATACTGGGGGGGGGTAGGTAAACAACCCCCCCACCCTGTTATAAATTTGTGACCTGTGAAGACGAGCAGAGAAATTTCTGTTAGGTGCTACTTGGAGCTGTAGGCAAGAACTCAGACTCATCCGTACTCTGCTTCATCTGAGACTGCACGTTGCAAAGGTCAGTGGCTCAGGTCAGCCTCACCTTCCTGCTCTGTGTGTTTACTTCACTTGGTTTTCCATCATCCATTACTAACATGGGTAATACATTTGTATCACACCTAGCTCCTCTATAAACGTTGTTGTATTGAATGCTTGGTTGTTCAGCTGATGACATTGAGCACTATGTTTTAATAAAGTAAATCAATTGACAGCCCTGAAGGAGATGCCTCTAAACTCCCTGAACTGGGGAGGAAGGTGGCGGGGAGGCATGCTTCACTGGCCTGCAGTATCAGCTGGGCGGTGCACTCGCTCTGTGGTGGTCAGCCTGAACTCGTTCAGGACTATGCAAGAAGACGTCTTGATGATCTGTCTTCATGATGAGATTTATGCTTTAATTTTCACTTAAATATTAAGTAACAATGCATTTACCTGCATACCTTTCTAATGAAGAATAGTGTAATTACAGAGAGAGACTCTTGTTTTCACCTGATCATCATAGTACCGTTTTTAGCTTTTATCCAAAATGATTATTTATTTATTTATATATATATAAATTTAAAGAAAAAAAAACTGTTTACACTGCTGGATGTTTTACCAACGCTGCTTAGGTTAAGCTTTAGAGAGACAACTGTCGCTCTGAGCCTGGGACTCGAACCAGTAGTCTGGAGTTTACGAAGGTCGTGACCGTAACCATCTCCCTGAAGCAGGATGGTTAGATGTTGACCTGATATTTCTATATTGTCGTTACTCTTTCAGCTTTGATGTGTTGTATGAGTTACTGAGGCTCTTTCTTCTATATCATTGCAGGTGTGTGTTGATCCAGTCTAGCCCAAAGGGAAAAAAAACATACATTTTACAAATTTAAAGTTGCTTTTCATTCACAGGCACATCGTGTTATGTGTCCAAAAGATTTAGTCATTTTAGCAATGGTTTTGTAAACTGTTTGCCATTTTAGCCAAGCACAATATTTTAAAAGTCCCATTTTGTCTGGGTTTGGTATTTAGGTACATGGTTTGGCTCCGTTAAGCTCTGACGTTGGGAAACCTCGCGGCGTGCTTCCCAAGTCACACATGGGGAAATGTGGGCCCGTTCCTGGAAAACGAGCCGTGTGCCTGTCAGGAATTGATTGGAACCTTGTGATTCTTCTGGGTTTAAGAAAAGCCACATGAGCTCGTTTTGAATGATCCCCAGTACCCTGCGGCATGGATAAATGGATGTAGGGTTTGTATACTTAGTACGTGGCGTACGTCACCTATCCCACTTCTGCCAAACAGCGGGCGAATCTTGACGCTTTATAAATGTAACTGCGTCGGGCGTGCAACTGTGGTTGGTCGGAATTGACGGGCCGTTTATCATGGAGGCTCTTGGCAAATTGAGCCGTCACCACGGCACTGGCTGTGGCACCTTCCGTGGAACAGCGGTTCTGCTGTGGAAGGTGACATCCGCTGGTGATTAGTGTGTGCATCTCCTATTTAACCCTTAAACCTTCAGTGGTTAGACTGGCAAAGCCATGTGCTTTTTTTTTTTTTTCCCCCCACCAAGTTGTGTCAAGTTTTGGTGAAAAATGTTTTTTTTTTTTTTATAATTGTGTCAGCCATTTTTCCAGCTCCCCTGGAGCAGTTTTTGGGGTTAAGGGCCTGACAAAAGGGACCAACGGAGATATGACCACTCTGCAAGCCGTGGAGTTGACTCATTCTCTTCATTGTCTTTACTCGTCGTCTTAAGAAAACCTACAGCATCTATCAGAGGTGAGCCGCTGTGGTTTCCCATGTAGCTTTTGTCTTCACGATACAAGATGCCACAGATGAAGGTCATTAAGGCAGATTATATCGACCATGCATGTGGTTTGTGGGGGTGAAGTGCTTTTACCATGGTCTGTATCCACGGTGATCAAAACTGTTTCCTTCTTTTCAAAATCTGTTTTTGAAATCTGTGGGGTTCTTTTTTTTTTATCGACAGCTGATGGTTTTAAATTCCTCATGCAGCCATGCGATGATGTTTATGACGCTGCCGAGACAGTTGATTGACAGTTTCGTTCGATGCAGTACTGAGCGGTGTTCCTCGCTTCAGGCCAAATAGCATGGTGAAAGGCCGTGGGGGGTCCCTGCAGTTGGGTGGGCTCGGGTCAGAACATTCGGGGTGGAGGGGTGGGCTTTATCCGTCTCAGCTGCTCATGGGTTCTGAATCTGAGTAATCCAACTAGTGGACTTTTGGCAAGATGTCACCCACACCTCGTCCGTTTTGTTTCTCGATGCAGGTCAGCCGACGAGTTAAAGGAAAACGCCCTGGGTTTGTTTTTGTTGCCAAGATTATTCTTTTGAAAGCGCAGCTATCAGCAGAGGCCCGGGTCTGTGGATCTCTACCCGAGTTTCTGTCCACGTTGGAGTTTGGCCCCGTTCTCGGCCTACCGGCTCCCAGCCAACGCAGCGTCCGGGGCCTGGCTCCGAAACGTGCTCCTGCCGGCCAATGAGAGGAGGAGCAGGACAGAAAAAATCCACGAGTGCCTATCGCTGACCTATTTGCGACTTGGCAGTGGGTTTTATTCTCCTGGAAGCGTGCGTGAAGGACAGACGTGTATGCCGAGGAAGTGGAGGAGGTGTCAAGTTTTCTCACCTGCCTAAAAGTTTTATCCTATGCACTTCATGGGATTGGATGCTCTTAAACACATAACACATGTATGTTTTTTATTTATTCCAATCGTCATGCCAAATAGTTTCTATGAGAAAAAAAAAAAAAAAGATTTTTGATTTTGTGTTGCCAGTGGTTAGTCCGGTATGTTGGTATGTGACATCGTACATTCCAAATTTTTTCCATTTTCAGTGTCTATGCCAAGAAGGCAACTTAGTGAAGACCTTGGCTCAGCCTGGCCGTGTGTCCATCCTGCCCTCGTTTCCCTTCATTTGAGGAGAACACGATGCTTACTGAGGGGTGCTGATGGGTCTGTTTTATGGCTGCCATAATCAGGAAGTGGTTGTAATGTTCCCTGTTTTTGTCAAGCTGTTGTTTTAATGCTGAAATTTACAGCGTTTTTGCCTTTGGGTACAATTGTTGTGAGCTGGATAATGGAATCTATGACCAGGTTAAGAGATGCTTTCGTCCAAAATACTTTTTTTTTTTTTTTTTTTTTTTTTTTGTGGAACCATGCAGTTGTATCTGTTAATTTATGGAACGCATTTACCCAAAGGACCTGAAAGAGTTGGCCTGTAAAAGTGAGATGGTTGAATGCAGCACAAAGTAGGTGGTCTGTGGAAGCTGAGAACCAGCTGTAGTTCAGTGTAGAAAAGGTTAGCGTGGCGGGCGAGGCTTTAGTTCTGTACAGGAATGTGTTAATAATACGGTAATAGAAGAGAAGCTTGAACCCTCCTGTGTTTTCACCATGAACTGTAGATGAGGCTGCTGTTTTTGCTGGAGGAGAGGAGAATCTGACTGGCTAAGGTGTGTGTGTGTGTGTGTGTGTGTGTGTGTGTGTGTGTGTGTGTGTGTGTGGGGCGGGGGCGGACGTCGCGCCACAAGGCCAAACGGGAAGAGCACTTTGATTTGCATTCGTGGCCTTCGCATGTGACACATGATGAATCGCTCTGGGCAAGACCTCGCAGTTTCCCCGGCAACCCCCAAACGCTGCCGTTATAATGTCGATCTCATCTTAGCTGAGAGGCAGTAGAAGCAGACAGGGAGGGTGTTGAATAAAAAGGCATACTGTGTGTAACTACTTATCTGTTCACTTCTTCCTCACCTCGACACTGTTTATTCATTAGTATTTTTAATTAGATCTATCAGCAAGAAACTCAAATCTGCATATAACATATCTATGAACAGTATGGCATGACCGCGTTGTAAAAATGCGACATTTTGGGAAGTTGGACTGCTTGAGTGCCGGAATCTCGCCCGAGGTGTTGTCCGACCGCATCTCCTGCTCCGTGTCGCTGCCGGCTGAGCCGCGTCCTAGATACGGTCGCCACGACAGCCTGGCCTGGATGACGTGCACGTGCCTGGAAACGAGATGATGGCAGAGACGTGCTGAGTCTGTTCTGCCCCACACCACGCGCTATTTAACCGGTAGAACCTAAATGCGGAAATGCCAAGGTGAGTGTCGTAGCTCAGGATCTCCTGCTATGCCTGAGATCCCTGGGGGTGGGGGTGGGTTTAAGAGCTCATGGCTATAGGTCCTTGTGTAACCTCCTGCCAGTGCCGTGAGGTAGGAGTAGTGTGAAGGGCCAAAAATAAGCTCCTACAGCAGCGGAAAGCCTACCTGACCTGGAAAAGAAAGTACCACAGCAGCAGCCATGTCAGAACGGAACCTCTCGGAATCCAGCCGAAGAGCGGGTTTGTGGCCTCTGACTTTGGCACAGCTCAGAGTACAGGATGGATGCCTGGACTAAACTGGTGTGGCAGCCGCTCTTTCCCTCTTTTTTTGGCATGAAGAGCTCTGCACTGTGCCGTAAATGCCGACTTTTGTCCTGAGTTATCCTCCCAGAATGCACTGGGCTCCGTGTTAGCGAAAGGCCTGTGCTACAGCGTCTCTGCTTTGGAGAAGCTCCCTCAAGCTCATTTTAAAAATACATTTTTGTTTGTCGCTCCCGGTAAAGATGGCCTCGCCTACTAAATCGCACCTCCTCCCCCCGACTCGGTGGCCTGCCGGCACAACAGGGAGGATATCTTTTTCCACCTGGCCTGTTTCACCGTGGCTGAAGCCGCCCCGTCGACCCATCTCTAGGGTCTCGAGTGTGTCTCCTTCCATGCTATTTAAGCACACTGAGCTTGGAGGCCCACGGTTCCTTACAGCCTCATCCCTATCACAATAGAAGGCACCTCCATGGTAGTGCGTAGATCAGCACGCAGCTTAGTGCATAGCTTCACGCATTTCGCAGCACCGCCGCCCATGAGGGGTGAGATCTGCTGAGGCCTCTGCGAAGAGTCAGACAGCTAGATGAGCATTTTTGAGTGGATCCCGTGTAGCTAACTCATAACAAAAACTGGTTCTCGTAGTTTATATGCTTCCCCTAATGGTTTTGTCTTAATCTGTCTTATATCCATGTATGAACTAAACCACAAAGCTAGTTATACCTTACTTAGAGTCACAGCAGTTCTCTCTCCACTCCGGACACTAACCAAATGACCAGAGAAAAGACGTACTGTGACTTGTCATGATTTCATCTACTGCTGCCTGGTACACTTCTTTTATTTGCCAAAGCAAGTTACCACCCACACCTGGAGAGTGGTGTTAATCAGACTGAAAAGTTCGCCTCGTCTGGGCTCCTCTGGACCAGACTGCCTCTCCTACAAGTGCTGAAAGCACTCTTAACTTTAATTCATCCTTTATTTGCTTACAAAGACTGTGCAGGCATTTTTTTCTTTAATGGTCACTTAAAGTTTATGTCTACTTTTGTTTGTCATCCATCTGCCAGAGAACATTTTAGCTGCTACTTCCAAGGCCAACCTGAAATGAGGACGTGTACTTTAATCACAAAACGAGTCACCAGAGAGTCGCCAGAGAGTCACTGCTGCATTTCATGTTGCTGTATGACCAGTAGAGCACACCCCCCCCCCCCCCACTCCAAGCTGAACGAGGAAAATGAAGCCAGCATAAATTTTCTTTTGTAATTGGAAATTGTTGTATTATCCTGCCTTGCGGATACTGTTTAATCACCATGGCAACAAGCAGCTTCCATTCAAGTAAAGGTGGGGATGGTTGAATGTGGTCTGAGATGAGCATTAGTGTCCTGTAGTCTTACGGTGATAGAACTTCGGTTAGTGAACCAAGGTTCACCTCCTCTATCGTATGTCAGCGATGGAACATTGGCTGAAAGAGTATTGTTGCTGGGTTTCTTCAGAGCCCGGAGGCTGTTTAACGTTGTGAAACAAAGAACGAATGGCAGTTCTTACTTGGAAATGACACTAATACAACTTTCAAAGACTTGAGAGTGCAAGGAATGCACTGTGTAGCTTCGTAACTTTGGGTAATGCTCCCCACCTTCAATAAAATGACTGTTAATGCAAAGATAGTAACCTGCAGCATGGGTTTTAGTCTGTGAAAGATCCTTGTGGTTATTGCGGGACGTGTCAGACGGTAGTGTCTCTGTGAATGTACAAATAGAAGCTTCTGAGAGCTGACGTTCATCCAATCTCGAGTTCAACATGCGGTCGTCACGGATCGCTGACCAATAACTACACAAGTCTGATGTCACCCCAGGATTGAGTTAATGCCAATTCACTTCTGTTTACATTACTTATTTAGCGAACGTTTTTGTCTGAAGCAGCATACAAGTGAGGATTATAATTCACCACAAACATACAGCTGTCAAGAAGCCCACTTGGGTTTAAGTGCAGCTTGGCAAAGCCACCAGCGACTAACCAAATAACAAGTGCAAGTTCAGCCGTGTTAAAAAGACCGCCCCACCCCCTGTTCCTCGCTGCAATCAGAGAAAAGATATCGAGTATTTGCTGTAGGTCACTGAACATTCTGTATAGTGTTGTTTCACCTAACTGATTGAATTCAAAGATGGAGCCACGTGTGATGTTTATGACACAGGGATCTGATGCCCAGGTACTTAGTCACTCCTTATACAAATTCCATTTTTGTGGCAGGTGACAGAGATGAGGACCCAGTCCGTTCTTAAAGGATCACATGTCGTCATTTCAATGTGACCTGTTAAAATGATGCGGTCCACTATGGGGCTGGAATCCAGCATATTCTGACATCCCTCCCAGGGGGCGGGGGGGTCCTCACGGAGATGGAGGATGACGCGGCAGAGCTGGACTCCAGGGGAATGCAAACGCGGGCCCTGCCTGTTCAGTGGCTGTGGAGGCCAGCCATTAGAGAACTGAGGCGTGCCTGACTCGATATCAGTGCGCGTTACAACGAGGCAGATACGTACACGTTTAGTTTGTAAATTGCGTGAAAGCGAAATACGTGTGTGCTCCCATTAGGAGCGGGCGGATGCTTTCTCTCAGGCCGATGGTAAGTAAACCTCTCCTCTCTCTGTCGTTCTAGGCCTGGCGGTGGAGTAGCGGCATAAGGGAGTTGGTCAGGTTTTTCTGGATTACCTGAAGATCGAGGATGGTCTCCGGTAAGGATGTCACTCTTACCGTGTCATCAAATGGATGGAGGAGATTCTTCTATAAGGGCGTAGCTCTTTCAGAGCGATGTAGGCTGCACGTGTTACCAAGCGGATGACTCTCGCTGACTCTCGGGTCCAGAATCCTTAGCTGGTCAGAAAGGGCTCCTATCACAGCTGTATTACAAGTTGGATGGATAGCCGGCCTAGTCAGTGTCCTGCATGGCGTGGAATAAATAACGTATTCCTTTTTCTCCATTTTTCCAATTGATCAGTGCGATCAAGTGTCCTGTGTCATTAGGTGACTGCTGTTTCCTTCCAAATCAGTCATGTGATGGTTTCTGTGTGTTTAGGTTGATAGGGATGAGTGTGTGCATGTTTATGCTTGTGTGAGCCTGCTTTTCCGCAAGTGTCTCTATATTTATCCATTTGCGTGTGTGTTTGTGTGTGCTTGATCGCATGCACGCAGGGCATCCTCCACCCTGTGCAGCATTTGGGTCACTTGGCAACAGGCGGACTGTGAAGGGAGGACAGGGCCCTGCCCCTCACTGGGCTGAGAGCGCATTCGCTCTCCACGTTTCCACGCAGCCGCACTCCATCCCGGCTGGGAGTGCGTGACCGCCGTGAACTCGGCACTCCCCAACAAACGGCGTCACGCATATATACCACCCCCCACAGCCTCTGTACACAGCTCTCTCTGAGGCCTGCTCCAGAACCCGTGCTGGTGGGGTTTCAGACTCCACCACGCAACGCTCACGAGGGCTCATGGGAAGGGAAGCGGCCACACACGGATGGTACTGGGGTTCCATAGGAGCAGGTTCTCACTTCATTCGAATGGCTGTCCTTGCTGAGGAGAGTTTGGAAATGTGGTTGAGTATGATGTTTATTTTTATTTATTTATTTATTTTTAAGTTTCCTCCATCAGGGTTGCTCAGATCTGTAGGAATGTTTTTAGCGTGAGTGCAAATGAAAGCCAGAGAATTCCAAAATAAGGCGAAGCTCCCAGTTAGCCTTTCCCCTTAGAGGGGATCTTGAAAACCTTGGCTGTGTCCTTGTCCTGTCCAGTAGGTTGATGATGGGTATGACTGATGGTGAGAGGTTTGTGTGTGTGTGGACTGGAAGGTCTGGCAGACCAATGTCACATGAAGATTTCATTAAAAAAGTCAAGGTACCGCCTTGACTTTTAACCTCTACTCTTCCAGCGGTCCACGAATATCAGAGCTGCGCTTCAATGATCTATTATACACGAAATGTTATGAATGTTACAGCTTGTTTATCAATTAGGTATGTAAAACTGGATTTGACCGTATTAAATTTCTGTTTGCGTCACTGAGATTAAAAGCTGGGTTACGTAGTTCATAATCCTCATTAATCTGTGGCCCTCGTTCATTCATGTCGATGTTCTCGTTTTTGACAGCGAGTCTGTGTGTATCCGATTAAGCATGCAGGACTCGCATTATTTTTCCGCTAATTATTTCTTAATTCGACACACTCGTGATGTTGACAACAGAGCGAAATACTGGGGGTGTATTATGAAGCGAGTTTACCATACCCAGAGTTAACTTAAAGTTGGTTAACTAACCCTGACTGTTGTATTCAGCGGTAGCTCGGGCTATGACTGAGCGACTATTCCGAGTTTCCAGAATTCGGACATACAGTAGGCCTCAGGAATCCTCACTTTGTGGTAGACCCCACAGAGACACTGACACTCCATTTTTGAGTGCAATTTAAGCTGTGATTTTATTATTGTTATTCCTGTGACTTCATTTCAAGCTCTTCAGCAGGTTGAAATACCACAACTGACGTAACTTTTGACTTTTTCAACACCGCCTTTAAGATGCAGAAGATTTTATGAAGCTGGCAGTCACCACTGTGAATTTTCATGCTATCTGCTCCTGTCTCAGCCTGTTACCTGCAAACCTGGCATGCGTCCCACTGAAATATATTTTTGAAATGGAGCATTGAGTTGGGTCAGCCAGAACCATGGTGTGTGTGTGTGTGTGTGTGTGTGTGTTCCGTAGTCACGCAGCCGTCTCCTCCGATTTCGACGTCAGCCGTTGAGCTTCCTGCACAAAGCCTGTGACCTGCCTCCCTGTCAGTTTCACAAGACAGAACTTCGTGGGAAGGCACGTTTTTCAAGTCGTCAGCTTGTCAGAGTCCATACGGGAAGAGACGGATAGAACGGGGGGAAAATAAAGTGTTCTGTTGTGAGGTCGGCTGCCCTGGAGGTGTGTGTAGTGTGGAGGTTAAATTATGTGACTAGACATAAACGTGTGTAAGTGTTTTGTTTCGTTGCCTCATTTTGTCGTGCTGTCTTTGCCTTGGTCTTGTTACTGAGGTCCAGGTCGGCCATCCTGAAACCTTTATAATCACTTTGCCCTGTGCTTCCTGCTCCTCGGATATTCACACACCTGTCATTTTTGGATGACCCAAGGCCGACCTTCACCAACTGTTGTCATGTATATTAAGTGCCCCCTTGGGGATGGGGATGTTATGGAGGACTTTCCCTTTTCCTGTAATGCTGTTCAGCTGTTAGCCGTTGCTTGATAGAGAGGAAAGGCACAGATACTTTTAAGTCTCGCACTCTCTGACCTCTTGCAGGCTGTTCTGGTTTAGTGTTGATATTCCTAATGGTGACACCATAAAGGAGAAACTTTCGTTTTCTGAGGAACTCCAATTTCAAGGATACACTCCACAAAACAGCCATCAGCAAAGGGTAGTCTCGGAGCAACTAACCTTTGCTCCACTGAAAAGCGTTAAGTTTTCTGTCACGAGAAGATGGTTCTCCCCAGTATCGTCCTGGTTATGTTTCCTGAAGGGTCTTTCGTGAGTGTTTCATAACGACGAGCTCTGAACAGAGCTGCTTTACCCCCCCAACCCTGATTATTTTTTATTGTTGGCAAGCTGCCTTTTTCATTTGGGCATTATCAGTGATCTGCTTTCGTGAGGCGGCTGATCCTTCTGGCCGATGCTGTCTCACCTTGCAGCCAGACTCTGGTTTAACGCCGTATTGTGGGAATGGCCGGGGCGTCACGGTGCCGGGCCAGGGCGTCACGGTCCAGGAGAGGTGAACTTCTGCCACTGGGACCCTGCTGCCTGACATTCTGGCTCCAGATGGCGAAGGGGACGGCCCGGCTTGTACCCGGGTCCTGAGGCCTTGGACTCCAACGTCTGCTCTCTGTGACCATGAACTTGAGACTAAGTTCATGTAAAAGTCAAACGGGTGAAAACAGGTCACTGACCAGGCTCACACAGGGACCGTAAACTATAACTAATTGATTAGTTACTAGCTGAGTTAGCATGTCTCATGATTATCTCCAGCATGGCATAATGTAGCTATTCGTTTGAAGGATCTGGTCGTTGGCACCACGGGTACGACTCCTCCTGCATCTTCAAACCTTCAGGTTATGAGTGGTCCCCCTTATCTGAGCTGGTCCCTGGTCCCATTCAATGTTCTGGCCAAGCTTAGCATCCTGGGATGGAGCTGGTCACAAATGCGGCCCCTCAAAGACTCGCCACGTTTCCTGCGTTTTGATGATTGTTCTGCAGCGGAATGGTCTGTGTCCCGCCCATGCTGCCCCCTGCCTTCCTGGGATAGGCCGTCCTGTACCGGGTAAGCTGGATGGGCGCACGAAATGATTCGGTCGTGTCAGCCTCTCGTCTGCCCGTCACGACCCCGATCCTGCGCCTCTTGGCATCACGTCTCTCTCGCTTCTAGGTGTCTCTTTTCCTTGCCATATGTTATCATGCGGTTGTGACAGTGTACGTGTGTGACGTAAACACACGCGTTCACAATTAAACGTCTCAAATTTAAAGTGGATGTCGCTCCCTAGGTGATTCACGGGTGTTTGGACCTAAATTTCTACTTACTTTGTCCCTTTATTTCATTCCCAGGAACACCTACCCTTTAAATGCCATGTGGTTTTTTTTTTTTTTTTTTTTTGTTTTTTGTTTTCCCTGCCAAGTATTTAATTAAATAGAAGGCCATCTCGGCTTTATTTCACTGGCACGGATCCTTGATGCTCTGAGGGCACATCCAGTAGTTCCCAGAATTGTTATGTATGCCCAACACACCACTTTGTTTGTTTCCCGCTGCGTGTGTCAGATGCGATAAATATTTTAATTTGAGGCATTTAAGCGGTCCGCCACGCTTCTGCTCACACAGCAGCAGGTTGCTTGTTTTTTCTTGTTAGTTTTTTTTTTTTTTTTTTTTTCTCCCCCCCCCACATGGACTGATTTTCATTCTGGCTTTTTTTTTTTTGCCGTTCAGGGCCTTTCTTGTCAGCATGGCTCGTAACACATCGGTCGTTTGCTAGCCTACTGGGTATGAAAGGTAGCTTTCAAACTGGCAGGACGGGCGGATGGTTTGACAAAACAGGGGTCACTAATGCCAGCTACTCACCGTCTCTCTTGTCTTTCATTGCCGGAGATCAAAAGCACGTGAATGATATAACGTATGAAAAATCCAAACAAAACGAGGACGGCATGTTTGAGGGGGGGTCACGCTGCCCGCTTTGCAAATGCGCATGCGAGGAGCCACCACGATTAAGAGGCCGCTCTCCGCAGGTCGCGAGGCTCCTCTCCGCATAAGCCGGCTTCCTTCTGGAGTTTTCTGGAACACTGATCCACGGGGCCAAGAGATGTCAAGTAGCAGACTCTTCTGAAGCTGTACTCCTGCCACTCAGAGGCCGTTCAGCCAGAGCGGGGGGATGTTATTAGGGGCAAGTCGGAGGAACATTTGATCACAGAAAAAAGATTAAAACGTTACAACTGATACCAAGGCAACAGCATATAAAGACTGTTTGAATATGGAAATTCCATTGGCAACCTTCATGCAGGATTTAGTTAGAATGCCATAATTAAACCACACATCATGCTGCATTAGAACCACGGAATGATGATTTACGGGTTGAAGTGGAAGCCGTGATTACTAGGGGAACATCGGGTGAGTTTTGATGCTTGTAAGATGTTCAGGTAGAACATTTTGTGTGTAATTTTAGTACATCTTTTAGACTGTAATGCATATTTAGATTCTGACTGGTTTCACGCCATCATTGTACTGCTTGTTTTTAATAACTTTTGCGTTTATCCGGTTTTACGCGTTTTTTTTTGTTGCCAACATGTTAATCGTAATCCAATGGAAGCAGAGGGAGATCACCTTCAGGCACAAACAGTATTTTAACTCTGAGAAACAAAAGACCAGTCCTGTCTGCTTCTACACCCAGACCTCCCCCCATCTTGGGTCTTTAGGGTTTGCTAAAATAGTTTTTGATGAAGAACAAATGGTCTTGTTTGTTCGTGCTAACAAACACTGCCTCTGGTTCATCTGGATTCAGTGTGACTAGCTGGGTGGGGGTTTGTCTGGACACGTGTTGGTCTGACTGGCATCAGTCCTAAAAAAATTAAAAACAAACCTAACCTGCTGCTCCTACGGACCTTTCTCAGTATTTCCACCAGGTGGCGCATCGCACAACCAGTGAATGCCTGGTGAGGGGTGGCATTTTAGGACCTTTACATAGAGCCAAAAAAGTGACCTGTAACACTAAATATAAATCTGTACAGCCGGCCCCCAAAATAATGATTACAGTGCCCACCCTCCATTAAAAGCAAAACTATGTTTTTTTTTGTTTATTTGATGGCTGTTCCTACCAATGCAAAGATGTGCATATCTCTTTACTGGCCACCCTTGGTTGGTGATTCATGGTCCTCCCTTTATTGAAAGAGCCACTTATTTATGCAGGAAACTTTTAATTCCTCACTAAGCTGTTTCCAGGGTGCTGTCTGCAGGCTCCTTCACGGTACTGTTCCTCAGAGGCAGCCCCGAACGCCACACCTGTGTCCTGGACTCGTGGTCACACCTGTCCTTCCCCTGTCCCCTGCAGGTGCCCTGGCGTCAGTGGAGGATATGAGAATGATGTCAAGGGCCTGAGTGGCAGCAGTATGTCAAGTAAGGGTCTCTTTATGCCCGCCCCCCTCCGCTGGTTCTTTAGTCGAAAACTTCCTTCAGTAGGTTTTCCCCTGGTTCCGGATGTCGAATAGCTTTCGATTCAGCGCTAAAGAGCCCTTGTTGCTGGTTCCTCAGCGGACGTTCAGCCTAGCTGCATTCATACCTTAGCCGGCTCCTTAACCGCTGGATGCTGTGATGTAATGTGCCTCTGAACGTAATCATTGTGATGATCATGCGATGCTGAGGTGAATGCGAATTCGTACGGTCCTCACTTATGATGAAACGTAACGCAAATGCACTCAGAGAAAGAGCTGGCGCTTCTGGCTGCAGTACAGGTGACCACATTTCTGGCCACTAAAACCATGCGATCGTTTCATACGTTTAAGCCCAGGTAAACTGTTAAATGTATATTAAAATCAAGCACAGGGGCCCTCATGAAGAAATCTGGGAGGGCATTAGATGAAAAAACAAAAATAAAACCTTATCAATGCTGTATACCGGCTTGGCACCTTATAAAGCTTAATAAATTCTGGAATCCGTTTTAAGAAAAGTGTTGTGTTTCTCAGCTGAATTCATAAACTACTTCATATTCCTATTAAACTTTCTTTGGGAGAGGCAAGCAAAAAGGGGGATTTTTCTTTTTAATAGGCTCCTTGAGAAGGAAGATCATATTTGAAATATTCTGGTGAGAATTTTAAGATATCAGATTGAAAAACTTAATTTTTAGTTTACTCAACATTCTGTCCAAGGATATTCTGACTGGCGTTGTATGCAATGAAAAGTTGTGTTTTTGCTGCATTGTCTGACTTCACTGTAAATGACCAACAAGGCCATGTGATTTAATTAGAGGTCATTTTTCTTGTTTTTGTTGAATGTATATTCGTCAGTTTGCTAATTTTTCTGTTGTAATGGTTGTAAAATAAAATTTTAGCCTTAAATCACTTCAGTACTGTAGCTAAGACTACATGCAAGTAAATAATGAATTAAATACAGTATATGAGCTGCGGCCAACTGTACCACCTTAAATTTTTTGGAATATTAAAACAGATTTATGCCCTCTAGTGGTCAGCATCTGTATTATCCTTTTGAGTGAGGTTACAGTCTAACCAAAATATTCATGCCTGCTGCAATAGCACAAATAGTAATGCAAAAATAAAGTTCAACTAATACTTTGGGTAGTGATGTAATGACAGTGGACTACACAAGGTCTGTAAATAGTATAATGTAATTAAGATGTTTACTGGTGAGTGTCTTAAGGGGGCTGTAGTATTTGTAAATGTCCTGCTGAAACCTGTGAAAATTGTACCTATGTGGAAATTTTGATGTGGTACCAGTAGGGGGCGGTGCACTCTCAAAAAGGACAAGATGGATTTATCTTTAGTATTTGGGGACCTCGTCTGTTTAAGGCTATTGGGCTAACAACTTTTTCAAGTATTCGAGCTTGTTGTATCATTGCGGTTTTACGTAATGTCTGTGGTCAGCTGCAGTCTAAATGCCTGCTGTTTTCAATCGATCTGATTGACTGAGGTTGATAGTGATGCCTCTGAATTGTTCTGTACATCCCATTAGGGGAAACAATTAGGGAGGTGGGGGGGGGGGGGACTGGCATAGCAGACAGAAAGCGGCAAACAGTTATTAAACCCCAACCCCCTGTAATATCACCTGTGATACTAATACCAAATTATAGTCCACTTCAATAAAATTCAGACACTGGAAATTTTTCATATTAAAAAGCTAAGCAGGAGCAGTAATGTATGCACTTGGCTGATTTATTATAACGTCCAGACAAGACATACATATATCCTATAGCCATAAGCAGAAAAGCAATAATTAAATTTCACTTCTTAAGAGACACAAAAATGTCCCGCTAAACCCTGTTAGCACAGGTGCCATATGACCAGATCAGGGTTGTTTTAGCACACATGCTGTAAGAGGTCGCTTGTATACCTCGCTTGTGTCTCGAGGCTTCAAAACCTGTGATGGGTGGGAATATCCCAAACTAAGCAATCAATGCTGGTGATTTTGAAGGGTTTTGAAGCCTCTTTTATCCCACCACTACTGTCTGTGGGTAGTGATCTCACTCTGGAATGACGTAAAGGTTTCATGTTAAAGTTAGCCCGCCAGAAGCGTGCCCCATTCTTAAGCAGTGCTTAATATCTTAGTGCTGCCAGTGGGTGGTGTTTGTATTTAGTGGTCATTTTCATCTTCTTTCATTACTCATGCTTGGTCTGTGCATTACTTTCTCCAATGCAGATAAATGATCTTGACGAAATACTCAAATTTTTGGTCTCTCTAAAATACCACGAGCTGTTCTTCGGCACTTTCAAATGCACATACCGATAAATTCCTTGGAGATTGTTGCTATTTCTGACCGGAAGCACTCTGGAAATTCCCGGTGCTCTCACAGGCTTCACCGTAATCCCACTTCGAAAGTGGAAGCTTATGGTGGAGCAGTGGTGACCTGCGTGCTGGAAAATCTCATTGAAAACAGCACAGAAGCCTCCAGTTAGCGTGTTATTTTTGTGCGCAGTGAGCCTCAACATCATTAACCGTCTGCAGACTGCCGCGGAGCTGAAGGACGGCAACTGCCCCTGTTTACTGAAACGTTACGGAAGCTGAAGTCTGCGTTCTCTCCTCATTTCCCGCTTCCTGCTCTGTCAGCTCTGGTATGCATCGCCAGAGCTGCGTGATTCGATCAGATATTTGTTTTTAAGTCTGATTGGGACATTCAGAGCAACAAACAGAGACCGTTTACACTTGACTGCCCCCAGAGAGTTGCTCCTTTTCTCCTGCACTGCTGTCACAGTCTCTGAATAATTCCCAAATCCTTCACTTTTTATTTGCTTGTAAAGTAGGGCACGATATAGAAAGCAGGAGTGTTTTCCCTTGAAAAAGTTAAGTAAAAATCACATCATTCCTTCCTGCTTGAACAAGCCAAGATTATTTTACCAGTTTCAGTGCTCTATTGCAGTGCTGAAACCAGAGAGCTATGCACAGGGATTTTATTTAACACAATAAATGTCTAATAAAGAATTTATAAGTGTTAAATCGGTTTAAATGCATTAATAAGACTAATCGTAACTCATGGACTTGCATGAACATAAAATTTAAAAGGCAGAAATGCATAAAGTAAAACATTCAATATGAACTGCAATTTAAAAAAATCTAAGACGTAAAGGTATCTATAATAAGCCGATTGTGATTGACAGGACGGTAAAGGTTAAATGAGGGCGAGGATATATGAAGGTGTACAAGCACGCGTGCTGTTTTCTCTTAATATTTTTACACGTTATCCCCATGCTCCACCTTAATATATTGACTTTTTAAGGTGAACGCCCACTCATTTTCGTTTGCGTCACCCCTGTCAAATGAATAACTTGGTTTCTCTCTGAGTAAACGAGAAACTTTTCCTCTTTCCACACTTCAGAGTCACTTGAAAGATGCCACAGAGCTCTGTGGCAGAAAAACCCTCTACCGACTGTCTTAGTACTTTGTTTTAAATTAATTATTCAAAAATTCCCAGCTTCAGCTTTGCCGCCTTTTTAATGTGTCTCCTTTTATCGGGGGTACCAGCCCTGCTGAGTTGTATTTGTACGGCGGCTGGGCGGCTGGATGATAAGGCTTAGAGACACCCCCCCCCAGACTGGTCTCCAGGAGGGTCTTCTCCACCTTATTTGGTAGAGCTCCCTGATTAACGAGGCCTGATGGCTGAGTGCTGACACGAGGCACTACGCTCAGACTGTCCACTTGCTCCTAGTGCTGCCGATACTGGTCTGTTCCACTTTGGAACCACACCATGTCCGGGTAGCACCCTCCACAGCAGATCTCTGATTATGTTTCCCCTTTTCCATTCACTGGTTTGTTTCTTACTCTCCGTAGCTCCTAATTTGTGCTGAGTGTATGGAATGGTAACAGTGAGCCTGTCCTCTCTCCTCCCAGACCATTTTGTGGGGTCTTGTTTTGAAGGAGATTATCTGAGGGAAGATGTTGTGGCTTTTCAAAGCTCAAACGTCTGCTCGCTTGTTCTACCTGCTGTTCCAGATGATGATGCATGGGGTAGTTTTGTTTTTGCCACATACTTTTAGTTCCAAAACAAAACTGAAGCGTTTACTGGGCGGGGGGGTGGGCTGCTTAAAGTTGTACTGTGACTTTAGCTCTTGCTTTATACTATAAACTGAAAGGTAGTTTGTACACTTAACTGACCCAAGCAGGAAATTTCGAATTGTCTAAGAAACTGAGACTGTTTAGTACATATTTGCATCCCCTGGAAAGTTTGCCAAAGGATCTAATTTAAATGAACTCACCCCATCTCCTACGCAGTTGTGAGAC
The DNA here is from genome assembly GCA_009936485.2 of Gymnarchus niloticus. Classification (NCBI taxonomy): domain Eukaryota; kingdom Metazoa; phylum Chordata; class Actinopteri; order Osteoglossiformes; family Gymnarchidae; genus Gymnarchus; species Gymnarchus niloticus. The sequence continues at coordinate 1,245,483 of JAACJT020000038.1, forward strand.
ACGACTGAAAATGCCCCATGTGCATTTAATGCATTAATTTAGTAGCTGCCCAGGCATACAGAAGAGGTTACCATGGCTACATTTATTGCGATTAACCTCTGCAAGTCTTTCGCCTTGTTTCCCTTAGAAACCAAGGTCAAGAAAGGTGCCGGGGGGGGTTCTCAGGTCAAGGCTGCTTTATTTAGCTTGTGGTTTGTATGTCTGCCCCCATGCTTGTGCAGTTGTAGCCATCTCTTGTGTGACCCTCAGCTGCATGCAGGCCAGTTTTCCTCCTGGTACTGGAGAGAACTGGAAGAACTGGAAAAAGATGCCATCTTGGTACGGCCTCAGGTCGCCACCTTGCAGCCCCTCTGCCAGTTGAGAGCCTTAAAGGCCTGGTTGGGGGGGCTGGTCTACCAGTCAGGACCCTTAAAGGCCTGGCTGGGGGGGTCTGCTCTGCCAGTCGAGACCCTTGAAGGTTCTGGTTGGGAGGGGGGGCTGCTCTGCCAGTCGTGTATAAATTCCATCTGAGTGGCCTTAAAAATGTATGGAACACATGCTCTTTGGATGCCTCATGCTATTCATACATGTGTAATTCATGTACATGTGTGGCAGAATGCTTAAGCATGCATGGTCGTGGTCTAAATCCTGGATAATGTACATTAACATTTTCTGAAAAGTATGAAAAGCTTGAATTATGACTGGGGATTCTTCATGTGAACAGAATATTGACTTAAACTTTTTTTTAACACCTTGTATTAAATTCAAGCCTATAGTCTTTGAAATATTTATATAGTAATTAAAATATGCTTTTATTGCTGCTGGTGCACCTACAGTGTAATCATAAAGGTGAAATAATTTTGGAGAGGCTCATTATAATCTGATAGGTAACAGGCAATGAAATTGATTGTTTTAGATAAACAGCAAAAATCAATTGAACTGAACTTTGTCCATTAATCAAGTCTTTGACTCCCCGTGACACCTACTGTAGAATGGTTCAGTAATTCAGAATTATTCTTCTCCACAATGAGGAGGGAGTCAGTGCTTATCTAATAAAACCCTGTCGCTGTCTTGTCACATTCTGTTCATACCTGAATGCAAAGAGAGAGAAATGCTTAGCTGTTATTTTTCATCATGTTTCTATAAACCTGTATGTAACTAAGACTAAAAGCAGAAGGGGGGGTGAACTGATTAAAATGACATTACAATTTAGACGGAGCTCTTTATAACGTTAATCACAAAGCTGGCCACCCTCAATCGTGGTATTTGCGTTCACTGACTTTGGAGCGGTGATGTCATTACAGTGCACGTCTCTGTTTTTGTCGCGGATTTAATTTCCCTCGAAGGCACAGCGATCAGTGATGATGAAATGCGTTGATAGCCTTATATGGGTCTGGGGATGATGCTGGGCGTATGGCTGCCTGTATTTGAAAAGCTGTTCAACATCTGCTGCCGGTGATTAGCGATGACACATTCCTCGACCTTGTGTTAACCCAAAGATAATTCCCTACCCAGAATGCCACCTTTTGAGTTGCCCCAGCGAGGTTTGTCGTCGTCATTCTAGCACAATGGCAAAGTTAACCCATGATTCGGAACGTCATACATGCAAGTGGGGAGGAGGGGTTCCTTTTCACAGAAGAGGAGTCGGCCATGTCAAAAGCGTCCTCCTTGTAACCATATGGGGAGGTGCCCAGAAGGTCACCAGTTTAAATCCCATGGTTGGCAAAGTGTCCATATCACCATTGGGGTCTTGATCAAGCCCCTTAACCCCAAATAAACTTCTCTTTGGGTACCATACAAATGACTGACCTTGTTCTCGTGTGTGTGTGTGTGTGTGTGTGTGTGTGTGTGTGTGTGTGTGTGTGTTTTTGTTTCTCTCTCAGGGCAAGCACAATAGGGTATGTGATAAGTACACTCCAGTGTACCTATGCAACTAACAAGTAAAGATTTAATATATAAAGCCTTTTGTTAAATATTTATTAATCGGTTCAGCATGTGTGATTGCTGAAAGATGAACTGTGAAGCGGTGACAAGTGGTGTGGCGAAGGAGACATTCCTCTTGGCCTTTGCCATTCATACTGACCCACTTAAAGGTGTAGAACTACACCAGCAAGCAATGAAACACCACTGATTCTAATCAATGCCCCCTGCTGGCAGCTTGGCAGGAAACACTTCATGAGGATGATCTTTGGTCCTCACTGGGCTGAGCGCTCGGCTCATTCCCCTTGGTTCACCCTGGCCCCAGATCCCGTGTCACACCAGGCCTTGTCCCTCTCACACTGGGTTGCCTTCCTCCTCACTGTCATTCCTAACCAGCCTTGAACCCCTAGGACCTGAGGTGATTGATAGGGCTAGCCAATAAATGGGCTGGAAGGTCCGCATGCGGGACCGCAGTCAGTAAGCCAGGCGGAGAGGAGAAGAAGAGAGGCGGACCTGCAGTGTTTGAGCCTCTGTAACAAAGCGTTTGGCTGCTACCAGCAAGTAGGTCCGGCAGTTGAGTCTGCAAATCATTTTGGCAGTATTGCGGCATGGTAAAGTTGAGTCCTGTTACCGTCAACGTACGTCACTTGGAGTATACTCCATGCTCTTGCGGCAAAGAGCTAGTCACCTTTGGCGGTGTTCAGTGAAGGTAAGCAGACTTCCAACTACTAGTCAAATTCTCTAACTAGTTGGACTCCCCTGCAGTCTAATTACTGCATTCAGTCATTCGAATGCTTTATGTGTCAAAGTGTATCTTTCGCCAAACAAACTTAAGAAATAAATGCACCCCTTAAGTGATGGTCATGATGATTCAAATAGAATTCATTAATCAGTTGGTGTCTACATGAGCTCTGCACGGACTTCCTGGTGCTTAAAATGACGGCTTCCGGTTTTCTCATTACACAAATTTGTATGCCTGACGTACATCAAGTGATACCCTGACTTCTTCCTCTGAACATCTATAAGCGCTGCGTTTCGAAGAGCGTTGAAGCTGACAATACCACTGCTAAGGGTTCCGGGTGGCAGCGAGTACGCCTGGCAGGTGTTTGACGGTCCCTTGTTGGTTTGCGTGAAGTTCTTCATGCGACAGGAGGGAGATTAGGGCTCACCTCATCAAAAAGTTAAACTGGTATCAGAGCCCATTTTGAAGTAGATTTACCTTAGAGGGCCTTGCTATTAACATCTGCTGATGGTTGATCGCGTTACGGTCTTACAGCCGTCTGGTCCCAAATTTAGCCGAGTAATGGCTGGGCTTGTTAAACAAAATCACCTAAGCCTTGATTTTATATACCGCCAACAAAGAGCATATACGTTATTTTATATTTAATCAAGGGAAACGAGGATGGGCCAGAAAGTACGTTAGGTGTTTATAAAAATCTTACACTATTCTTACCTGTAGTGAGTTACTTTATATTTTTTATTTTTTTTATTACAATTATGCAGATTTGATTTTTCAAACTATTCCCACACTTTTGTATTTTATGAGTTAAATGTACATGCCAGGTTTGTGTCGGAGCTGCACGTTTGTTTAGGATGGATGGATGGATGGATGGAAGGAAGGAAATTTAGTTGTGAGTTTTGCGGACCGAAACATTAAATTAGTGAACTACACTTCTGCAACATGCTGTCTTGACTTTAAACCTGATAAGGTGCATTGAGGTAAACGATGAATGAATCCCAGTGTAACACTAAATAATAATAATGATGATAAGCTTGATAATGTGTGAGTTGCCTATTGAGTTTAAAAAATAAGATTGAATTGCAGATAGAGCATGTCCCCCACAAGGATAATAATAGTATAGCTTATAAAATTCAGGTGTGTTCTCCAGCTCTGGATTTTGTGTACATTAAGAAGTTTTAATGTCACTGTTGCTTAATAGGAGGCATGTTTTGCAGATGGTTTAGTAATTTAAAATGTTAACAAGCACAAGGTATTTTAAATAATTTGCACCTTGTCTGACTGAATATGAGTGTAGTTTAAATACCTCTCCTCACACGACATTGTTTGCAGATGCTTTGGTCCAAAGCTACATTCAGTACATATGAGGAAAGTTGGGCCTAGAGAGTGTCCCAGTATGTGGGGTTAAAGGCTTCACTGAGGGATCCTACAGTGATGTAATTACTCTGCCAGTCAGAGGGATTCAAACCCACAACCTTTTATATACCAGCGCTGCATCCTGATCCACTGAGCTGTTTCTGCATAGGCCTTGTTTCTGTCAAAGTTCTGTTTTTACAAATAAAAATTAGTGAAACCTGAACGCTATTCAGCTTATTTTCTGATTATTACATTTAAAAAAGTCTTTTCACCTCAACACAAAACCTCAGTTTTAAGCACCACTAGACAATTCAAAGAGTGTGCTGATCCTGTCGATTGGTCAGATGCTGAGTCTGTTGCCTTCATCGCTGTTTTAGCGGCTGTCATGTTTCGCATTTCTGTGACTGAATGTACATTCCTTTCACTGTGCATCGTGTTAAGGCTGTTTTCTAGTTTTAATGAAATCCAGAAGCAAGTGCGGTCAGTCAGCTGTTGCCCACTCAGTTAACCATTTCCTGGTACAGAGTTCACCTGCTAAATTAAAATACCCCAATGCAGTTTCTCTGGTTCAGAGGAGGCTTAGATGTCAAACTGGAAATGATCATATAAATCTTATCCTGAACAATCATTTTAAATCACCTTTAAAAAAAATTGCTAAAATACATTTTTATTTTGCTGTAATTGTTATTTATTCTTCTTGTGTATTTAGGACACTTTTTTTTTTTCTAAAAAAAAAATAAATTGGAAATACACCATTTATGTTTAAATTATGCAACTTTGATTCTGTGGAAAACATATATACGCAAACATTTTTGCAGTATTTCTTGCTGGTTTTAAGCAATTATAATAATTATTTTTAGTTGCTGTTATATACCACACGGCTTATCCTGTGCAGCAGTAATCAATATGGCTGACCCCAAGATTAAAATAATACGCAAGACAATTGGAAATCAATACTAAAGCTTTGTGAAATTTAAATCTGGTTTTAGGGTTCTTGCTTAATCCTAGAAGAATCACTACAATCAGTCTGTGAGTTGTGCTTCCCAAGATAAATAAAAAAAAATAACAAAAAGCCATGTTCCCCCAAGTCTTAGTACATCGTTGAGTATCTCTGGCCTCCATAAAGGAACGTTTGCCAAAAGCCCCTTTTAGACTGTTTTTCTTGGGGAGTTCTGCTGTGCTTCTCAGCGTCATTGAAGAATTTATGGCTGTGGGGCTTCCATCTTGTCCACTTGCGGGATTTATCCAGGATGTCAGATTAAAACCCAACATTGTCATAAATCTCCGATTCGAAGAGCAGGCTACGAAAGGGGCGGAGACGGGGGATTGGCTAGCCTCCGATTCGATGAGCAGGCTGTGAAAGGGGTGGAGACAGTGGGATTGGCTAGCCACACCAGATATATAAGGCCAATACTTCCGCCTTCGGTGTGATGTTGCTTGTGTAGTTTATGTAGTTTGTAACAAGCTAATCAGTCATATGTTGACTTTTTATTATTTTATTTATTTATTTTTGGTCTGGCATTGGTTTTGCCGAATTGTACTCTGTTTCCATTAGATGCCCTAGGCTTGACGATAATGAATTACTGTATGACGGAGGCCTACGAGATAACCCACAGCACGGGTGGTGCTGGTGGGTACACAGTACACGGAGAGTACTGCATGTATGGGGGCCAGGGTCCGGGGTGCTGTGACCCCCAGCAGCTGCATCATGCCTCGTGTATGGAGCAGGCTTGGCCGAGCAGCCAGCTGTACGCTTGTACCTTTACCGGGGGCAATCACGTGCTCAAAAGCGAGTTCGGTGGCCTGGAGGTGGCGCTGTCTCACAGCCCCCAGCCCGACTACCTTGCCGATGGGAGGCCTGACTTCTCCCAGCTGCAGTGGATCCCAGGGCCACACAAGAAAGGTATGGCTGTCAATCAGATGGGGCCAGTGGCACTTTGAGGTAGCATTAGTGTGACACTAGTGTAGTCAACAGAAGGCTGAGGTTATCGCCTCAATATCCAGGTCTTTTTGTCATGAACTTCTGAGGCAAGGACTGATGGGAAGATTTCCTGACAGAGTTGTGAAGAAGGTCCTGATCTCAGTCCACATCTGTACAGCTTCCAAGGGTAGCTGGTTACCATTCATATTAACATATTTAACATTTAACATTATTTCCTGACTCTGACCAGGATAAGTGGTTGGAGGATGGATAGATGCATGGATTTATGGGTGGATGGATATTTACCCATTTAACTATTGTCCAGAACAATTTAGTACTGATCAGATTTTTATTTTTTAAAATTCACATATTTTTATAGAATATGACAAAACACAAACGTCATCTTGCTTATTTTCAGCCTCAGCCCAAGGAGTACCAACAAAATTCATGCCATTGAACGTTCAGCTGGCTTATGGGATTTTCTTTTTCCAGGCAACCTATCAGTGGGTTGCCCTTTGCGCCTTCGTCGTCGTTAGCCAACCTCGAGGAGCAGCCTGTCAACGCCACTTGTAGCCGTAGTTTGAGCCACGTATATTTAATTAATGGATATGGAGATAAAGATTTAAAGTTGGTTCAGGTTCTCCTGGAGGTCAGGGGCTTCATGGCTCACATTGATTCCAGGAAGCCTGAAAGGGGCACAGAAGGCAGCTTATTGGCCATTCATTGAGGGGTTTTCCTGCTCATTCAGCCTCCACCCTGAGGCTCCCTGTAACTAGGCTCAGGTGGAGGACCCGCTAGCTTCGCATCGCGGCCACCAATGACTCGCCAGCTGCTTATTAACCCACCGGATAACGTAAGTCTGAGTCAGATGACCTGGATAACAACATCTGCCATGTTAATTAGTCTCTCGTTTAATTATAATGATTTTTTTTTCCCATGTTGGGTGCACTGTTTATTTTTTGGGGAATGTGATTTATTTTCTTTTTAGAGATCCTAAGGTTGCTAGGTGTGTTGTTCATTTTATATAATCAATGTATAACCCAGATGGAATACGTTTTTCACAAAAAAATACAAAAATGTAACTTGTAGACATTTTGCTTTTAATACAATATTTAGTGTTTATACTTATTATACTTATGTACAGTCAACTCCAAAAGTCTGAGACTACTTGTGAAAATGCATGAATGCGTTCTCTTCTAAGTTATTACAAGATTGTTTATTACAAAGTATCATGAAAAACATCTGAGTGAAAATTTGAATCTTTGCAAAAAAAAAATGTACGTGAATTTCAGAATTTTTGTCCCACTTTGCCATTAATGAGCTGGCATGGACTCCACTAGTGTGTACAAAACCAGATGATGTCATCCCAGTATGACGAGAATGGTCCCCAGAGCATCTAGAGATGTTACTGAATTCTTGACCTTCCCTGTAAATGGTCCGTGAGGTTGAGGTCAGGGGACTGTGGATGAAAGTCCCTGACAGTCAGTATTCCTTGATCTTCTTTGGTCTTCAAGTTGTTCTTGCAAAGCTTTGAGGTGTGTTTGGGGTCATTATCCTGCTGCAGAATGAATCCTCCTCCACACAGATTCAAAGCAGATGATGTAGCATCTCTCTGAAGAATGGGGGCGCTTTGTCAGGGTGTAGTCGATTCAGTGCAGGGGGTCCAGATCCAGAGCAGGTGAAACACCCTCCATACTTGAGTGTTCCCACCACCATGTTTCACTGTTATTTTGATTCACTGTGGTATCTTCTGGATCATCTCCACACATAAACCCTTCTGTTGCCACCATAAATCCCGGACTTGGATGTGGCCTCAGACTTGGGGACGCCACTGTAAATATTTATTTCAACGCGACCTATTTGGAGTGTCCTCGTTTTCTCTCACCAGGGTACATCCCGAGTTACCTGGACAAGGACGAGTTGTGTGTGGTTTGTGGTGACAAAGCTACGGGCTATCACTATCGCTGCATCACCTGTGAGGGCTGCAAGGTAACCCGACTTCCACTGTCAGCAGGGATTTCTCCTGGATGAAAGCTGGTGCTCAGCTCAGGGGAACAGCACCAACACTCAACTTCTCCTTCCCCTCCCCAGGGTTTTTTCCGACGGACGATCCAGAAAAACCTTAATCCGACATACGCTTGTAAATACGAGGGGAAATGCGTCATCGACAAGGTTACAAGAAACCAGTGCCAGGAATGCCGCTTCAAGAAGTGCATCGCAGTTGGCATGGCAACAGACTGTAAGTGTTCCACACCGTCATCGGTGATATCATTGACATAGACTTTGCCAGTGGGCTTCATTAGTTTTTTTTTAACCGGAGGCCTTCTGCTTTCCACGTTTGGCTGTGTAGCTTTCTCACGTCCACCTACGATGCAATCTGCTAAAGCACATTTCAGCTTTAAAGGAAAAGTAGAACAGGCTTCTTAGAGCAGCCGTGACCAAAATGGGTTTTATGAAGCGGTTCAGCATCATCCGTTTTTTTTTGCTCGAGCACACGTGATCGTTTATAGCCGGGCCTTTCGTTTCGGAAATAGATATGCTACTCACACCCCCAAGAAAACCAGCATACACTATTTACGCAGACATGTTGGGTAATGTCATGTGTGTACATCCACATGACGTTCTACGCCCACTGTGTCACCTTGACGTTATCCTGCACAGCTCTAGTTACACACTCAGAAAGATATGGAAGTAGCTAAAGTTTCCACCTGAAGCCTCCTTGAAGATGAATGAAGGAAAACACACAGGCTTTGTGCTGAATGTGAGCAGCCCCGTCCCCAGATCGTTCCTCCTGTTCTACCCGTTCTCCTGAATCTCCCCATTTCCGTCTCTCGCCCGACCTCAGTGGTGCTCGATGATGGCAAACGTCTGGCAAAGAGGAAGCTGATCGAGGAGAACCGGGAGCGGCGGAGGCGCGAAGAGCTGCAAAAGACGGTCTGGGAGAAGCCGCAACCCACGCAGGAGGAGTGGGAGCTCATCCGCGTGGTGACCGAGGCTCACATGGCGACCAACGCCCAAGGCAACCACTGGAAACAGAAGCGCAAATTCCTGGTGAGACGTCACCTCCCCGCCGCCACATCTCAGCGTGTGTTGACCATCGCCGGCCCATGACTGTCCTCAACGTTAATATCTCCATGTGTTTGTATCTCCTTGTAGAGTATGGAGAAATAGCGGATGCTGGAGACACTGTGTATTCCTCAACGCAGCAACACTAACTTATATTGGAACATCTCCTCTTGTTTTTCCTCAAGCGATGTCCTTAATCTCGAACTTACGAGAGATGTGTATTCATGTCCTCTCTTCTTTTCCCATCTCCTTGTCTTTAGTGCAGTCCCGTTACTCAAACCCTAACCCTGTCCCCCTGTATGATCTGATTCTCCTTTCCAGATTGTCTCAGGATTCAGTAGTGGGGTTTCTATGCATCATTATTTTAAAACCATCTGGTGAAGGTGTAGATAATACTGTTTATCATCTGTGACACATTAGAAAGGACGATAAAGAGCTTTGCTTATTCCAAGCTCTTTCTTCATGGCCAGACATTTTTATCCAGATAGCGTGTCTCCTATGGAAACCTCACTAATTCTTTACTTCCACTTATCTGGCTGTTCCTCTTGCCGCTGTCCTGAGTTAAAACTTGTTTTTTTTTTTTTTTTTTTTTTAAAGTCAGCTTCGCTCGGGTCTCACGTGAAACTTCACAATCCCTGTTGATTGTCCAACAGGTGGAGGAAGCAATGCTACTTAATGAAATAACATGTAATTTATTCTATACTTCTGACCAGAGTGCGGTGGGGGTGTTGGAGTCCAAGGTAAGAACCTGTAGACCAAATAAACCCAATTCATCAAATGCTTCTCAAATCTCACCTGCTACCCCTTTTTGGACACAGAGGAGAAACAAAAACGAGAACAAATAGCTACTGACAGATGTCTGTCGAGTACTAGCTAAAATGGACCCTGGGGGTCTGATACAAGATCACAGCACTGACTCATTTGGAAATCCGTGAACGGCAGGCGGAGGGCAAGCTGTAGACAGCGACCTACCCCCGGCCTGTCGGCAGCCTGGGCTCCTGTCTTTCACACACTCTCTCTCTCTTGTTTCTTCTGGTCAGAAGGAAGTCGGTCCATAGAGAGGTCCTTTACCGACCTTCTGAGTGCGATGTCCGCCATTAGCCGTAGTCCAGGACACGCCCTTAGGAGGAGCCAGCTATGCAGCTCTCTCGTTTGCACTGTACCACATTAAGAAACATTTTAATTGCTTTGCAGTTTGCCAGGCTTCTGCTTTCCAAGTTCCAGCTGTCCTCTTTCGTCCTTCCTTAACCACTGCAGTGGAGTTTGCGCTGTCTTGTCTGTCGTGTGGATGTACTCTGTAACGTCTCTCACGTGGAGCTTAACGAGTGTGGGCTGTGTGACACCGTTGTCTTGGTATCTGCCCGCCCCCCCCATTGGCCCTGCGCGTGCTGAGCGCTCCCTACCTGTCGTTGCAGCCCGAGGACATTGGCCAGGCACCCGTGGTCAATGCACCCGAAGGGAGCAAAGTGGACATTGAGGCCTTCAGTCAGTTTACAAAAATTATAACCCCGGCCATCACCAGAGTGGTGGACTTTGCCAAAAAGCTACCAATGTTCTGTGAGGTAAGGAATCCAGGTCCCCAGTGATGCCTCAAGATAAGAGAAGCCTTGTTGATCACATGGGGAAATTCTTGACCTACTGACCTAATTTCCTCTGTAAAGTCCCAGTATGGTCGGCTGGCTAGTGCCTTGCTGGGATACTACCAGTCTGGGTAGCACGGTGTGAGTTATTGCTGGTTTGAAATCGTTAACCAGAGCCAGAAATGGGTCTCTAGTAACTTACTCAAGTGTGTTAACTTAGCAAGTTTAGTGCATGTGTTTGGGTAGGCATGTATTTGAATGATCAGCAGTCACTGTGATGTACAGTTAACACATTCAGCCATGTATGTAATGGTCAGAAGAAAGGGGCAGGTGTTACTGGGTTTCTGCACAGTGTTAATTGGCCACCTGGACAGGAAGTGATCGGGAAGGTTGTGTCATGTGTTGCAGCTGCCTTGTGAAGACCAGATCATTCTGCTGAAGGGCTGCTGCATGGAGATCATGTCACTGCGGGCGGCTGTGCGATACGACCCCGAGAGCGAGACGCTGACGCTCAACGGGGAGATGGCCGTCACGCGGGGCCAGCTGAAGAATGGAGGGCTCGGGGTGGTGTCGGATGCCATCTTCGATCTGGGCGTGTCCCTGTCCTCCTTCAGCCTGGATGACTCGGAGGTGGCCCTGCTGCAGGCTGTGATTCTCCTGTCCTCTGGTGAGGCGCTCAGAAGTACCGGTCATAATTCCTGAGACTATAGCAGTCTCAGTACTCCGGACAAAATGGGGTTTGAAAAAACAAAAAAGGACACGAAAGAGCAGTCATTTGCATACGGTTAGTTGACCACAGTGGTATTTAACATGTGTTGGCTGTGATCGTTATTTATTATTTGAAAATACCTCAAAGCCACACCCGTTCGTACCTTGTTGGAAAATCAGGTGAAGTTACTTCCCGGGCCACTAACTTTCAGATTAAAAGTCCGTCACCCCAGTGTTGTGTGACGGTCCTGACTCCCATGTCCTCTCTGCCCCTGCACCCCGGCCACAGATCGGCCCGGTTTGACGAGCGTGGAGAGGATCGAGCGGTGCCAGGAGGAGTTCCTCCTAGCCTTCGAGCACTACATCAACTATCGCAAACACAAGGTGGCGCACTTCTGGCCGAAGCTGCTGATGAAGGTGACGGATCTGCGCATGATCGGGGCGTGCCACGCCAGCCGCTTCCTGCACATGAAGGTGGAGTGCCCCACGGAACTGTTTCCCCCGCTCTTCCTAGAGGTGTTCGAGGACTGAAGGGACACACCCAACTCTTTTAGCACTACTGAGTGTCATTTCATTCCACAGCTTAGAAGTAGCTTCGGCCTAGTTTTGGACGGAACCATTCCTACAATGCGGGTACATGTGAATAGCGTGTTTTTTTGTTTTTTTTTTCTTTTTACATTTCTCTTCTGAGTTACAAAATGTTTTTCATCGTTAAGTTTTTATGTGTGATTTAGCTTTTCGTAGTAATTTTTCTTTTTGTCTACGCTTGGTCACACAAACCACATAATTCGTAGCGTACTGTACAATGCGATTGTTGTTCTCCTTTTTGACTTAAGCCTGGAAAGTACTGTTTCACGAGTCAGAAATAGAAATCAGTGTACCCATGCTCCCACACTTGTGGGTTCTTACGCAGGAAAAACACCCAGAAGAAGCTAAATTTCAATCGCTGTTTTTGGAAGAGGTTTCCAAGTACATCGTATAAGCTTGTGAGCTTTACATACAGTACATTTTAGACGTATTGCTGACTGAACAGAGTGGCTTAGTGTTTATATTCTGTGTTTGCAGCAAATACACCACACGCACACAGACATACACATACACACGCTCCAGATGTTGGAGGTGTAGAGGGCTGACAGGGTCGTTACTGACGACGTCATGCATCTGCAGAGGAGATCCTTGGGTTACCTCCTCATCAACAAAACGGCTATTTTTTTTAATCCTCCACTCTCAAGACTGCCACCTAGTGACCAGTACAGGCAAGGACATTTGCCTCAGTGCTCCTCTGTTGAAGTACGTTTCTGAATCGGTGCCAAAATCACACGTCACAGATCAGACTGCTGCGATCACCTGCACAGACGCATGCGGTGACTCGCTTTTACAACGAGCCCCCGTCACGCGTCGCAGGCAGCTGCTGCTCTGGGTCCCTCCCCATTTTCCGTATCCATAGAGCCGCAAGCACCTTGGTGAGGTGACCTCATGGTGGTGCCATAGCAACGCTGAGGCTTACTGGTTCTCCGAAGCCTACGTGTTGTATGGCGTATACACGCCAGCTGTTCTCCATGAACCGACTGAGTGGAAACTCGTTACTTGGACAGGTGGCTGCTCGGGGGGACAGGCGGTACTCTAGTATCCCAAACAGGGAATGACACATAGGGTCGTTTGCATATTCGAATGTAAAGCATCAGTAACCAGCCAATGGGAAGCACCAAGACAAAGAGAAGGACTGCAGCGCTACTAAAAACAAATGTGGTTGGGGCGGCCAACAAGGTACAGTGAAATAAGCTGACTTTGATTGTTAAAGCTTTCGTATTACTTTGTCTCTTTCTGTGAGCTATTTTTTTTTCTTTTTTTTGGACAACAAAGGTTTTACTTGTCTTTTACTAAAAAATTACATAAAACGCAGGAAAGGTACATTGCTGTTGTACTGCTATGTAACGTTCACAAAAAGACAGCCTTGTCTGAAACAAAATGTTATATAAGCTTCAAACTACTTTTCAAAGCAGCTTCAGTCTTCTGTAAAGTGATGCCTTTTTATAAGCAATAGATCAGTGGCAGTGTTCGAACGACTGGGACGAAACTGCATCAACTCAAGGTAATGCACAGACAATCAGTGAGTGATCCTGACTCGCTCACCTGACCCGCAAGACATCAGGTGAGCGAGGTGGGGGGTGTGCTCCAAAATGTGAGACGTTATCCAGTCGTTAAATCACGGAATGTTATATATTCTAGATATTTTGTAAGAATGCAGCATTCTGGGATGGAAACCGTGTAAGAATAGGCATCCATTACTCAACAAGACACAACACAAAATACTATTTTACAGTAAAAAGAAAAAAAGGTTGTATATTTTCAGATTGCAGATATTTTTTACAGATATTATATGCATTAAATGAATATGTGCTGTTTTACAAACAGGGCAATCGACATTTTCTCATATTTATAGCGAGAGCAGTATACTGTATAAGATTGATACATAACTCTCACTATAAGCTATTTCAGTGTTACTCTCACCATTCCAAAAGGGAGGCTTGCTAAGGAAATGAGCTGGTCTGTTGTAAGAGGCAGCTTCACTCCCTGTCCAGTCTCAAGACTGCAGCCTCACATTTTATCAAAGCCACACCCATCCATCCATAAACCTTTTCAGAAGCAAACTATGAAAGATCATCACTCTAGCCAAGAAATCCACCATGCAAGAAGCACAACATGGGATTGTTTTTCACTTATACATGCAAAATTATACCGAATATGTGACTGCCCACACTGCGAATCTGGCTGTTCAACTTTGGTGAAGGAAGGCATTCAGAAGACAGATGCTTTGTTCCAGTTTGTGTTGCACAGAGCTGCTGACTGGCAGCGTGGTGAGGATAAATGGAGAAAAAAAGGTTTGAACACTGCTGTGAGTCTGGTTTTATGGTTGAGAAGACGTTTGTATTAAAGGAATACGAATTGATGAGGATGATGATGATCATCGTGTTTGCACTTAATGTGAATTGGCTCTGAAAATAAAGACAGCTTTGAGAACTCCCTAGAATTTCAAATGGATTTGTCTCAGTGTCATTCAAAATGTCTTTTAAGCTACCTACGCATGTTGTAGCTCAACTTTATAGCGAGTTTCCCATATGTATAAAGGGAGCTGGCAGAAGTTACGGCTGGAGAGTCCAAACGGAGCTTGGAGGTCAGCCTGTGGTCTTGTGGAAGGGGGACCATGGGACAATACTTGAAGACCACTCTACGGGAAGTGGAGGACTACACATCACCTAAAAGCCAGCCGAGAAAACTGAAAAGGTACTCAGAGACCCACAAGCTGCAGGTGCCTGAGTGGCACCAGATTTTCCTGCCATTCCTGTTTCTTGGTGAATGGCATTCTTGCCTAGTCAATAGTGGCAAGACTCATGAGTCTCAGGAGGAGTCGCATTTTAAATTTGCTGATGTTCGCCCACATTGACTTCTTGCAAAGGGGAGCAAGACACATGATGAGCCAACCGATAACCTGGTATCCATTCACTCTTCCCTCCCCCAAGACGAAAGGAAGTTTTGGATGGGTTTCTCAGAATGGCACGAAGGGAACAGAATACGTTTTGTTGTTTAGTCACGCAGTCGTGTCCGACTCTTCACGACTCCATGGACCACAGCACGCCAGGTCGCCCTGTCCTCCACCGCCTCTCGGAGCCTGCCCAAACTCATGTTCATTGTCTCCAC
>JAACJT020000038.1:1265850-1277193 GCA_009936485.2 Gymnarchus niloticus
GTTGAGTTTTCCATATTTGCTGACATATTGAGTGGAGTACTTTAACAGCATCATCTTTTAGGATTTTGAGTAGTTCATTTGCATTATATATGTAATAAATTATATATTATGCACTTTATTATGCGCTTGAATCCCTCCTCCCGCTCCGTGGAAAAATTGTCTTGCATGAAACCGGTCCGTGGTGCAAAAAAGGTTGGGGACCGCTGCAGTAGAGAATAGCTGGGGACAGCAAAAGCAGATGTTTAAAACCTTAATGGTATGCATGGAAGCACGAGGGGAAAACACGTAGTGCATCCTCGAATCACGACTCCCATTAAAAAAATAATAGTTAAATCCGTAAACTTGAGTAGGAACCACCGAGAACGGAACCGCGTGCTGAAGTTGAGCAGCTCTGTGTAAACTGGACTTCTGCTCTGCGAGGAAATCACGAACGTGTTTCGCCCAGACTCGTTTTTAAAGGACCGCGCGTCGTTGTGCGGACGAACATTGCCCTCTACTGGTAAAACAGACGACTTGCAATGCAGTTTCCATATCACCAAATCGTTGGTAAAATAGCGTAGATGATGATTTAACATTAATACTCTATCGTTCTTACCAATTGTTTAATATTCAGTATATTTTAATCGCATTTCTAAACCGTAAAAAAAAAAAAAAAAAACACTTTTCGTAGTTTTATTACTACTGCTGCAGCGAAGACCGTTTTGGTAGGCCTTATTTCTTTATGTTTTTAATTTTAATCCAAAAGTTAAGTAGAAAGTACAAAAACGTGAAGGGGCAGAAGGATTGCCACGAGTAGAACTATAATTTAAACATTTGCGCTGAAGGCTTGATTTAAACATGGTGAAAACAGGCTGTTTAATGCAAGAAGTCCAATTGTAACACGTTTGTAAAATTACCAACATTGTTGTTGTATTCTAAGATGGTGCAGCAGAGAGAAGTCTGTAACGCGAGTGTATTAGAGGCACTGAAGAAATTTACAGAATTTAAGAATTTTTTTTTTTTTTTTTAAATGTGGTTCCGAACATTTATGATCGAATTAAAGCAAAAACACAAGTATTCCAGCATAATACTCAGTATATATATGTTTATTAATGTGGATATATTTATATATTTATAATATATCTATATAAATCTAAGTATATGCTTTCACAGAAAAAAAACTAAGACCACAGTTTAGCAATGTACATATCACATAAAGAAAGATAAGGGCACAGCGCGAAGTGCTCCCTCTGCTGGGGAGAGTCGAGAAGAACAGAAAGTCATGCGGATCCCTCCACTCCGGCCTCGCGCCGCATCGCCCACGTTCGTGCAATCGCTTGCTCCGTAACTTCTTAACAATTCAGACAGCGATTCAGTTACAGTAGCTTCAAAGATGACAAAAACAATAGGTTTTTTTTTTTTCCCCGCCCCCGGTGTATATCAACACGGCCAAGTGACTGGCAAGTGGGGCTGTCTTTGAAACTGCCAGGCAGTATTTCGCCACCCCCCCCCCCCTTTTGATAGGGACACACACGTGTCCTGTATTCTATGCATGCACTGCTGGTCATACATGAGCAGACTGTAAAGGTAGTGCTCTCACATTCTTCGTAGTGAAAATGACGGCCGCTGAGATTGCACCCATTCCGGCTTGTTATGGAATCCAGCAGACGAGGCGGCGTAAATTATGCCAAGTTTGGCTTTCCACAAACCAGTTCTATATGGTCAAGACTAACTCGGAGCTGCACACCACTGCATACGTTAGTGGCATTACCGCAGCAACCGAGCAGATGCTGATTTAAAGTCACACGATGACAATCCCAACATATCTTGACTGCTTTCAAATTACCCCACGTTACACTTATAGAGATATTATACACACACAACTGCACCATTAGCTAAATGAAATATAGAGTGCCTTTTTCTTTAAGTAGGATTTAGGGAATGGAGGGGGGGAGAAAAAAAAAAAAAAAAAAAAAAAAAAACACCAAAAGGCCTGACTCCTCCTCCATTGACCAAGGAGGTGCTGACACCGACCAATCACAAACAGCCATGCATTAGCAGCAGATCCACATTCTAAACATGGTCAGGATCACGGACTCAGAGAGGTGCGAGTCCTCCACATCAGACAAGAGGTTTTCATCATGCAGCAGCCACATCGCTAAATACCCACTGCCTTCGGCCAAAACGCAGTTCCTTCGCGATACGCCGCACAGAAATAACAGTCCTATCAAAAAACAAAAACAGACCCATGACGACAGTAACGACAAAAGACGGAACAGGTCATATATTGCACTAATGATGCAATAATACTATGATATAAAAAGTGCTTCCAAAACGCCCGCATACCTGCATACGTACAAACAGACAGAGTCTGCGTGAAGATGTGTGTGTGTGCGCGCGCGTGTTCTACAAACACAGGCACCTCAGCCTTACAGTACGATGATTTGTTTATGATCTTCCCCAGTCTCCTATGGTCCTTGGCCCAGAATCTCAACTTGTGAAGGAAAAAGCGCAGAAGTCTGTGCATTAAAGAGTAGGTTTCCCGAAGCAGACAGAAGCCACAGTGCCCGTGACCTCAGGGGTGGACTTTGAAGGCCAGGAGCTGCTCGGAGTGCATGTTGTTCAGCGAGCGGAGGTCAGGCAGCTTGAGCAAAAGCTTGGTGAAGGTGGCCGCCTCATTGGGGTGGTTCTTCAAGACCAGGCTGCGTAGCGCCCGGATCAGGGTCTCCTGCAGGGCCTCCACTGAGTTCACGTTTTCAATGCCTGAGCGATCTGCGGGAAACGCACCACAGAAGGCGCCTGTTATCACCACGAGCCATCCACCCAGCCAACGTGAGCATGCTCTGGATGACAAGGGGGCCGCCACTCACCAGCCGACACCAGGACGACGGCGGTGAAAAGGCTCATCTCCTCCTCAGTCAGGTTCAATGCCATCAGCTTCTGGCTAAAATCGAACATGGAGTTGAGCAGGTCCCCAGCACCCATGGAGCGGAGCGCTTCCACGCTGTACTTCCTGCCACTCAGGAAGGTCACAGTGCGCTCTTTAGCGTCAAACAGCGAGGCAAAGCGGACAACCAGCACCTGCGAGGACAGCAGCAGTACACAGACTGATTTCATGGTACTTCACTCCTCATCGATGTCATCGATTGCATTAACATTACGGAGAATGGGGGCAGGGGCCATGTTACAGACACCAGTAACACTGCAGAGATTATGGGCGGGGCCAGCGACCATACCTCAAACGTGCCAGCCTTGAGCAGGCTGACCTGGTCATGCTGAGACAGGTCACGGAAGCCAGGGATCCGCTTCGCAAACTCGACCACTTCCCGGACAGCTGGCGTGAAGCTCATGGAGAACTCCAGCCAGATGGAGTGGCCAGATTTCCTCGGGTCCACGTAGGGGGACATGCTCATGGGGCACACCTTGAGGAGAAAGTGACACAATCAGCACGATCATCTTAAAGATCGCAAAGGTCATTCAACTGGAAAACGCTGCCCACCTTCAGCAATGTGACCAATAATACTTACCAAGTGCATCCTGTTGCCCCGATTCCACACTGGACCGGTGAAACCGTCAGACATGGCCTCATTGGCAGTCTCTGCCCTGCCAGATGGGCCATGGGTGTAGACTGGGCAGTGGCCTGTGGGGGCGCTGTTGGAATGCCCCGCTGGACAGTAGCTGAGCACAGCATAGCCCCCATTGGACCCCTGGGTACTGTGAGGCAGATAGCTTCCAGAAATACTGGTGTGGCTGCTGTGGAGGCTCTGGGGTTCGCGTTTCTCTCCTGCACCTCCACCATCACCGCCAGGCCCCGCTGGCTTGGCCAGACCCAGAGTGGGCAGAGACTGCGCCGGTGGGCTGCAGCGCTCCTGGTTGTACATGAAGGTCTCCTGATGCGCCCTCGTCACCGAGCCGATGACTTCCTCCTCGCCGCTGTCCGACGCGCTTGAGGAGGCAGCACTGAGAGAGGCGTCCGTGGCGACCCGAGGCTCGGCTTCCGGGCCGGGTGCCTGCGGGCTGGATCGAGGAGAAGAGGTAGGCGAGCAGGAGGAAGGAGAGGGGCTGGGGTCCTCAGGGGTCATCTCAGGGCAGGGTGGGCTTGTGTTGCCATGGAGCTGGCCGTGCAGCGGGTTGCTGTTCATCATGTTGTTCATCGCACTCTGCATCTCCAGTAGCATCCGCTGCTTCTCCCGCTTGGGGATGCGGCCGAAACGGACAGCTGGGTATGAAGGGGGGGGGGGGGGGGAGTCAGACGCGCTAAGCAGCGGCTCACACGTGGAAGCGCAGTAAAGCAGAGCGTTTTAACGATACACAGACAGATGAGGCAGAGCTGAAACCGAACAGGAAGGGAAAGAAGCATGAAAGAGTGGAGCGCACCGTCTCGCGACATGCCGACCAGCAGACACTTCTTGAAGCGGCACTGCTGGCACCGGTTCCGGTTGATCCGCATGATCGGGCAGCTCTCGTTCTTAAGGCACTTCTTGTACTGGATGTTCTGCTGGATGCTCCTTCTGAAGAAGCCCTGTCGAGGGGGCAGAGCTCCATCAGGCACATGACTGAGTACGCAAGTAGGCCGGGGGGGGGGTGGGGACTGGTCTACCGGACTGAGTAAACTGGACTACTTTGCTGGGTGGGGGAGTTTTCCTAGGCTGAACTAGAGCATGCGGCACCATACGGGCATCAGCTCAGAATGACCCAGATCGTGCAGGAATCCCTGGAACGGCTTAACCACATTAAAGCTAACTGGAAGCAGGATAGGGTATGCAATGCTGGCGAGAGACAGCATGGCAAATCACATGAAATACTTTAGTAAATGCTATCAATACAGGTCTAGGAAAATTGACAAATGATGAATGTTTGGCTTATCGTGTCACTGAACTGAGCTGACCAGTAAACTGTGAACGCAGGCTAGATGCCGGAACCCGAGACCGTGTCTAATTTTGGGCTCTATCTGACATTCTTTTGCTGCAGGCAAGCACTCCAGATGGGTCAATGCATTTTTGTTGAGTGGGGTGATTGTGCCTTGATGGACACCTGCAGGTGACCGAAGGCCTCGCCTGTAGGGAGGTGATGTGGAGCAGTGTCATGTGACTGCAGGCGTGAAAGGAAACGCAGTCGGAGGGGAGTGTTAAGCTGGACACATGGATCATAGGAATACCAGCAGAGCCTAAGCTGTACAGTCAATAACAGCTAAGACTAGCTTTAAATCTTCAAAGATCAATTAGCAAGTCATTAGTTAACAATACCTCAATATCAGCCTGGAAGGTCGTCCTGTTTTCCTGCACTGGTTACCGTCGCAGTCATGGTATTGCTGGCGTACCTTCCTGGTTTTTCGGTCTCAGTTTCATAACACTGTCACAGTTCACCCAGTAACGGTCAGGGTCCCGATCTCGGCCCTGTAGTCTGCATCCTCACCTTACAGCCCTCGCAGGCGTGAACCCCGTAGTGAAAACCCGAGGCCACGTCTCCGCACACCTTACACAGCAGCACCAGGCCATTGATCTCTGCAACACAAGACAAGGACATGTGTTCATCACTGGCAGTGCCTTTCAAAGCTGGCATCCTGGCTGGCAGAATCCCTGCACCGCAGGAACAGGCGTTTCTTAAAAGCAACGGACAGCAAAACAATCAAATTATCCCAATACTCCGCTAAGTGCAGAGAATGCGTTGAGTCACTCTGTGACCGTGCAGCTCTGCCATTACTTACTCGTAATGCCGCATTTGGTAGCGGAGGCGGAGCGTCCTGCCTTAGGGTTCCCGTGCCCCCGCTGGTGGGCTTGGCCAGGGCTGGAGAGAGCTGCGTCTGCAGGCCTGGCCTGCCTCCAGCTGGGGAAGGAGTTGTGAGGTGGGGACGAGGACTGGTAGCTGCTGTTTGAGCTATCACTGTGACATGATTCGGGGCTGGAGGCGGAGCTTGAGGAGCTGATGTAGGCTATTACTCCCCCTGCCAATGAAACAGAAGGTCAGAAGCACTGTGCTCGACGGCCTGCCATCTTCATAAATATCACTCAGTAAGGGACCATAGAAAATACTCCCGTTCTATACGAGCCCATGAAATTGAGCGGAAAATACTCACATTTTTACTGGATATTATGCATTACATGTCATTTAAAATGTGAGAGGCAACAAATACAGCAAGCAGTTACTATAAAGTGGAATTTTCTCCTAGACCAAATACTGCCTCTGACTACAGAAATGAAGTCTCCAGAAAGCCTACCCAGAATGCAATGCAGCAGCACTTTTCTCAGTAAGGAAAAGCAGACCAGACAGACGATTCTGAGTCCTTTTCCTGCTCTCCATTGGCTAACCTGCTTTCTTACTCTTCATTCTCTACAGTTAGATAACACTGTTACGCAATGTGTCTTTGAAAAGGATGTAGGCGGCCATAATGAAACACCAGCTCGGCTACTGGGGGGGATACTTTAGACACGCCAAGTTTAAGGGGGCTGTTTCAAAAGCTGAAGAACAAACAAGCCAATCCGTGGGCAAAGTATATTTAGTGTAACTATACGTACTGCATAGCATCTGAATTTAACAACACAACAGACTGGTCACACTGGGAAAAAAATTAAATGGGGAAAAAAAAAGTTTTAAAAATTCTGTTTATGAAAATATTAAGGCTTACGTACATTTAATTAAAAGGAAACATTATATTGAAAGTGTTTTTCGCAAATATTCCAAAATATTTCCTCTAGAGAGCAAGCATTTCCTAAAACCACGGATTGCAAAAATGTCCATGCATCGGTTTTCCCAAAGTGCTACACAACGCCACGTGCTCTTCAACAAACGTAACGAGTAACGCGCCGATGACGCCTTTATGTAACGGGAACTAAAAACGCCCATTGCCCACTTACAACTCGCGTTGAAACGGGGCCGGTTGTTTCATCCGCTTACAAAAAGTACAAAGATTTATAAAGAAAACGGACCAATTTTTAAGTACAACCTAAAAGCGTACAAAAACTGTTTTGAAAATATAGTGGGCTGACATGTGCAAATGGCTCAGACACAAAATGCACGTATGTAGGGATGGGGTCATACAAACGGTTAAATTAAATCGAGTAATTATATGTGCATTTAATATGCTAGCACATTATATATCATATGTATACATTACACACTGTATGCACACTAATTAAATGCATATACGTAAATTCATGCACAATCGAGCGTCCTCCGACTGCAGATTTGGCACCGAGAGCAGTTTCCGAGTTGCCGATCACGCCCCCACGTGGAGCTGTCAGGTTTCCTCAGTAGCGCGAGCGAAAAAGTAGGTCACCGCGCGCTCAGCCAGCAGCCGCCTCACGTGTATCCGCAGCCGGCGGCCGGGTCGATACACCGTGCCGAATTATGCAATCGTGACGTCACCGTCGCACTCGGCCAATCAGCGGCGACGCAGGATGAGCGTAAACAGAGCCGCACATGGCTAGGCTGGCCGGTCCATGTGAGTGGAGGAACTGCAATGCCGTCGGAGCCAAGTGCTCGTGTAATGTCAGCAGCCCTACTGGCACTCCTAACCCAGATTTTATTTAAGGTTGTGACTGACTGGGCAAAAACCATTTACTTGTGAGACGCTGCACGAAATGTTTTGAAACACCGCGGCGAAACGATTTAACAAAGATTAGCTTTAAACACGTTCCATATAAAGCCATTTGATTACATATAATGTTATTCACAGCGCAAAAAACACAGGAAGATTACATCCATCAATACGTGTCTGCAACGGCCAAATACATCGACCGGATGAATGTGTCGCGTGGAACATTTCACGAAAAATAAGACAAATGACAGTAATACAAACAGCCATCATTTCTTACCAGCTTTTGTCGATTCCATGTCTGCCTTTTAAACTCGACAGGCTGCAGATGCGTGCCGTCGCGTCGGGCTTCCCAGCGAGCGGAGAAGTGGCCGGTCAAAGTGAAACTAGTGAAGCGCCAAGAAAGCGAGTGGCTGCTCAGACGTCGAGCTGACAGTTAACTAGAACCCGGCTACCATGCTAGCTGGCTAGCTCGGCACCGCACCGCACCGCCGCCTGGCCTGCGCCGTCTTGTCACCGGCGATGTACGATTTAAAGACGCCCGTCCGGATTCCGTAGACTGCCAAATCAAATGAGCAAAATGTCGTGCCTGGGTGCGCTTAGCTTCCAGACAAGCCGCCTTAATGAATGGGGTCAAGCCTCGCTAACCTGCCTATTCCGCTTTCTCGCCCTCTGTTCGGCCGAGATCACTATCGATCTCTTCACCCGAATACATTTATTTAATAATAATAATAAAAAAAAAAACAACCATATACGTCTGTATACGTGGATGCTTTTCCCTTCCGCTCGGACACCGCCGCTCGTCGAGCCCTGCTCTGGCGGCTCCTCTCTGTCACTGGCTGTTCCGAGAAGTCGGCTCACTGGCGACCACGTGACCCGGCCGAGGGGCCCCGCCCTCGGCCCCGGCGCCGGACTCCACGTAACCCACTGACACACTTTCGGAGCGCGCGAGAGCGATGGCCACGAGCGTCCAAGGGCACCTTCCGGTGCTGCTAGCGTAGCGCGGGTCCGCGGCCGAGCGTCGTAGTCTTATAACGGACAGCGGTGTCACATCTGTGTCGGCCTGCAGCTGAAAGTCAGCGTGCATCTTCGTGCTCGGCTTGTGGCGATTTGAAATGTTCCTTTTCACAGACGTGCGATTTAACACCGGGACGTCGTGCCTTCATGTGGTCTAGTACATACGGCACGTGCCCACACCTGAGCATCCGGCGCGTGTAGGAAACACTGAGCCGTAAATAACTAAACAAGAAGCGGCCTTTGTGCGATCACGTGACCGAATGCATGCCAGAGATGTGCGATGATGTCTGTCATATATGTGTGTGTGTGTGTGTGAGAGAGAGAGAGATAGAGTACTTATCTATTTGTACCCAGTGTTATTTGGGATGAATTACCTAAAGTTTATAGGTATAGATACCGTATATTGCACCTTAATCTGAAGACTTCACATTACACAGCGTCTACTGTAAATATGCCGCGTATGAAAAAAAAGATCCTTTTTATTTTTGCAATAACTTCGTTGATCCTGAGCCGATTTTTATCATTTCTGTGTGAAAGCCCATGGACGCACTTTGAACACTGATTCTCACTGTATGATGTGTTTTGTCAGCGTTTTTGAATTGACTGTTACCTGACTTTGCTATTTGATTTTGATGTTTATCACTGTGGACGTTAGTCAGATTTCTTGCTAGTGTTACAACGTACAGTAAAACCGCCGTGATGGGAAATAAAAAGCGTTTTGTTAGTTTTCTTAAGGTGCATTTTAACAACAATGAGGAAGTAAAAAGGGTTTTGTTTTTCTGAAACAGTGTTATTAGAATTTTACAGCTGCACCATTGGTGTTTTTGCAGTCAGAATGCATTTACATTGATAACACTGTTCAGTTGATACTTGAGACAGACTGTACGATTCAAATAATAATCATCAGTACTTTATTAATACCTGCAGGTAAATTCCTTTTGTGCTTTCAGTACACAGGCAGCCAGTGTCCAGCGCCCCTGGAGCAATTCAGGTTAAGGGCTTTGCTCAAGACCCCAACACTTGCCGGCTCCTTTCGATCACAGCCAGAGATACACCACCGATTCTACTGGGCAGATTTCGATATTAGATTTTTCAGGTTTTAATCATTATTGTGATTCTTTTCTGCAACAAATAGCATGGAAGCCCATTTTAACACTGAGAGAAAGACATTAGGCTTCCCGGAGGCATTGTTGGACATTCTATTAGTGAGTCCTTTAAAAGCTTTTCGAAATAAGTATAATGGCCCGGAAGACTATTACTGTGTCCGCTTCAGACCAGGGGACCAGTGCTTCAATGTTTTGAATAAAGAGACTGCTTTGACTCTACAAACTACACATCTGTAGATGCAAGCTTAATTTTAAAGTAAAGCACAGATATAAAAAGGAACAATAATTCAGGTCTCTGGGAATGTAAATCTGTTAGAAAACCTGATCCGGTACATTTTAAATTAATTCTCTCACACTTACATTGCTATAACAGTTTTCTCCCCTGTAATAGTTTGAACTCCTCAGAATCTGTTCAATTTTGTGATTTCTGCACCAAAGAAAGGACAATAGACGACTCTGAAGCCATCAGTGGCCGTGCCCCCTTAGGAATGTATGTGCTTCTGAGTACAGGCTCCCTCACAGGCTATATCTGTCTCCCCGGGGACCCCCACGCTTCTCACCACAGCCTGTCTCTGCTACTGACTTTGCCTGAGATCTGTTTCTTCACTACTCAGTCACATCTGCCAGCTCTTCATGGGGTTCAGTCCCAGGATTTCCGCTGCTTGTGCCCCTCCTCCCCCATCCAGGTATACCCCTTCCTTGGGCCCCAGTCCCCCCAGTGAGCATGTCTTGGATAAGTGGACAGAAGTTCGATGTTCGAAGAGTCTATTGGGACACATATGTAGCGGCCATTTCATCCCCTTCTCTGGAATGGGAATGACTTTTGACCTCGAGGGAGCTTTGTGTGTCTAAATCACCACCAATAAACGTGCTGATAAGAGCCTGTACTGGTTGCTGGGTGAGGTCTGGTGTCAGTCTAAATGCGGAGTTCGCATAACACTTGCCCTTTGTCCAGTTGCCATGCATGAACCTGGTTTGGCACATAAACCACATTAAGCGTTTTTGGTTTGGTGTCTGTGGAGTGTCAGTCTTCTCTGTTAATGAGCAACAATGGAGGACATGAAGCTGCTCCTTCTGTCCATAACTGCCTGGTTTAACTAGATAGGAACCAATAACATGAACGGCCAACAGATGATGGTACACTTTAACCCCACTGCTACTTGGTGCAGGTTGACAGACCCTTTAACTATTTCAGCATGGCTTTGCAGACTAGATGACAACTCCATCTAATGGATGTCCCTGGTTTTAATTGCACTTAATTCTTAATCAGATTCCAGTCTGACTGTGAAACTGTTTCAGTTCTCAGGTTTAATTCAGGTGACTGTGAGCTGCATGTTTTCCCCTAAGAGAAGAAATTTCAGAATTGCTACACTTCAGGAATAGGGTCACCCTTGTTTGGCCTCCTTCAGCTGCTTCTCCATATCTATGTCCCGAAGTAGCGATGTGCGAATTGCGGTTGCCTGTATAGTCTTGGTCATCCACTTTGTCTTAGACCTGAAACAGAACGGATAATCATTTGCTTCATCCAAATGCATGCATAGATAATCTATAAAACAATTCAGTCAATACAATGTTCTACTCTTCGTCAGTATTTTTCGTTATATTAAATACTGATATTTTTACATACAATGGATACAAGACTTGTTCTTTTATATCTATTGTTCTACTTGGACTCATTAATTTGTCCTGCCTGGTGCTGGCCTGAGG
>JAACJT020000038.1:1277330-1302990 GCA_009936485.2 Gymnarchus niloticus
TCCCAAGGTTTCTTCCTCTTGAGGGAGTTTTTCCTTGCCACTGTCGCCTTTGGCTTACTCTCTGGGGACTGTGGGCCAGGGACTATGTAAAGGGCTTTGTGACCATCCTTCGTGTTAAAAGTGCTATATAAATAAAATTGAATTGAATTTTTTTACATCCAAATAAAACCAGAGCTGACTTCACAATAAAACAGCAAGTATGACTGACATTAGCAATACGTACATTAAATTGATATTCTGAACGGTATTAATTCCTGACCGCTAATCCTTTTGTGCAAGGACTTTACTTCCAGCAGACTCGAGAGCTCTTGGGTGAGGAGTTTTCGAAATGCTGTTTGGCCGCGTTTCGGTCTCATCCTCTGCAGTACATCCACGGGTGCTGTGAACTGAATAGCCTCGTACGACACAAGCTGTTTGCCAGGTGAGATGCTGTTAGGGCTGGAACTCTTGCGGTTATATCAGGATATGCTAGGGAATTACAGCTAGAAGAGACAAGGCATCTATTCAGTCCTGCAAAAAAAAAAAAAAACCCCACAAAAGTGCAAATATTAAGAATAATGTTGTATGTGATCAGCTAATGCATTCAACTTTAAAACACACCTTGAATTTCAAACTAGGGTGGAAAACACGTTCTATACTCTACAGAAGCATGTTGAACAAAACTTGTTATAGCTGTTTGTGTAGGTTTTGAATGTTGGGGTATCTTCACGTAACGATAGCGAACCTTAGACAGAGAATGTGTAGCATTTGCACCTCAAGCTGGTGTACAGAACAATCCCTCAAGGTTATGAAACATTTGCAGGTTTTTCAGTTGTAAGAAAATGAAAACACCTGATTCAATCATTCCTCAGTTCTCACAAAGCCATTCCTTTGTAGCAAGCCAACAGACCAGCTACACAATAGCTGCCTACAGCCTTGACCTGCAACAACCTCTGAACATCCAGTGCAAGACCAAAGAATGTAAGCTATGTAACCCATTTTGTGTCAGATGGCAGAGCATGGCCAATGGCATCAGCAATACTTTGCAATCTGAATGCTCTCTCAAGGTTCACTTACTTTGATAGCCTGATAATTTGCACACTGGAGTATGACAGGAAATACACCAACACTTTCCCTGTGGTTGAGAATATTCCGGCAATGTCTTACACGTCAATGTGTTATTTCAAAACTGCATATATAATTAAAGAAGCTTCATTTTTGGAATTAGAAATAATGACCTTAATTCATAAAGTGGTACGAGACACCACGATTATTTAGAAAGTAGTGCTAGAAGTTCATGTTTTATCTAAAGAAACTTTTCATCTTTGTACACAGCTTGACGTTCTATTGGAGAAATTCAGGTTAAGTGTTTTGCTTAAGGGAAACTAAAGCAGGATCCATCCTGGTCTGTGTCACCATCACTCTGCTGTCAGCTGTCCTACTTTTAACTATGATTTAACTAGAAATACCTTTACTCAGAACACGTTTAATTGAAAACAAAGCCTGAAGGTCAGCCCGTGTTTGTTGACCCACTACAGCATCATAGCCTTGGAGACCTTCCTCACCTGGCTGTATGGTCTTTCCAACCAGGTGAAGGTAAGGACAACGTTCCTTCAGCGTTTCGCATCCAAAGATAGGTCACAGTGTGAGATGACCCAAATAGGCTGCTGAGGTACCTTGCCACCTGACGGCAGTCAGCAAAACGTACTGTAATTCAGCTCATTGTCCCATTTCACCGGGTAATGGCCAGCAAGTACCTTCCAGCCAGACTTTATTAAAAACTCCTCCCTTCAGTCCAATTCTGATGCACTACTCTCACCTTGCAGTTCCTGTCTAATTCTGAATGTGTGTGACATGAAGGTCTTAACTTCATAAGAATAAAGTCACAGGCACCTCTGCTAGGTATGCCGTTATAGAAACTCTTGTAAACTCCTTATCTGAATGACATCGCTTTTGTATAATTAAGCAATGCTTGTATATTTTTACAACTATAATGCGTTGGTAGAAATGTAGCCTAATAATCTGTCATTATCAAAATCATTCAATCAGTAACGCCTTTTCCTGGAGTAAATTGTTCCTGAGAAAGTAATCCAGACTAACGCCACTTAACTTCCACTAGTTCATAGATACACGGTTTCACTGAACACACTTTTCTTGACAGCTTGCACAACCAGTGCCAATACTGACCTGGGCGTAATTTTTCTGATACTTTCTAGATTAAGTAAATTGCCTGCCATTACACTGATCCCATTCAGCTGTAAAATTATGATGCAGACCTTCACATTTATGGCCATCTAGACTGAACCGGATTCTCTTAAACATATGGTATATTCATAGCTACAGCGCTCCTCCCTGTCAGCATAACTCTGGACATCAGTGAAGCAGAGGCAGGTCCATTAAGTTTTAAGCCGTCTCATTATTCTAAGGCATTGAAATTTCAAACTATAAAAAAAACAACTTAAGGTTCTATACTTGTCTGCCTTTTGTCATCAATTGAAGGTGTTCCTAACCGCACCCTTGAGGGCAGCTCTCCACCTTTTCAGCCATAAGTCCCCAAGAGTGCATGCTGCATTCCTTTAAACGTCTGGTACAGAGGACAGTGTCTTCACTCCAGAGTGGTGGGTGTGCAGGTGATCCCAGTGCCTTCTGTACAAAAACCATTTCACCCCCAAATCTCAATTGACCGGAAGAACCTATGCCATTTGCACTACAGGAACGACAGTCTGTGATATGCAACACGAGGTAGGTGTGGACTCAGGCTCATACTGTACCAGCTTCATGTGAGCCCCCCTCTTTAAAAAGGTTACCTCCTAGTGATGTTCATACTCTGACCCCCAGCTAACTTACACACATGGCTGCTGCAAAGGGAAAACCAGTCACCTCAAGCTGCCCTCACTGGGCAATTCCTAGCAGCAGCCTCTACTGTTAAAACACAAATGTGCCCTAGACAGCCCACTAGCAAAGGCATTTCCTTCTACGACGATGCATCTGCTATGGAAATCAAAACCACAACCACCTAAAATTTTGGCATCAAACAGCTTCATCTTCCTTGCAGGCACAAGAGACTCAACATGCAATTTAAAGGGCAAAAATTCAATGAAATGAAAGCCAGGAAACAAACTGAATTCGAACCAAAGAATTCCTTCGTAATCTGGTGAGAGTCCCAACATCTGTAATTTGCTGAGCTGGAGCGACAAACGGGACCACGAAAGCCAGAGCAGACAGGAATTTTATTTGACTGAAAACTCGAACATACAGACACTCGTTAACGGTAGCGGTGCAGCTGCAAGGTGTTGCGCCTCTTCCAGGCCGCCCTGCGCGACCCGCCGATGGTCAAGTGGAACTTGTGGCCCTTGCCCAGGCCGCGGCTCTTCTTGCCTGCGGACGTCAGGCCACGCATCTCTCTGTGCTTGTGCACTGGCTTGGTGATCCATTGGGTGTCAGGGTTACGTCTGATGGCCTTGTGGAAGGGGTCAATAAGGATGACCTCGAAGAACTTGTATGTGGAATCTTCTCCCACCCAGTAGGAGTTCAGGACCCGCAGGGCACCACAGTGACGACCAGCACGTTCCTATCAATCAAATCCTACAGTCAGCTAAACAATCCGACGAGCACGAGTCATATATCCAGAAATCCTTGGAGTTGTTGCCATTAAATCCACTGAAATAGTCTTGTAACTAGGCCATAATTCATCTGAAAATCTATTTCATCCAAGATTTCTCTCAAACATTTGCAATAGACTCACTGAAATCAGAGAAATTTGCGCTCTATCCCGGGTACGCATCCCTGGTAGCCAAACCACATGCACTAATCCTGCAGAGCCTATGGAGCTTCATCAGATGCTCAATGATCTAAACTTTCAACTGATAATCTTTTCACCGTTGTGAGGGAAAAACAATCGAACACACACTGGATGGGACCACAATGGCCGTATCATTTGACGAAGCACGACAGACCTAACACACAGGTTTATGCTCTTGTGTAGAACTCACACCGAACCTGGTTCAAGATCGACCATCAGCACTGACCTCAGCGACAGACTGGAGGCTGCGGGCGAACTTCAGCTGGTTGACGCCGTGGTGCACGGGTTTGCCGTAGGTGGCACCCTTGGGCACGGGGCGTTTGCGGCCTCCTCGGCGCACACGCACACGGTAAATGACGTAACCTGTCAAAGTTAAGAGCCGTTTAGTTGGTGTGGAATCTTCTAAAAGTCAGCACTGTTTTTGCTTCACCAATTTGTTGGTTGACTACTCTTATTAAAAGTTAAATACATGGACCTTAAGGAGCATCTACGCTACTTAACAGAATATAAAAGAACACTGTTCTGAATGTGATCACAGTAACAGTACACAGATTAGCATACTACACTGACATACCCAAGTTCTACACTCCAGTGGAAATATGGCCACCAGACATAAGCAGGTGATACATGTTGGAAAAGTCAAAAGCAGATCTCAGCTCATGGCCATTTTTACAGAGCAGATGCTTTTGTGCATAGTGACATACAGTGAGACATATGGCCATGAGTACATGGCAGTTTTGAAGGGCACAACAGTGACAGGACCACTCTGTAAGTCATGGGATCTGAACCAACTACCTTCTGAACATGGGCATGGGAACCTAACCCGCAGGGCCACACACTCAGGGCACATGTAATAAAACTCGGTTAAACTGATTCATAGGGAAATGACTGAAAGCTGTTAAAGCAGCTGTTTGGCAACCACAGCATCGTTAAAACCCACCTTGTTTGGCCTTGTATCCGAGTCGGCGCGCCTTGTCGGGTCTGGTGGGTCTAGGAGCTCGGTGGAGCGACGACAGCTGACGGTACTGCCAACACCGGACACGGAGCAGGAAGCGCATCACGTCGGACTGCTTCTTCCTCCACAGCTCCTGCATGTACTTGTAGGCTCCCATGTTGCCTCAGCTAGGAGAGACAGCAAGGCACCGTGTGACACACACCGCAGAATGACACCCAGGCCAGGAACTGTGGCAGCTAAGCATCAGTCTACCATGCATACGATGATGTTCTCATCACGCTGACCTGCACCTCCAAAAGTCACATTTCACCCCTTGGAGTAACGCCGCAGGCCACGCGGGCTAATTAAGAGTCGAGTTTACTAAACCTGACGACGCCAACACGGCGTTCGGACGTAAGGTTAAAAACCTGGACAACTCGCACCGCTAAGGGCCCTTCATAAACCAGCCACATATGTGTGTTCAGCAAAAACTCGGCCTTTTAAGGTACCACAGTGCTACAAACCGGCTAGCTAGGCGGCCCAGGCACCTTCATAACAGCACTGCTCAAAATGATACGTCACTAAAGAGCTATTCAACAAAATAAAGGCTGTCTCCCGACGCTACAATGTTATACTCATCAACCTCCAAGTTGTGGGACATGATGACTTGGTTTAATGATAGATATTATAGCGATTCTGAAACAGAACTATCAAACGGGCTTACTTTCGCGATGGGGTACCAGGCGGAAAGGAAGACTTTTTTACCCATCATGCCTTATTAATATATGACGAAGCCATTTCCTATAAACAGCGCGTGGGCTTCTGGGAAATGTAGTCGCAATAAAAACGTAGTTTATATTTACTGACGGCCTCAATTGATTATAGACGTTTCTTTTTCAACGTAAACTTCGTTTTCGATTCAGGCAGCGCATGTACCGGTTCTAAGTGCTCAGAAGACGAGGAAGTCGGACTTTATCATCCAGTGATATAGGGAAGGAGCTGTGTTTATAGCTATCCTGTAAGTTATTTCAAGAGTGTCCTCACGCGTAAACAAACCAGTGTCCAGACCTTTAAATGGAGTTGGGTGATGTTCCCGTCTAATGAAAGATTCACAGAGAGATGATGAATTTGCAGTTGGTGAAAAATGACAGACCAGTTTGTGCTGTATTGTAGTTGTAATATTGTGTTTGCAATATTGCTGCTGTGCGGGTTACAGTAAGAATCGTATTCTCCCACCACCCATGTCTCTTAAGATGTTCCCCGTACCTGCGACCTTTAAGCCCCCAAAGCCGCCTCGTCACGTGACTTGATATGTACTACCATCTAGTGTTGACATACACAAACAATAAAACTCATTAAGGCTCCTACATACCGGCCCCATAATTGTGATGGTGCATACCCACAATTACTTCATTCATATCTAAGGAGCCTAATGAATGTGTGGATCCTTGCATATTCATGTTCTCAGGAACAGCCTCATTCACTGAATCTGGATCTCCAAAGCTCCACAACTCAGCTTCCTGCAGCAAACAAAGTTTAGATATAGGCCTTTCCAGCTGTCTAGTTTTTGTTTTTAGTTAAACTGAGCAAACTAGACCATTTTTGTCAGGGTAAGTCTGTGTTACTCTGCCCATCAGCCAGGAGCCACGTGGAGCTACGGGATCCAAAATGACCACGTCTCCAGCAGCAAAGTTTCTTCATGGTCTTGTCCATTTCTGCCTCTGCTGCAACAATGGTAAGTATTCCCTCACCCATCCCTTCCAAGACAGATCTGACAGATATTGGACCTGCCTCCATCTTCTCCTGACATACAAATCACTCTTCTTAAACACTCCTGGAAGAATAAGTGGCTTGCTCTTAAATAAAAGTATGTGGTTGGGTGTGAGTGCTTCAAGATCATTTGGATCATCTGAGAGTCTTGTTATAGGTTGGTCGTTAAGTATTGACTCAACTTCACAAAGTAGGCTATAGTATGAAAGCCCTCATCATTCAAAGTTTATTGTCTGAAAATGGAATACATCACCTTCTTGACAATGTGAAAAAGGCACTGCCACACTCCACCATGATAAGGTCCTGCAGGAGGATTAAAACTCAAATTCAATCCTTTCTCAGCCAGAACATGCTGAATCTTGTGATTTAGTTCCCCCAGAGCTTCCCTCAGCTCTCTTTCAGCACCAATGAAATTTGTGCCATTATCTGATCTGATCTGAAACACTTGACTTGAATATATATGTTTCAACACACCTTTCCAGACCCAGGGTTTGAATCAGAATGTTAGTATTTTTCCCTGCAAGATTCCGTCGCCTCATCAGTTGTTCTGGTTGCTTAACTCCCAGGGTCCAAGAATGCATATGTGCTCAAGATTTTTCCACCTGTTTTAGCCGTCACCTTCACAGGTACAATGGACATGACATGTTCTTCATTCTCAGCCCCAGCTTGAGCACGTCTGTGTGGAAATTAGAGCATTTTTGATTGATACTGCTTGAAATTGTTTAACCTTTAGTTCTATATGGAGTAAAGTGGGTCGTCTCTTATTACACAGTTCACATATTAGAGGCTTTGGACAGCCTTTACTTACATGTCCTGTCTGTGTGCTACCAAAGCACAGTCTATTACCTTAAAAATGTCCATTTTTTCCCTGCGTGTCATACCTCTAAAACTTAAACACTTTTCTAATAAATGATGAGCTTTACAAACCAAACATTGTTCTTTTATGTCTTTCAATACAGGAAACCCCCTGCAGGTATACTGGGTTGTGGGCACCTCTGAACCTTTGGCGATGTTAACTGCTGCAACTGTGGCAAAACCTTTACTGCTTTGCTTAGGCTTGATCTTAGGTTTAAAATAAGTGGTAGTTAATTGAAGACTCTGTAGGTCACCAAAAAGGAGGTCAGAGAGGATCTTTGCCTGTCACTCAATAAAAGACACTAAGTCTGGGAACATGGCTCTGCAGCTCACAAACTGTAGTCCTCCATTTTTCCCTGTTATATGGCAACTTTGAAATGATGGTGATTAGAAGGAATATTCATCTCTTCCATATGTTGTAAATGTTCCATCATGTTACAACATCCCCTTAAAAACAGTGAAAGGGCCTGTAAAGAATCAGCATCCTCTGACTTTATAGTGGGCCAACTCATTGCTTTCTCCACATAAGCTATGGAACCTTAATTTCATTCCCAAAATGTTCCTTTGAAAGATTTTTTTTGCTCGATCATACCCCTGTTTAACCTGCATATTGTAGCAGCTGCGAACCAGCTCTCCTGGTTGTCCTCTTGTATATTGATCCCGGTAATAAAGGCACTCTTTTTTTTTTTTTATCTGTTGTTTATCCTTCAATGGCCTGTTCAAATGGTCTTATTAGGGTTCAAGCATGTTCTGTGTGGAACCCTATTGTTTTTGTCCAGATTTTTCTCTATTTAGGATTCAAGCATGGTCCATTCAGAACCGTATTTCATATAATCTGGACACATTTGGTATCGTAATGTATCGTTAATTTCATGGCCAGCCAATCAGATTTCAGCAATCCCCGCCATCTTTTTTGCAAATTTGATACATTTGCCTTGCATACTAGTTCAAGGATTTTGAACCAATCTGGACAAATTTGGTATCTTTGCGATCAGGAGACCCAACTGGTCAAAAATTATCCCAAAAATTCCATGTTTGCTTTTTGGCGTGGCCATAGTCCACATCCTAAGTGCATACCCCCTTAACTGTCTATGGGAATACTACATGCTTCAAACCATCCTACCCTTTCGAGCACTGGATTCGTCGTCATCGCAGGCCACGCCCCAAGTACTTATTCCACAAACTGCCTATGCAGCACCACCTGCTTCAACTCATGCACCCATTCCAGCATTGTGTGGTCAGAGGCCGTGCCCCAAGTGCCTATGCCCACCATCTACAGACTAGATCAATATACACAGAAATATACAAAAATGTTGGTACTGTGCAAACTAGTCCACTTACAGGTCAATAGAGGCAGTCTAGTACTATACATTCATGGCAGCAGAAATTTGTTGGGATTATATAAACACAGATATTGTTGCAGAAAGCAAAAGCAGTTTTAACCATTGAATAATGCAAAGAGCATTGATTTGGAGCTTGTAGCGGACAGTGTTGACCTAGGAAGTTGGGGGCATAAGTATTTGGGGCATGGCACAATGGCTGAAAAAACAACTGGAGGATACAAAGGCAAACAAACTACCTATTACAAGTTATAGCTATTTTACTGATACAATTGTCAGATAGGTACAGGATGGCCATGGCATGCAACCACACTCTATAGAAAGGTGACGATTTTAAAATCAACATGTCAAATCATCCATCCATCCATCCATCTTCTAACCTGCTTATCTGTCAGGGTCACAGGGAAGCTGGAGGCAATCCCAGCTGACTTTGGGTGAAAGGCAGGGTACACCCTGGACAGGTCACCAATCCACCACAGGGCCAACACAGAGATGAACACCCATACACACTCACACCTATGGGCAATTTAGAGTAGCCTATCCTGCATGACTCTGGAATGTGGGAGGAAACCGGAATACCCAGACAAGACCCACGCAGGCACAGGGAGAACATGTAAACTCCACAGAGAAAGGCCCCCGTTGGCAGCAAGGACCAAACCTGGAACCTTCTTGCTGTGAGGCAGACATGCTAACCACTCAGCCACCCTCACATCAAATCACAAAACATACATTACAAAGAAATGCTAGGAGAGACTGCCATTTTTAAATATATGGAAATCTACTCTAAATTAATTGAACACTAAATTTACCCATACAAACTGTGATTTTAAATCACCCAGTGGCCCAATTTCTAAGGCGGCTGAAACGGCTAAACACATCCCCCTTAAGTGCAACCTTCTACATTGGTTGTCAAATGACAACTCAACGGACTCTTCGCACAAAAGACATGCTTCAATATGTACTACACCTTCCGTTATTTCAGCTATCTCAAGTAATCAAGAACTGCTGAATTATCAAGAGTCAACGTACACTCTGTGCTGCAGCTCTGCATCTTGACAGTTCCTGATAACACTTTAACAAATACCCCTGCTTTCTGCGCTAACTTGCAGCTCTGCCAACGGTAGAAGCGGTTCTGGTGATCCCATGTGTCCTGCCGTTTACCACACTTAGAGTGTTCCTTAGGCACACCACGGTGCCTTTCTGAGCAGCCTCTAGGAACAAAGACCGTTTTGCTATGTTATAAACCACAGCATCATGAAATTTTTCAGGTCTAGTTTGCACAACGGCATGGAAAAACTCAACATTTTTTGCTGAACGCTCCATTATTGAAACGGAGTGCACGTATCCCGTGACAATCTCCAACTCAGTTTTCAATTTCTTTGCTGGATTCTCCATGTCAAAATTTGAATAGAAAAAACATGCACAACAGCCAAATATTTTTTCTAGCAAAACAGATTGACCTGATAAATCACCACCTGTTAAGAGCATGGCACTTTCATCCATTGCTAGCAAGGATGTTTAGAATAACCAGGTTCCAACACTGAACAAACTATTACGTATGAATTAGCACCATGGTGATGGAATCCTAAGGTAATGATTTAACACGTTGCATGCCAGCAGTTTGATAAAATCCCAAGGCTGTAAATATAGCAGCAGACCAGCTGAATTACTGCACAGAATCCTCAAACTCCAAGTTATTATCAAAACGTTACCCAAGTAGGACAATCCAGCTTGAAACGTAACACCCAGCCCAGCCTGTAAGTCTCAGCGACATCCAATTAGGCCACAAGATCCCTATAGCCTCTATACCCCCTAGGCCACCCATATCTCTGTAGACTTCCCTGCGGCCTTTAAACCCCAAAGCCGCCTTCGTCACGTGACCTGATGTGTACTACCCTCTAGTGTTGACATACACAAACAATAAAACAAACTAACGCTCCTAAAGCTGTACTTTCAAGACTGTTTTAACCTACTTTGAATTAAAAAAAAATAACGCCAAATAGCTTATAAGAGTCGTAAATATATGTCTGCATCCAAAGTAGCGCTCATGGCAAAGCACTGTTGTAATCATACCTAATAAACGCCTGTCGATACATAACTAGTGCGCTTTTTATCTTCCTGGTCTAAAAACGTCACTGCATAGGCAACGGAGCACAGGCTTTGGATTGATATGGACCCCTGCGGCTAGGCAGACAGTACCAGGCAGCTAGATCTCATTGTGCGCCCGTCATTTAAAGCTGGAGAGCGATTTGTATTGCGAGGTAAAGGTTTTACTGCTCTTCAGCCCCAGATGACTAATCCCTATCACCCCAGCTCTCTGTAACATTGTAAGCGCTGTGGTAACTATGTGACAGCTGTTTACGCGCGGCATGTCCCGCATCTCGTATTTTAAATCGCTGACCGCTGAATCTGGTGAATTTTATCTTCTGTTGGCAAATGCAAGGTCGACACGGCGCCATGGGTAAGGGCTGCAAAGTCGTGGTTTGCGGCTCGACGTCAGTGGGGAAGACGGCTATCGTGGAGCAGCTGCTTTACGGGAACCACGTAGTGGGTGAGTGAGTGGGTGGTGATGATGATGATGATGATGATGATGATGATGATGATGAAGTCCGGCTCCATACAGGGTCACTGCTGGCCGATCTTCTGAGTCAGTGTGCGGGGAAACCCTTTATGACGTGACTGGAGAAACGATACAATCCAGTGCTACCCACCGTAGTCATTCTGGGCTGTGCCGTTTAACGATCAGTATCTGGTCAAGTTAACCACCAGCAACCAACTCCATGGTCACAAACCCCGTCGAAACCAGCCGGCATCTGCTTTCTGCTAAAACGTCCAGCACTGACGTTCTCGCTTTCCTTTATTCTGCCT
Organism: Gymnarchus niloticus; assembly: GCA_009936485.2. Classification (NCBI taxonomy): domain Eukaryota; kingdom Metazoa; phylum Chordata; class Actinopteri; order Osteoglossiformes; family Gymnarchidae; genus Gymnarchus; species Gymnarchus niloticus. The sequence continues at coordinate 1,288,879 of JAACJT020000038.1, forward strand.
TTCATCCACCTTCAGTCAGCGCTATGATGGTAAACGTGAAGCAGAATTCACAGGTATAGTAGGTAACTGATGAATCCCGCAAGTCGTGTACCATCAACACATGATGTCTGTTTAAATCATGATCGTGTTGTCATTAGGTAACAATAACAAAGCCTTTTAATTGAAATGCACGCAGTGTCTTGTATTAATAAATGCGTGTAATAAATACACAAAAGCGTACAGGCTGAGTAACCACAAGATAAGAACAGCTGTAGGCAGTGCATATTCATTAAATGGGTCGTTAATTACCACTCCGTGATTAAAAAAACAAAAGAAAAAACGAGGGAAGAAAAGCTTGTGCTGCTTTTCCGTAAACGCCACTATAAAAGCTGTTTGTTGGTTTAGTTATTATGTCACAGCAAATCGAGCAGAATATTAATATATACACCAATTTAAATAACTGTTTGAAGTTATATGATGTAAAGAAATGTTAGCAATGAAGCTGATTTTATAAATAGGAATTATTCAATTGAATTATGGTTCTGAAACCACAAGAAAGCTGGGATTATCTGGATGACTCGGCCAAGGTACAGATGGGTGTGAACATGAGATATTGGCTAGTGTGTTAATGCACAGCAGTCCATTCCACCCAAAGCATGGAGACATTCCCTTCTAGCAGTTTCTGTCCTGGCTGGATGTTGGTAGCCCGCATGGCTTCACGCAGCCTGCCCTGTTTTGAGTTAGGACTGAGGTTAGTTAGCATTAGTCTTGCAGCCACACGCTGTGGTCTTGTGTCTCTGTCCACCGCGTCTCCTCAGGTTGCTGTCACTTTTTGGACTGTCCCTTATGAGACTTTACATTGTCACAAAAAACCCTCGCCGAACCTGCATGGAATACTAAGCCTACAGTCACCAAATATCACCTTTTCACTGTAGTGACTCAATGCGTTAGACTTGAGTCTAGCCAGCATACACGACTGCCTAAGATTTTATTGCTCATTTGAAAGCGTCATCAAAATCAACATGCGATATTACGTATTGATACAGCTGTAAGTCTTACTGGACAAATTTAGACTAATTACCTTGCTGAAGGGTGCAGCTTTAGGCTTCTAGTCCTGTAATCATTAAACAATGTCCTCTAATTACCATCACACCTCGTAAATTCATGGTATGGTGGAAAGTGGTCAGTGGCTGTGTGGTGTGCCAGCCTAAGGTTGACTTACAGGATAGTAATGTATTAACCAGGCCTTTGGTGTTAAAAAAAAAACAAAGATTACCTTTAATTTGATATCAGCTCTTGAGCAGCAGGGGCGAACTGGTGGATAGGAGGGTATCGCTATGGCTTCACACCCTCGATTCCAACCCCTGACTCATCCTGTGTGCATTTTGCAGTCTCCGTGTATGTGGTTTCTTTTGGGTATAGAGGGTCTCCACCCCTGGGCCAAAGATGTGCTCCGCAGGTCACCTGGTGTGTCTAAATTGCCCCTTGGACTGCCTGTGGGGCTTTGTGAAACATATAGGGGGTAGCCCACCAAACACTGTGTGCTCTGTGGGGGCAAGCTCCTGGGGCGCAGAGGGAAATGAAAAAAGAAAGTGTTTTTATTGGGGAGATTGAATAAATGTATTTGTTTATGTCAAGCAAATAGTGGAAAGTGATTGCATTTTCAGTCATATGAAGTGTGTAAATGAAGGTATACTGACTAATGAAAACAAATTCTTTCTGTAATAGGCTCAGAGTCCCGAAAAACCTTAGAGGACATCTATGTTGCCTCTGTTGAGACTGACCGTGGCGTTAAAGAGCAGTTACGTCTCTATGACACCAGGGGGCTCTACGATGGACTGGAGCTGCCCAAGCACTATTACTCCGTGGCTGATGGATTTGTGCTGGTCTACAGCGTGGACAGCCTGGAGTCATTCAAGAAAGTGGATGAACTGAAGAAAGAAATAGACAAATCCAGGGACAAACGTGAGGTATGGCAGACATCTTGGCTGAAGGTGTAGGCTTCTGTGTCACAAGCCATGATGTAAAAGTGCTGTGGTTTTATTGACCTTGTGGTTTATGACCAAGGGTGCTATGGTGACGCAGTGGGTCAGTCCTGTGGATGCACACCTGCAGGGTTGTGGGTTCATTTGTGAGTGTCCTGTGATGAACTGGCCTCCCAGTCCAGGGTGTCCCCTGTCCTGTGCCCTATGCTGCCTGGGATAGGCTCTAGTCTTCCCATCCCCCATAGTAGAAAAGTGGCTGGAAAATGGGTGGGTTGATGAGTAGTCGTTATTATTTATTGGACAGGTCAAACAAAATGTGGGTGTAGGAAGAAGGAATTCCAGGCTTGATTACGCTGAGATCCGGAAAGCGGGAAAAACCAGCAGAAAGGCAAACTTTTTGCCCTGTCCTCCTTCCCAGGTGATGGTGATCGTTCTGGGGAACAAGACGGACCTGCGTGACCGGCGGCAGGTAGAGCCGGAGACGGCACAGCAGTGGGCACGGGGGGAGAAGGTGAGGCTGTGGGAGGTGAGCGTGGCGGAGCCGAGCTCACTCGTCGAGCCCTTTGTCGTTCTCACCAGCCGCCTCACCCAGCCGCAAAGCAAATCCTCCTTCCCTCTGCCTGGCCGCAAGAGCAAGGGCACGCCCTCCAATGACATGTGACCTGGGGAGGGTGGGGCTGTGGGTGGGACCTGTCTGCCTGGGGCTTATTTGGGAGATAAAGGACTGAGAGCAATAAAGGAAATTATACTGTGTTTATTTTATTATTTTGAGCCTCATTTCCCTGGAACTAGTCAGAGGCCTGTTATAATATCTGTGGAAACGAAACGTTATGTTTTGGATATGTCCTTAAGGAACCTGTGAACTTTTTTATGTGTCGTTTCTTTGAGAGATTCCTTTTTTTGTAATTTATATTTTTTCCACACTTTGTCTGACTTTTAAAAACTGGTACAGTGTAGAAATGTAACAGCTCAAATCACAAATGGTGCGTAACGTGAAAACTGTCACATGAGCCAAACCTGGAAAGTAACAGATTTGCAATCCGTCCCTTTTGCAAAGACACTCAGTATGGCTGCTGTTCTCCGAGTGAGAAGGGAAGTTTGAGGGGAAATTCCGTCCCCTGCCTTTCAGGGTAATTTCAGTCTTGTGTCACTCATGAGAAAAGGTGGCTGGGAAAAAAAAAAATTATTAAAGACATGATTCGGCAATGCTGGTGTTTAATTGCTGTATCAAAATCCAGGAATCACTTCCCACGCCACGCTGTAACCTTTACGAGGCGGGGCGTTTAATTGTATCCATTACTCGTTATTCTTCCATGTTTGGTACACCCTGCAAGTGGTAGATGTAGCCTGCAATGCTGACGTGTGAATTGGTGTTTCTGGAGCCCCAGAATTGCGATGCTTTAATGTTTAACACTAAGATGAGTGGCTAGAAGATGGACAGCTGGATGCCATTTTAAGCACTTTGGTAATTATTTAACAATGACTGATCTGTGGCTAATTTACTTGATCCCCATGCTCAGAAATAGCTTCCTTTTTTACCGCACAAGGAAGATTCAAGCCTCTGTGATGTGATTTGTGTAAAACATCTATCAACCTGGAAGAAGAGCGGCTCCGAAACAGGATGGAGGCGTCAGCCCACAGTGGCCCACCAAGATGTGCTGTTGGCTTGGGTGTGAAGACCGAACCCCTGTATGACTCCCTAAACCACCAGCCGTTTGGCACGTTAAAAGTTCAGGTCCAGCACTCATGAATCACCCTGCTTGTGGGTTTGAAGGTCAGCGGAATAGTTTATTCAAATGATACAAAAACAAAGGTTTCAGTGGTTACAAATTCATACGGTGTTTGACTTTGCTACCGCACTAGACAACATCAGTTCAAGCTAACGATTATGTTATGTGGAACTGGAATGTAACAGTAGACATCAGGTCCTGCCTAGAAGATGAAAGGATGGAAGATTAGGTCATAATACTGTAGGTCCATGGCATTACCCATAACCTGTCACCTACTTTTTCCACCTACATTTACAGACACTACCCCCCCCCCCCCACTAGCCAATCACATTTTAGGAGGGAGGGGAAAAAAAAAAATCTCTTGAATTCATACTTTAGTTACATCTACCTACTAAAACTGAACTGAATGTTTGAAATGAGTAATGCTGAAGTGATAGTACCTTATGCTACTGAATGTCACAGCAGGAGAGTGAAAGTAGTTCATCTTTATTATGATTCATGCTTAATTTTAAACAGACAGAATTAAGTCTGGGCGTCAGATGCATACCATTAAAATTTTAAGCCACTTAGAATCCATTTGTAACAGAAACTTTATTAACTAGAAAGAACACACCTCGCCAAGGGAACGTGCTGTTGTACCAGTGGTCACCATGCAGAGGAGCAAAGTTTAACTGGAAAGAACCAAATATGGGAAATATGGTCAAATGAGGAAGTGTTACTGCAAAACCATAGTGATCTTTTGTTTTAAGAAAAGTTAACGAGGGAACCACCAAAATGGCAGGAAACAGCACTCGTATTTTGAAACGACAACCCCCCCCTTCCCCAGCCGTCCCACCCAGCCCCCCCAGCAGCTGCCAGGGTGCCGCGTGGGGTCCCAGTTATGTGGCGTATCTCTTGGTCCACTGTTTGGCCGTTCTGTCGTGCTCCGCCCTGTTTGTCGTGTACTGTGTGGCGATGCTCCCCACCAGGGGGTCCGCTGCAGTGATGGGGAGGGAGGACAGAACGGTTATAGGGCTTTCAAGTACGTCCCGCTTCGCTCAGGCATTAAAAATAAAAAAAGACCAAGTTGTTGACCTCAATTCTTCAGCATTTCTTAATTATGAATTGCAGTTTTCCCCAAGCAAGCTTAAAAATATTTATACCTGAGATTCAGCCAGGGACAGATTTGGAGCCCAGGTTCCATGGGTAAGAAATGAGCCTGTTTGCAAGGCTCACAAAGTGCGGCTCAGACCCTCTTGGGAGCAGTGTGGTGTGGCAGTAAAAGGTATGGAAGCCTAACCAGAAGGTTGTTAATTCTAATCACTAAGGTTCTGTTGTAGTACCTCAGAGCAAGGCACTTAAACTAAAATACCAAGCCATATAAAAGGCGATTAAGAGGTCCCATCTGGAAAACGTATCAGCCAAGCAACCAAATAACAGCAGCAAAGATTAAAAGCAAGTTTAATGTCCCAGCGAAAGGTTTCTGGAAGGCGGTGGCATGGTTTGTAAATGCAGCATTGTGAAGAGAATCAGCTTATTTAATAGCCATAAAACGGGACAGTGTGTGGCTCTACGGGTTAGGACACGTCAGCCATATTCAGAAGGTTGCTTGTTCAAGGCCCACGGCTGGCAGTGTACTTTTATTGGTTTTTGTCCTTAACCTCAATAGGAAATCACTGCTCCAGGGGTGCCAGATAAACAACATCCTGTGCTCAAACCCCAAGCTTCACTCTCAGCTCTATTTGTGCATTTAATGTGACTTTGAGAAGAACGAGATGAGATTCTCAGAGAATTCTGATACATAGTTGGCAAATAACTCGTCTTTCTTGTCTATTCTTTATAATATGAAAATAGTACTTCATCTTGTATGTAGTCTAAATGCATCTCGTTGCTTTAAGAGAAACAAAAAAAAGTCACCCAAATCATTTGCTAATGAATTATTCATGTCCTGGAATGTTTACACAGAGCGGGTTTAGAGGAAGTGATTCATGGTAAAGGTGGATACGACCAGGACAGGCTGTGTGTGCAGGCGGTTCCCATGCTCTCACCGGGGTTGCAGTCCGTCAGCAGGGAGCAGATGGACAGCAGCACCTTGGAGATGGTGAGGGCAGGGCTCCAGTTGTCCTTCAGGATGTCTAGGCAGATCACGCCCTGGCTGTTGATGTTGCAGTGGTAGATCCTCGTGCGGAAGGTCACCTGCGGTACAGGACACAGTGACGTCGTTTCTCCCAGGCATCATCAAGGCTGGAACAGCACCTTTCAAACCAGGCCACTGCACATCCACGTTCTCAGATGATGTCGTGCCTGGATTAAGGACAGGCCGTTCTACGTGGAAACTTAGGAACATACAGATATCTGCAATTATAATGCAGGTGATTAACAAAATTTGTACAATTTTCAAATTTAAAAGCATTTCCACAACAGTAACTTTAGCAGCAATTATTTAATATTTGTCAAAAAAAAAAAAAACAAAAAAAAACACTCTAGTCTGTACAATGCGTCTTTTAGAAAATGTTTGAGATTCTTGCATCCTTTCTGAGGCCACTGAAAAGCTTGTAGCTTCAATACTTCAAAAGACACACCGATATCAACTCAGCGTATGTACACAAGAGCCCAACCTTTTCTGGTCTTTAACAGAGCAGATTTTCAAGTGACCAGAAACACAAGAATTATCTAGTGATGCAACAAAAAAATTTAATGAACCTGAAGAACAATAGGAAGTGAGACACATGGTAGCGTGTGTGAGGGCGGGGGCACAGCCATCGTGAAGAACTACAGTGCATTTTGCCTTTTCTAAGCTGAAATTAGGGACAGATATTTTCAGGAAGGAATTACACAGACAAAAGTTCAAATGTTCGGCAATTTCAGGAAAGAGAGACGTGTCTGAAGAGTAAAGAATACACAGGGAAACCGGAGATACATTTACGGTCACACGCAAGCATATCACTCCCTCTACTGACAGAACACCAGCAATGCAGTGAATTATTAAACCACACAAATCAACACAGACCCCCATACTACAACACTAATTCGATTAACTTCTGCACCTTTTGAGAGAAGAAGAAAAAAAAGTTTTCTACAATAATAATCTGTATATTGCATATATGCATTTTAAAAAGAGAAACATTATTCCTCAGGAATCTAAATGTATTAATTAGATGTAATGAAAGCAGCTGACAGCAGTCAGTCATGTACCTCCATTTACGCTGCAAGCCCTCCTCACACATAACGTCCCCAACATAGAAGAGCCAAGAGCTTTACCTTGGGTGGTTTGAAGGGGTAGTCAGGCGTGAAGGCGATGTCCAGAAAGAAGACCCCCCCCTCGTAGACGGAGCCCGGCGGTCCCAGGATGGTGGACCTCCACTCGTAGATGTTGTCCCCCTTAGGCCCAGCACTGCGACAGGAAAAATCAGGTTGACACACTGCATTCCAGCAACCTTTCATCCAGCCAGCCACACTTACCAGGTACGGGGTCACGTTGAGCCTGGAGCCGATCCCAGAAAGCTCAGGACACGCGGTGGAGGACGCCACCGGCTATGTCAACGCAATAATAAGCGACGGGAAGCCATTCGACGGTTACTGCCGAAAAACGCCATGGAAACCATAACGCGCTGGGCGACTGCCTCGACGCACAGCGATGTCGGCACAGCTGTGATTAAAGCCACCCTGATTATTCGGTCATGCCAATGTGTCATCTTTGTAATTCTATCAATATCTACATAAAGACTCATCAGACTTAAACTGTGTGGTTTATCTGAAGACCAACAGCCAAACCACAGGGCAGCTGTTTAGTCATTTCTAAAAAGAGCATTTTTAAAATATACACACTTATGTATTACTATGATAGTTTGTCAAAATCTAAACATGGGTTTTGGAGACTGTACCTCGCACTACGACGTTACCCTGAGCACACGCGTTTTCTCACCATACGCAAAGCGAAGTGAAAACTGGATCGAGCTCAAATCCACCAGAGTGAGTCAACCCCCCGGCACTTCTCTCCTGTCACGTTAAGATCTCAAACTACTCTTCACGTGTCTAACACAACACAAAAAACGACGGGAGACAAAGGCAGTGAGCCCACCAAACGGGGATTGCCTGGGGTGCTCCGCCCACTCCGAGTACATTCTTGGGAAGGCTCATACTAAGTTCAGCCTGTAGGACACCGGTCTGAGAGCAGTCCGCCTGGTCCTCAGTCACCTTCTGACTGAAAAGGCCTCCTGTCCTTTATAAAGGCTCACTGAGCATTCCCTTGACAGCAGTTTGTGCTCTTTTAAGGTTAATTCCCCCCCTCAGCTACCTGACACTTCCTGAGAGCCTACAATCCCCCCCCCACGAAAACACTCACTGCCTTTCGCATCGCATAGAGATCAAGGGCCTTTCGCTGGTCTCACCACGCTTCTTTGTCATGTCCTCACCGGCACCAGCAAGCGTGCTAATGCCGCGCTAATATGCTAAATACACCCCGGGACATTAATCATCGTTAGTGACATGGGGCTTTCAGGGGGTGAGGCAACCATCTGCCAGAGCCTATCTCTGCTGACCGGACATAGGGGAGTGGGGGAGGACACACAGAATGACAGCTAACTTGCAGGTCCCCTGCCAGACACAGAGGTGTAAATTAAACTCCCGGGGGGGGAGCTCACCGAAGTCACAGCGAATGCATTAAAATCCCAACAAGTACCACCTCTTTTAAAGTTGATTTTTTGGGGTGGTGGGGGAGTGAAGCTGAATCTGGTGCATTCACAGCAGTTCCTGAGTCAGAACAGCCAAAACCTCCACCAGCTCCGCAGTTAGAGCTGGCAAACTAATTACCAGAGTCCATCATGCTGCAGTCGTCAAGGAGATGTGTGGGTCACACTTTAGGTGGAGAGCGCCCCCTGCAGGACGAATGCAACCACTTTCTGCAGACAAGCTGAAGCTCAGAACATGGGCTTTCCAAACGGGTGAGTCAAGTTGGGGGCCATGTAGCTAAAGAGGACCCCGCAGGCAGCCATGGACCCCGCGTGCTCCAGCCTCCCGGCATCAGTCCTGTACTCACAAATCACACACACTTTGGGTAGCTGGGGGCTGAGCACGTTTGAGTTCAGTACCAGCCCTTGGAACAGGCCTTATTTCACAAACACTCCATTCAACATCACTGGGTCGTTTCCCTGTAATCGTGACTTTTAAACACCAGCTACCGTGTCTACAAACAGGCCGATGTAACATTCGGCACAAAATCATTCACTGCATGAAACACAAAGCTCTACACTTTGTCAAACATCTCCAAATGATGGACTTGCCCAGCAAATTTTTGGTTTGAATTTACAGGTGCCTCACACCCAAGTTAGGAGACGGTTTTTTTTCCAAGCACTAATGTGACCGATGAGCAAGCTAGACATCTGTTGCTAGGTGATAAGCACTAACCGGCCCACTTGCACACAGGAGCACTTTGGAAAGTTAATCTGTTTGGCAAGACCACCCCCCCGGGTGACGAGGGATCACTGCAGAGCAGAAACCAGCTCCCACATGGCAGCCTAGACTCAGCTGTGCTAGGTGGGTAGGACCCCCAGAATGTAAACGGGACCCCCCACACCCAACCGCTCATCACGACTTGAACCCACATGGAGATGGATGGGCTACGACAGGGATACTGTGTGGTTTTTGCGTTTAGTGTATCCATGTTATATTTAGATCCGTTTCCTCAGGGTATGCTGGGCACAACTTGGATTATGGAGCCCAGCCCAGACAACACCAGAAATCTAACCAGGTGGGACTCCTTAAACAGGGGAGGGGGGTGAACTTAACATGGAATATTTACAGAATTACTATTACCAACACCACCCACAAACCCGCAAGGAATTCCCCACAAGTCTACACTGGAAACAAACGCAGATCACACACAAAAAAAAAAGACATTAACAGCATAATGAAAAGACAACAATTGTGCAGCAGAGGAAAACAAATGCCAGCGTAAAATTCCCTATTCAATTCCACACAGAGACACACGCAGAAAGTAGAATGAAGGGGGACCAGCAGTGTGTACTGAAAACATGGGAAGATGGGCAACCAAGAGCAGTGAAGCAGAGAGGAGAACTGGAGCTGATCAGAAGATCAGTTAAACTTCTAGAAATATGTAGAAGTTATCCATAGATTGTATTTACATCTGAAACCTGCGTATCTTCACATATTCTGACAAACCGAAAGATTGGAGGTGGAGGCAAAAAAGATGCCATGTTTACATTCGCATGCTGACACCGCCGAAAAGTCGGGTATTTTAATACCTGAAAACCTTGCTAAAAATAACTTTGCATTTACTTCAAAGACAAGTCAGTTATCCAAGATGAGATTTAACCAAAACAGGAAAGCCACCAAGAAAACATCTGCACTTTCCTACGGCCCTGCTGTTTTACACCCCCATAACTTAAACTTCTGCTGCCAGCCCAGAGTGGATTTCAGAGTGGAATCCGGCCACTACTCCTTTCAAACTTTCTGCACTATAAAAAATGTCCGGCACACCTGAATCATCCGGGAACAGCTCTTCAAGACCAGGAACTGGCAAACTAGGCACCCGAGAGGTTTTCATCAGGCCCATGGAGTCACCCATGAAAACTGTACAGTCCGGCATGAGCCTCCTTGGGACTGGTGATGCGAGTCGTGGTTTTGTAACCTCTGGCTGCGTCTGGCACCCCCCAACCCAGAAGCCAGAACATTGGGGGACGGCCCTCAATGCTCAATTAGCACGGAGCCAGATCTGCAAACGCTGCCTAAAGTTAATAGAAGATAAAGAAATTAAATTTTAAAAATTGGGTACTGTATCACTTTAGGGGGGACAAACTTGTCAGCCCCAAGAATGACTAGCCCCAATTAAAGTTTCTGGGACTAGAGATGACATGGGGTTCCCAGCACTAACCAGGAAGGAAGTGGGGGGGGGGGGACTTGGGGCTGAGTGCCAGACCCCTTAGAGAGAACCGGCACTGCCAAGTGTGCCATACATGCTCAAACTCTGGACGTCCAGGACCAGACCCCAAGCCCCCCCCCCCTTCCAGATACCATCATAAAACACAGGGGATCCGGTGACACGTGATACACAAGCCTTCAAACGAGCTGGCGGCGTCAACCTTTTAATGATAATTAAATGATAATTAGCACAGACTGCCTCTTGGAAACCAGGCCCTTAGGCCTGCACTTCTCTTTAGAAACATTTGAGCAAGAAAGAGAAAAACAAAGCCATTCTTACTGAAAGGCATTTATTTTCCCCAGTCCTGTTTCTTTTTAGCTTAACTGGGGGGGGGGGACACCACAGACAGTAGTTAAATATGGAGACCCATCAACCAGCAGATTGCACGGCATGGCTCAGATCCTGCCTGTGGTGTGGTCCGGCAGGACATTCGAGGAGAACACGACTAACCCAGCCGACACACGGCAGCACCGGATGGCTGTCATTTTGACAAATCTCCACACGACTCGACACGTGAAGGCAGCAGAAGCCTTTCAGGATCCGGGGCCCAACTGGGACAAACAGAACCAAGCGGAATGAGGTTTCTGGAGCTGAAGGGGGATCTGAAGGCAGCAAATGATCCCCCTCACACAGGTGCTAACGTGAGAAATACAGTAACAGCGGCAACCTCACAGCTGCCCTCTCGGCCCTCAACGCACAAGCGAGGCAGGAAACGGTTTTACCGATTTGTATGTTAGTTGGGGGATGTCCCGCCCCTCGGGGGGGGAAGAAAAAAAAAGCACAATGCACATCTCAAATCTTCCCTGCTGGGAGGAAAGTCCCCCTCATCCCCCAAAAGGGGCAAGTGACCTTCTACACCCCTCCCAATCCTCACATCCCTAACCCCGTTTAGGGCATCCTGCTGGCTTGGTCCCACAAATGCCAAATGGGCCGAACCTGCAGCAGCAACCAAGGATGAAGAAAATGCACAGGATTAGATGCGAGCAGAAGATGGCCGGCCTCTCAGATCCATCAGAGCACTAACGACACGGCTCTCATTTAAGAAGATCCTTTTAAAGAGGCACAGCGCACAAAGCTTTCATGGGAAGCCCAGATGAAAGGGGACATTTAAACACATTAAATTGTTTGCTGTTTTTGCGAGGACTTGAGAACTTTTGATTGCTGTAATCTTGTATTAGAAGCAGTTGGTGAGAAGTTAAAAAAAAAAAAAAAAAAAAAAAAAAAAAAAACCCCACATACATCAATAACTAGACATTTTATATTCATTTTTTTTCTGTTACTTACGTAAACTGTCTTACCGTTAGCCTAGCTGCCTGTAACTCATGCAAGGTACCGTGCTATTGAACCATGGGAAAACAAAAATTCTAGGAAACAAATCAGCCGGGAGAAACTGCATTTCAGAAATACGAAAGGCCGACACTAACAACCACAAAATCCGTCTCTGCGTTAAAATATTTTAATAGGTTTTCAGAGGTAAAAAATATGTTTAAATTGCCAAATCTAAAGCAGCTATACATTTTGCAAAAACGACTGCCATTTTACAGGTAATATTGCAGGTTAAATAGGCAAAAGGTAGAAAATCCATACACAAAATTATTGCCGCTTATGATTTATATGTGATTAATTCACTATTGGATAAAATTACTATTGATGCAACATGGGCAAGTCGTACGCCATTGGATGGCCCTCGGAATTCAGCAGCTTCAAATTCAGAGGTAATATTTGGACATTATTTAATCTTCTCAAACTAGATGGGCCACATCTGTTTCCAGCTGTGAAGGAAACAGATGACGACAGGGAAATAGACGGCGATAGGTGTTTCATTCATGCACCTGGGACGTACCTGCAATTTGGGGGTGGGTCCAGAGTAATATCTGCCAGCTCCTTTTGAATCCTGACAAGGCAACAACAGCGTTTATACTTCAAGCTGCCCACTGCAAAGGAACACACCCCCCCATCCCCCGTGTAGCGGCACTTAGAGCGGCTGGCTGACACGGATGACAACAGGGCCTTCCCCACAGCCTCTAAATTTAGGTGCACTTTTAAAGGACCGGCATCGCTCTCCTTCAATGGTTGGCATCAGTCTGCAACCAGCCAGGGGCCAGAATGCGTGATACCCCGGCACATCATCCACGTGAATTTCCCCAATCAGTTCCTCCCAGTTTACACAATGAACGGTTTAAGTTAATATGCAAATGAGCTCCCCCCATTTAAAAGCGGGGGCTCGAATCTCTTAAAGGAGACACACTTTCGGAACACAGCCGTCGAGCAGGTGTGTGTGTGTGGGAGGGGGTTAAAACTCAGGCAAGCTGTTTAAATGACGTCTCAGATGTGGACCTGCTTGGCATAACTTTTGTTGGGTGGATCAGATTCAGCTGCACAAATGTGCAGCAGGCAGTCAGACATCATTAAACTGACTGTCTCACACACACACACACACACACGCCCTGATCTCACTGGGAGATCATGACACAGAGCAACAGAGGAGTCCTGCATCCCCATGGGGAGCACATACACCCCCCCAAGCTGAGGGGTGTTTACCTCTTCGCGCTGGTGGAGAGAAGTTTGGAGGCTTTGCTCATGCTGCCCTTGCTCTCCCGTTTCTTGCTAGGCGTGTCTCTGTGTCGGTCTTGGTTGGTCGAAGAGGATGATGATGATGATGATGATGATGACGACGAAGAACTGGTACTGGCACGCGAATCTTCATCCGACATAACGACCTCCAAACCCCCTCGAAACGCACGGAACCAGCAGCCTGAAGGGGGGGGGGGGGGGGGGGGAAGTTTATAATAATTATAAATAAACCATCGAGAAAGCCATGCGGCGAGCTCGACTCGATCCGGGGCACCGCCGACACCCTAGGCGAATTACAGAGGCTGTGACCTTTAGGATCAAACTGGGATTCCAGCAGCAGTTACTAAATACGAAAGCTGACGCTGCTGTGCGTGGGAGAGACTAGCGGCAGCTCGAAGTTACTCCACTTTAAAAGTAGCGATCGACCCGGGCAAGCGCCGAATAAAGCCGACAAATGTACACGATAAAGGGCACCTCGATCCGCTGGTGTGCAGGCGAAATCTGACATGATCGCATCCATTCTGAAATGTTTCACTTGCCCGGGTACACAGACCAGCTGGCCCGGGCACAGAGACCCCCCTGGCCCGGGTACAGAGACCAGCTCGGCCGGGCACAGAGGCCCCCCTCGGCCCGGGTACACGGACCAGCTCGGCCGGGCACAGAGACCAGCTCGGCCGGGCATAGAGGCCCCCCCTCACCCGGGCACAGAGACCAGCTCCTGGCCCGGGTACACTGACCAGCTCGCCCGGGCACACAGCCCCCCCTGGCCCGGGCACAGTGACCAGCTCGCCCGGGCACACGGACCCCCCCCCCCCCCCCCCGGGCCCCGCCCCCCCCCCCCCGGCCCCCCCGCCCCCCCCCCCCCGCCCCCCCGCCCACCGCGCCCGGGCCCCCCCACCCCCCCCCCCCCCCCCCCCCGCCCCCC
>JAACJT020000038.1:1303090-1316859 GCA_009936485.2 Gymnarchus niloticus
CCTCGTAGACGGAGCCCGGCGGTCCCAGGATGGTGGACCTCCACTCGTAGATGTTGTCCCCCTTAGGCCCAGCACTGAAACAGCCAGACAGAAACAGCTCAGATGCTGGAGACCTTCAGAGTGCTGGGTCACTTAAAGGATTGCGAAGAGGCTTTTAACGGTGACAGGTCACGAGGTAATCTACCAGCCAGTTCAGGCAGGTCAAGCCCATGGAAAACGTGTGCGAGTTCGCAAATGGCCGTTAGCGGCTCCGGTGGATGGCAGACACTGGGGAGCAGCTGGAGGTTGGCAGCGACAACACAGAGGGTCCGGCCAGCTGCCTGCTTGTCTTTTATGTCCTTTCTGCCCCCCCTCCCGCACCCTCACTGACCAGCTGCGTGACACCGGCCCGCTCACACGAGATCGCACGTGCTGGAACACGCAGGTGGGAGTGAGGTGCCGCCTGCACGCGGACACACGCATCCATGCGGAACTATTCTGGGTGATGGGCCTGGTGCTGAGTGCCAGCGTATGGGGGAGGGCTGAGCTGCTTCCAGGCCTGGCCTCCCTGCCTGCTTCTGTCTCTCCCTGTCAGGTTTGTTTTGTGCACTCAGGCCCGAGAGCAGCAGCACTTGTGCAGGTTCTGAGAGGCTTTGCTTGAAAGGATTTTCCTTGAGTCCAGTGAGTCACGTGTCTGTCCCTGCTGTCAACAGAACGCAATAGCATTTATAACCAAAATGCTAACTGCACTACCTTACACCACACACCCTGACACCTCGCAGACACACACTTATACCACACACCATTAAACCCCACACACTACACCACAGCTCTTGTTTGGTTGTTCTTTTCAGATCAGCTTGCTGTTCCTCCCACGTGCATTGGTAACAGAAGTAGTTCACAGGTCCCTGGCCGCCTTTCACAGTCACACTTCATCCTAATGAGCCTCTAAACATCCATCAGATTTCATTTTCATAACAGCTGCGAAGCCAGAGCCACGCCCCCTGGCTGCATGCCCACACAGCTCCAATAAGGCATCCGACAGGCTTGCTCACGCAAGACAGCCACCCACAGCAACGGCCGCTCACACCAGGATGCCCCCGGCTCTTCTTGAAGGTTAGAACTTTGGTCTAGTGAGGTGCATTTTTGGAAAGTGCTTCCATTGTGACCTTTTGCAACAGAAATGACCAATACATTGAGAAAAGATATTTTGACAATCGGGCCGTGTGACCTCAGCACTCATTCCACCATGTCAATTCATCACATCTTTACCAGCGAGTCCAGCTGGCCAGCTTCTCTAACAGAGGACGAGCTGCCAGTGGCAGAGGCAAACAAAGGCCTTTTCTATTCTGCTCAGGCACAGACAGGGTCAGCCTGCGGGTCCTAAGTCCTTCAGCAGTAGCATCCATGGAATCATGTTCATAAGCAATTATGGGAATTCCAGAAAATGTGCTTTTCTGAAGTGCTTTGTGGTGGTCATAGAGAAAAATTAAATCCCATGTATTATTATCTTTATTATTATGATGATGATGAGGAGATGAGATTGATTCAATCAATTCACACTGTGAGATGATCATAGGCCTCTGCTCCAGCCCTGGATTCCTCCTCTTCAGCCATGGTTCTCTCGGCCTTTCAAAGGCGAGGAAGTGTCCAGCCTCCACAGGAGTCATGGCCTGGCCTGGGGTTTGGGCTGGTTTCTTTCCCCGTGTCATCTCTCCGAGGCTTCAGCAGAGAGCCCTTATGAACGTCAAGTGTCGACAGGGGTCACCCCCAGCGCAGGTAAACTCCGAGCGGCCGTACTGTCACTCACCTCGTGGAGGTTAGCCTCTCTTTCTTGCCTGACCTCCCCCCAGCATCACCCCTCCCCCCCTCGCAGTAGCTCTTCCCGAGTGCCTATTTTTACCCTGTGCTTTAGCACACATTGGCCATGGAAAAACAGGAAGCCTTGATGACAGCCCCCCCCACTCTTCCTCAGTGTGTGAGCAGGGCTCTCCCCGGCGACGCGATCTGTGGCCAGGGACGGAAAAGACACGACCATTTGCACTGCAACTCGCCAACAATCCTGTTTTGGAGACACGCCTCTCTGTGATATTTACAGCCTGCTTCTTGTCCTCTCCAGCTGTGAATGCTGGATGGGCTTGCAAGAAGCCCACGGCTGATAAAAATAAAGCTTTAACTATCACTCTGAACTAGGTAAGTTTGGATGACAGTAACTAAAAGAATCTGCTCTTATGGATATTGGCTTTGCTGGGTAGTACAAGCCAAACCATATGAGGGCACGTATCATATCATGGTCACATTCTGTCACTGTTTGAAGAAGCCCCACGTGTCAAAAGATTAATCTCTAGGAAATGTGCAGGCCCCACACAGAGTGCTGGGATTTCAGACTGGTGCATAGAGCAGAAAAACCCTTTAAACAAATAAGAATAAAGTCCAGTTCTGCTCCATTTAGGTTTAGGATACAGACATGATTGAGAGATGGCTTTCTGTTCTCCGCAGAGGACCCTGTCTTCTGTTCTGGAGTGGAGACGGTTCCATTTTTCAGGTGGACATTTTGAAAACAAACCCGCCACGGAAGCACAAAAGCAGTAACCTGTTCAAACACTTGGCAGGCACAGTGACTCCCGCTCCTCTCGTTCGTCGTGACTCCCGTGTCTGACGCTTCACCCTCACTAGGCCGCCGGTGTGGGTCAAACCTGTACGACGCTTGGATTTTCAGGCAGGACTGGAGTCTTGTTCAGGGAAATCGCTTGTTTACTCCTCAGCGAGCAAACGTTTGTTTCGGTGGATAGGAGAAAATGAATGAAGCACTTGCAAGTACCTTGCACAGTGGACCATTCAGGTCTGACCCAGAAAGGAACTCCGGTATGGGGTTACTAGCAAACAAAGAGTAGGATGCTAATATCTAAGGCCACCCTGGGAATTAGGGGTTAAGTGGAGTGAATCACTGCAGATAATCATGGTCACCTGACCCCGAGTGATGGATGACAGCTGCACCCACCCAGAGGATATTTAAGTATATGTCTGTAATTAGCAGAAACAGTAAATAGCAGAAAGCTAGCACAAACAGTAGAAAGTGTTATTAGGGATAGCAAGTTATATGTTAAAATATTTTTATTTTTAACTGATAAAGAATAAAAAAAACAACAACACCTAAATATATAATAAAAATCATATAAAAAGTATTACAGATTAATAATTAATATTTTCTGAGTTATTTATTATTAAAGTCATTTCTGAGCAATGCCGAGGTTCTGATGCTGAGGCATGTTACATCACACCACCAGTCTGGAAAACGAGGCCGGGGAGGGGACGGCATTTCAGGATGCTCAGAACGGCTGGCTGGCTCATGAGCAGGGCACAGAAACCCCTCAGAATTACCATGCAGTCCCAGCGCTTGCTCAGAGGTGAGCCACTATCCAAATAACGACTAATTAAATCACCGAGAGGGGCCACAATGTTAACTGGTAGGCCCAGCAGGATAAGAAGCCCTCCTTAATGGTTCCAAGCTGGCCCCCATGGAGGCGCATGGAAAGCAGGGAAGGATGGCGGGAGGTCTTTGTTTCTGGAAGGGCGAGGCAGGGCAGACCCCAACAGGACCCCACCTTTGCCTGGGCCTTCAGTCAGTCTGTGCCCCCCCCCCCAGTCCCTGTGAGCCTTGTAAAAACCATCCCGTTCCTCTGCCTAGCAGCTGAGATCCCGTCAGGCTTCTGTGCATCCGAAACACCCCTGGTGTTATTCTGCAGCTCCCCTTATCATCTAGGGGGCACACTCGAGTGCTGTCCCGCAACCCGTGGCCTTGCCGCATGATTTAGACAGTTTCAGTCTGGAGGATTTACAGTGCCCTACAAGCATCATTAATACTGTGGGGGTAAACTGTGGTGGTGGTGGTGAGGGTGGGGGCAGTTTTCCCTGTTGAGCTGAGACAAGCCCTCAGTGACACTCTGTCTGGACAGGAGCCATGTTGGTCTGGGAACGGCTCCAGCTTGAGAAATAAACGAACCTCCACGATTCCGCGTACAGACCGCGCCCATCGGCACGCCACTGAATGCACAGGCGGATTAGCTGCGGCCCAGCAGATGGTCTCAAGCTCTGCAAGGTGGATCTTTTTCCCGCGTCTGTATCTCCCCGATGTATGGCAGGGTAGACACGGACATAAATGTAACCTGTCATGGCCTATCTGTCCCCTTCCCATGACCTTGTCACTGCAAAGAGAACCAGCCTCATTTTGTGAGCTTACTAATGCTTACTGCATCCAGCCAGCCCCAATAACCACTCATCCGGTACAAGGTCACTGAGCCTGGACCCTATCCCGGGATGCACTGGGTACGAGGCAGGGGACCTTCTGGGTGGGATACCAGTACATCTCAGGGCACATTCGCACACTTTGGACGATTCAGCGATGCCAAGTCACCTAACAGGATGTTATTAAACTGTGGTAGGAAACAAGAGTACCCAGAGGAAACCCACGTAAACAAGGAGAGAATGTGCAAACTCCACACACACAGAACCAGAGGCTGGAAAATGAACTGCCATCGTGGAGGTGTTGGGTAACAGTGCTAGCCACTGAATTACCATGCAACCCCCAAATAGATCCACTCATATAAAAAAAAAACAAAACAAAATAAATACATAAAAAATACACACATGCACACACTCACTTGTTCCAAACGTCTCAAATTAAAAGACCCAGTTTGTCTAAGCTACCAAAAGGCGTAGTTTGTCTAAGGCCTTAAATATGTCATGAGCTGCCATCCTGACTGCGGAAAGCCCCGTCACACTGCTTTGAGCAAGCGGGCGGGCAAGTGAGCCGTTGCAGGGGAGAGAAAGAGCTCAATTCATGCAAAACGGCCCCAGAGGAGCAGAGGAGCCGCCAGGCTCCAGCCTAACCCGCGCGTGATTCGTACAATTCGATAACGTAAACTGCGTCCGCTGACAGTCCTTCGGAAATGGTGTTCGGTTCAGCTTTTCTGGGTCCGCCGCTTTAACCACCGCCAAGGGCCCGGGGAAACAGGAAATGAAGTCGTGTGTGTCAATCCATAGACACAGCGGCTTGTACAGCCAGGCTGTACACTATGAAGTCTTAACTTCACCAAAGACCTCTTCCTAACCTTGGGTCTCTGCCCACTCTTTATCAAGCAATGGTCCTCCAGAAAGATGCCACTCAAAAAGTTTTAACAGGCCAACTGCCACTGCTTTTTTCTGCTTTAAATTGATCAAAAACTCCGACCGTCTCCAGCATTGCATGAAACCACAAAAATTCCCTTGGTGTTTTACTTGGTACCATTTCTGACATGTTTCTACTCGTCCTGTCTCCCAAAAGTACCCAGTATCCTTCATGAGTCACATGTATCAAGACAAAGAGCTACTGGTAACTTTAGGGTTAAGTTAGGGTTTTCTCTCTGTTTCATTGAATCATGCTTTTTATCTACACTGAGCCAAAGACAGTCTTCTGTGGCCATCATAACTATTGCGGCATTCTCAGCCAACGCTTTACCTTGAATTGGGCAAAATAAGGTTGCAGAGATGATTCTTTATTTAAATATGACTTAGTTTATGCCCTCTAGTAAACTGACGTTTTATCAGAGCCATTGTGTTAAAGGGGTCAACTTGAGTACACTCCAAGGGGCTCATTCTCACCCCACCCAAACCCTTAACTCCCAGGCAGATTGACCCAAATCAGCAAGAGGCTGAACATGACAAGTCTGCGGGCACAGACAGAGAACCATAAACGGCTAAAATAAGTTGACCCAAACAGACAGGTTAACCCCAATATTGAAGAAGTCTTTCACAAAACACACCAAGTCTGTGGAAGACACAGTTAGAAGACCACAGACATCTGAGGTGGGTTGTAGGCCGGTCTAAACACACCAAGCCTGTACAACACAGAGGACCATGCATGGCTGGGGTGGGGCCAGTGGGCAGACAGGACAAGCATTACTATATACTTAAATGTCAGTACAAGGACATAATCCTCCCCCGTGAATCCAGATTACATGCTACTTGGACTATACAGCCCGGGAATATCTCCCTCTGCTCACAGTACTGCAGCTAGATTAACAACACCATGGACCCCCCAGTAGGGGGCAGTCTCCCGCTGTTTCTAGTTCATGGATGAGTCTTCAGTTGCTGCTCCTGGTATCACACATACGCGTCATAAGCCTCTCCAGTGTCACATTTCACCTTCCAAGCGCACGATCAAAGCAGACAGCTCTCCAGTTCCACTGGGACTGAAGTCACAAAACGGGATGATAGGTCCCAGGTCGGGATTGCTTCCACCCGGCCTGCTCCGTCCATCATGTCGACGGCAAAACCTGATTGAAGTGCCGCGGCTCAGTTTGTGGCAGCGAAGATGGCTGGGACCCGAACCGGAGACCTCTGTGCCATCCTGACGGCTTGACACCAAGAGCAGCGTAGATTAAGGGGACCACTGGGCTACAGGACACCTCCATCAGGCAGGCTTTTCCACGCTAGCAGCAGTGACTGACGTAACAGAACATCAAGCACTGCAACGGTACACGCATAAAATTGTTAATTACCAGACTTTACCCATACTCCATGTTTCTGTGTCTTTAACGATGCATTTTGAAAATTGTGAAATGTGGAACATTTGTTACTGCGATTTTTTTTTTTTTTTTTTTTTGCATGTTTAAATTATAGCAGAAGAGGAGGTTCAGAAGATGTCAGTATTGCACTCAGGCAGTGCTGGCCAAACAGAGTCAGTAGATCAATTCTCATTGGTAATCACCCTGCTAATTAGTGTGGTGGCATATCTCTGTGTGTAACGCCGCCTGCCCGCCCGCCCGCCTGCCTGCCTGCCTGCTTCAGGTCGATGGCTTGAGAGAAGACGGTGCTATGCTGAAAAGCTCGGCTCACAGTCTCTCTATGAGCACAATGTACGTGTATAAATGGAGCACTTGTGAGGAGTTATACGGGTGTTCATATGTAAAGTGAAAGCCCCTCCCTCGCCGCTCTCCCTGCCCGCCAGCTTCCTAGGGTTATTTTGGAATAATCTACTGTAAAAGACACGGAGAGAGAGGGAAAATGTCTCAAATCCCCAGGATGGAAAAGCTCCTTTGTATCCTTTGTCCCCTTTGTTAATAGACCTGCTTAGCAGGCAGCGCTGGGTTTTGTGCCGCCTAATTTGGACCACAAAAGGAGACCATGCATGAGTTCATGGGGAGCATGAGGCACGGCCGTGGGGCCGAGGCTTAAGAGAAGGGCCAAGCTGGGCTCCTCCCGCAGAATCGCCGTACCCATGTATCCACAGTAACCTTTGACCTTTGAGAAAAACGGCCAATAGCGACGGCCGTACGTCTCCGCCGGTCCCAGCGGTTACCTGGCAACCTACAATAGGGGGACACGTGCTGTGTGTAATGCCATGGGAGGGATTGCCATGGGAACAACAACAGGTCTGATGACGACGAGCTGCATGGGCACAAGGTCATGTGACCCGCCACTTGACCGTCAAGTCATAGCTGACTCAAAATTGAACCCGCTGGTTAGGATAGCAAACGAAAGAAAAGTCTTGATGGCGTGCGTGTTAAAGAAGGTAGATTTTATGGGTCTGATTGCTTGTCTTAGGCCCAACAGAAATAAAGTCTAAAAAATCTGTCGTAAATTGGTGAGTTAACCAGTTCCTGTTCAGTTGGCCCTCAGCTAAACTGTAATATCAACTACCAAAAAGACACGTCTATACTTAGGATTGACGGCACATTTTAAAAGCCCCACTCCCCCAGCAGAGAAGCCAACCTGATGCCAGTCCAGACCTTGAGGTCCAGGACAAAGATTTAATATTTATAGTTGCGCTGTTTTTCAGGGAGAGAAATGAAACCTCACAAGCTGAGGTTTAGTTAGTCGGGTTGAGGGCTACAACAACCACTTCCTGTGTTTGGTCAGGTTAAGAGGTTTGCGCTGAGGCAAATTAGTGTGCCATTACTCATACGGAGATCAACAGAATGCCACTTCACTTTTTAAACACAGAAAAAACTCCCAGATGTAGACCTGCTTTTGATTCAGAAAGCAGGGCAGGTGGACACATTTTAGGGTCTTTCCCAGTCTCCGAGCCACTATCTGCTTCGGTACCGAGGTCACAAAAGACACCGCGGAAAATGACGGTGGGTCACCAAGGCCAGGAAATGAGTTGCGTTTTTATGTACGAATTTTGCCCTAAAGAAGGTACTGCGTAGTATCAGTACAAAGGCAGAAACACGATGTGTCATGTGATTTGGTTTAACAGGGAGATATGACTACAAATCTGGCGGTGTGATATTAGTGAGGAGCTTATTTTAGACCAAAACACTAACATACACAATTTAAAGATCAGGGACCTCACTTTCACCATCTGTCATATTAATAGTCATGAAATTTATTATTTAGATGGCCTTCGTATCGACGTAGGTGAATGTCGCTCTTTCTACTGTAAGTCTGTAGGTGTCCCAGCTCTAAGCAGCGTAACGTTGCTCTCAGCCACGGCTGGTAAGCAGTCGGAGATCACCTCGTTTATATGTTGATGGAGAGAGCCTTCGGGACACTGCGGCAGGTCAGTCTTAACAGCTGGATTTGACGGGGATCAATACGAGTTAAGCACAGTGGGCCTTTTTCACAGAAGCACGCTCATTACCATCGCACGCTGCTGTGCCGAAAGAGGTCCCGGAGTATTATGACAGTATTCCACAGATGAAGAGCTCAATCAGTGGAGTCCATCTCCAGACGGTCAAAAACGAGGCCTGGTGCAGGAGATGGAAATGGGAGCATTATCAACTGTCAACTGTCAGATTTAACACCACCAGAAGCTGAGACCCAATAGACGAGGTCCTCTCCCTCTATCTGCCCACAGTTGTTTCCACCAATGAGCTTTGGAGCTTCGAGGAGATAAAGGGTCATGTCTATCAGCCCCCTGGCTGGGGGAAGCTTGTGAAGAATGGTGATGTTTGGGCAAACATGCACCTTCCACATGACAAAGCACCGCATGGTCCGCTTAAAATCCCTTCAAACTGACAGTTCAGACAGGACCTCAAGACGGGTGGCTCTGTCGGCCAACGGCCCCCGGCTTGAGGCGCTCAGAAAAAAAAACAAAAAACCCAAAAAAAAACGGTTTCGAAGATGAGAGCACAACCTAGTGCAGGATGAGATCGTATGGGTAGCCCCCGGTGTCACCCTCCCGCACCGCAGACAGAGACCAAGAGCTCGGACTTCACTGGGATCGTCTGGCGAAGGGCCACCAGGGTCCCTCAAGCTCCTGGCATTTTTGGCTCTGTTCTTTCAGCTACTGCTACACCACTCCTGAGCTGAAGAGGCATAACGAGAACCGTGGCTGATTTCCATATATATTGACTGACCTTTCATACGGACACTGGAGGCTCACGCAAAAATGAAACACTTTGGTTTTAACGAGCCACAAAAACTCGATTTCCACAGTACCTGCCGTTTATTCCAGCAAAGCTTACAAATTGTGCATTTCCTCAAAAATCTGACAAGGTTACAGAAGGCTGAAATCGAGAAACAAAGGTTTGGTTTGTGTTCAACAAATAGACCTTAATGACTAAGCAGCTTTTTCTTTTCCATTTTCCCGAGCTGAAATAATCTTCCTCCACTGGGGTGATGATCAAAGAAATTAAGAATAAAAGATTTTAAAAGTGATTAATAATGATGTTTGAAAGGGAAAACTTCTACCAGGCAGCCAACACTTTGACTTTGCCACCCACATGTCAAAATCTCATGTGCACAAGATAATATATTTGAAAAACATCAGTTCATACAGATCTGATCTCATTCCAGTACCTGCTTCAAGACCGCTGGTCTCTCCTCTGTGCTTGCTCATACAGATCTGATCTCAGTCCAGTACCTGCTCTAGGACAGCAGCTCTCATTCAATCACATCTGCCCCGGGGGCAGAGCTGTGCTGTTGCTCATCCTCTCGCTTGTGCTAAAGGTCACACTGTGGGCCTCCCTAGCCTCCGATGTGTCACCTCGAGCTTGGGTATGAGCCATTACGCTCTCTCTCTGTACAACACAGAGGGCCGGTTCTCCTTTGGCCAAAAGTGAGGCCTTTGCATGCGTCTGACACAGGAGAGGGGGTGGTGTGGGGGGGAATAGACTCCGCAATCAGTTCCCTGATCAGTGACAGTTTCTGAGCGGAAATGTGCTCTCTCTGTGAAACCAGGGGAGGTTAGTGCAGCACACCACGGCAGGAGAGAGAGGGAGAAAAAAAAGAGAGAGAAAGAGAGAAAGGAGAGAGAGACAAAGAGACAACGAGAGAGAGAGAGAAAGACAGAGAGGTTAAGGCTTTCAGGATGTAGGTCACGAAGTCAAAAACCTGCCTGGCTTTTCTTAATCCCAACATGCCCTCCTCATCTGCCCGGAGACAACAAACCCTCTCAGGCTCAATGACATGACCTCAACTGATACAACACAGACTGGAAAATCAGATAAAGCCTTACAAACCAATATAACTTTAATATCTCTTCAATAAGCAGAGTAATTCCTGTGAGACACGTTAAAAATGACTGTATCCAAATACCAAACAGCCTGGCCAGAAATACACAACACTAAACAGAATGTCATGAATTTATTATCTCTAAGACACAATGAAGCAATTTCGTCACTCAGTCCTACCTCTGTTTGGAGATCATCATATCTGCATAACAAGATTAAGCCAGTGGAAGCCTGCAGGTCTGTAAAGAAGCTTAGTAGGGAAGATACGCTGGATGGAAAAAAAAAAAAAAAAAAGCCAAGCATTATGGTCATACAGGGAATTAATGTTGTCTTCCATGATAAAGTCTCAGCATGCTGCTGGAGGTGGTAAGAGATTGCTGTACCCAACAGACCCCAGGAACTACTGAGCAGAGTGGTTCTGTGCTTAAAACCACTTCAAGGTGGATAAATCCATCATAACACCCCTGCAAGACTTTCGAATGGTCCTGCAGTGGCCATATTTATCCAGCCTGACCCCACCTTCATGGTGTGAACTGCTGTTGATATCCCACAATGCTCCTTACGTGAAATGAAAGGTAATGTTTTCTGCCTTCCAGGCGTCACCTGAGGTGTCCTGCGTGTCTTCAAATGATTTTCCTCTGAGAAACCATGGCTCAGGGGCTGGGATAATCCCTCTCCTCTGTGTTATTCCACTGCCTTCCTTTCGGCAAAGTCTGCCTTCCGCTTGGGAGACCCTGTCGCCATTGCCAGCTGGGCATTCAGAGGCCAGGGATGAGCGGGAGACACCGTTCACACTCTCAATCAGCTTTGTGTTCACACGACACAGAGAATGTTCTCAAACAGCACAGAAACAAATGACGTCTCCACCGTTTAGGCCATCTGACCAATTGCAGAAGGATCCTGGGCAAAACCCTACCAATCTGCAATGAATCCACAATAACAAACAGAGGGTACCAAAGAACGACTCTGGTTAAATTTAACGAGATTCAGCGATGACCCGAGTTTATGCATACAGCGTAATTAAAACAGAGCTGCCCTGGCCTGCAACCACAGGTGTGCTGAATCAGAATGTGACTCTCCATCGCGTCAATCACAGCAAAGCAGATGCGTCATTACAAGTCCACAACACTTACAGCACATTCCATAACACCACTTTAATCGCTGTGGTGTGTCTAAAATGAAAAAAAAAAAAGAAAAAAAAAAGCACGAAAGACATCTCCGAATGAGCTTACCTGAATATCATGTAATATGCATTCTATGAACACTCAATGCACTATTTAATCTTCAAAATAAACTGACCCTCGCTGTGGCACTGTGACAGATATTCACTCAGAAACGTACGTTAGGAATAATAATAATGATGACATTACAGAATCGGAATACAATAATAAAAACATTTATGTGGGGATCTCTCTTGAATAGCTCCTTCAATAAAAGGTGAAATTTAGACCGCCAGTGCCATAAATCAACCGAGCCGCTCTCCAGTGATCTGTAAAACCCCGGCTCTTTGTGATTCTGAACAGGTTCACACGTACACGGGGTGGAGGATGGACCGGGGAGATCTTATTAGATGAAATGAGGATGCGAACTGAGCAACACGGACTGGCCGCATTGCTCTCCGACTTAAATGGGCAGACCATGAAGAGAGTCGCCGACACACATGCTTTACAGTCTCAGTACCGTCAGTCAGAAGTGAGTAGCAGAAGCGTTGCCCCTCCCCGGAAACTTCCCCACATTCCCCATGTCTCACATGTGAACTCTGACCCCCAGTGAAATCCGACACGCAGCTACAAGATCGCCAGACCTTCGTGGCCACCGATGCAAGAAAACGCAACTCTACACAAGTCTGTGTCTGTGGGGTCGATGGGGGAGGTGGGTACTTTCTACCGATGACCCGTGGTATTGGTCGAGAATGCACAGGGCTGGGATCTGAGCAGGAAGCGATGAGGAAGTACTCAGGCTTTGGGATGCTTAAGCATCCTGCATGGGCCGTCGCTCTGCTGGAGGGTGTCTTTAAATGACACTTGTAAACATGGCCCTGAAACAACTAAAGATCCTGACATCTATTAAAATTCATTTGCTTAGAGGAAACCTTACCACTGCTATTTAAAATACGGTCATTATTAATTAAAACTGCTACTTACTTATTAGCTGGATGTTCCCATTCCATCTTATGGTGATTAACAAACGTGTCATAACATGCGAAGGCTATTGTATGTGTTCATGCGATTTCACCTGCCAGTGCTGCCAAAACATCATAACAGGCTAACCTGATTCTATGGGAAACACCAGTAAATAAACAGCAGAGTGGTCTGGTCAATAGCCCCTTGACCACACACTTGCAAGGTCATGGGCTTGCTTCCTGGTCACAGCCCTGTGTGTGTGGATGTTACACATTCTTCCTGCACTTGCATGAGTTCCAACTTGTTCCAGTGCTTCCTACAACTGGTTCCTAGCTTTCCTAGAAAATGCAAGAGGTCAGAAGATGGATCAACCACAGTGCGTCATCATCTGTATCAACAGATGTCTTGACTTTACACCATGATCCAACAGCTGGGACGCTTCTTGAAGAAATGTCCACACAAGTTTCAATGCCCCTCCACCGTGGAAACTGGTAACCTTGAGGATACCTACGGGCCAAGCCTACATTGGCCATCATGTTCTAGTTCTCTGATGTATAGCTGATAAAATGTTTCCTTCCCCCCAAAAAGGTGAGTATTTTCTCTGATAACCTTTTAAGTCATCTGTTTGCTTAATAGCTTCCATTAGTGCTCAGAAAAAAAGGTATTACATTAACTGTGTTGGACTGGGGGTTCAAAGAGGCAAATGCTCAAGGGAGAGAGTGACCAATTACAGTAACTATTAACTTCAGCAGAAAGAGATGGAAAATACCCCCTCTCACTCCATCAATTCGTCTAATTAGGCTGTTTTAGTGGAGATTTTGCTGGCATCTTTATGAGAACAGCTCAAATTTTACAAGATGACATCAAAAATTGTAAATGCATGTCAATGTAGCAGTTCTGAAGGGTCTGTGAAACCACATTTTATTCATACATTGTAGTTCAGTTCTACCATCTCCCTAGATTTTTTTTTTTCCCAGCAAGAGCACATCAAAATCCAGACTTCCATTTCTATTCACAATAGGCTAACCCTTGTGAACTGGACCCTTGTTGGTTATACCATAGCTGAATAACTATTATTTTCTTTCTGGCCCTTGGATATCCAGTGACCAGGGAGCATGGAAAGATCCCAGTAGAGCTGTTCTAGAAATCAATCCTGGCGGGGGTGGGGGGGGGGGGGGGAGGTGGGGGTTGACGAGGGACTGGTTCTTTTTGTTTTTTGTGTTAAAGTGGG
>JAACJT020000038.1:1327825-1353494 GCA_009936485.2 Gymnarchus niloticus
CGTCCTGAAGGCGGGCCCGGTGGACGCGGCCTCCCCGCCGCTCCCGGCAGACCCGCGGGGGGGTCCCCTGGCCTGGCTGCGGGGGAGGCCCGCGCACTTTCCTCTGTTCTTACGTCTCAGGCTCACCAGACCCTTATTAATGGGCATCCATTTGTGAGGTTGTTTGTGCCATTAGAAATCTTTGCTTTTCCTCTCATTTTCTTCATTCGTCTAGTGCTGGTGTCTTTGTTTGTGTAACTTCACTTTTGCTTTTTTTTCATCTGCGGCATTTTCGTTTGACACCGTTGTTTGTATCACGGTTTGCTTTTATGGTTTTCTTTTTTTAACTTGTGGGATTCCTGCTGTCGTTGTTTGAGGTTACAGTGTATGTCACTCTCTGTTGTTCTTTTGACTTTTGGACGGTTTCATAGAGAGCTTTTCAGCAACAGTAACGTTACCCGTTCGACGTCGGTCGCAGTCGACAGGTGTAAGCCACACACTTTGATCAGACGCAGGTCGGCCGAGCTGCTTTTCTCAAACGGCACTCTGCTTCTGAGGCTGAAGTAAACAGCCGCGGTTAACCAGGTACTCTGTGTAGCCTCGGAGTGAGCTCTGTGCTTTTAATGTCAGAGTGTATATGTATGAATCATCATATTTATCTGCCTCAGTAACAAACTGAGCTTGGTAACAGCACACGGACCAGCATCCACGTAAGTGATGAACGTGATGCTCCTGAGTGCAGACAAAACAAATCGATTCAGAAACCAGTCAAGAAGGCGTGAAGGTAGTTTGATTATGACGATGCATCATCACTCTTTTAATAGTGACCAGTTACCCAGCTTTCATTACGGTTTATCTCTGCTAGCAGACGCTTAATCAGACCGGAAGGAGCCCTGGGGCGCTTCTCCTGTTCCGAATGTGGCGTTCCGGTGCTCGGCCGACAGTTTGGACCTGGGAGAAGGTTGCTTGGAACTCCGTTTTCTGATGTACTGTTTTTCAAACCCACAGTAGTCCCCTAACTCTGGAGTTTCGGGGGACTGGTACTGTCACGTCAAAGGGAAGTTTAACTACACACAGGAGCTTCCGGATATATAACGAACCCTGTAAATGTATCCGTTATGGACCGCTTCCAGCCCTTTACCGGGTGAGGCGTGTGGTAAACGCCCAGCCATGACCACTTCCAGCCCTTTACCGGGTGAGGCGTGTGGTAAACGCCCAGCCATGACCACTTCCAGCCCTTTACCGGGTGGGACGTGTGGTAAGCACCCTGCCATGTGCACATTCCCTGACGGGCCCCCGGTTCCCATCGTTACAACCCTGGCACGAGCTTCAATCCCACAATCCTTCACTTCACAGCTAGGCTATAAATGCCAGGGGGATCTTTAGTGCTGATATGCACACACTGGGTGGACATAATGCTCTTTCTTTTGTTGAACATGGAGGCTGAATAAATGAATGTTTTACAGTTTGGTTTCCACAGCAGGAGCATCCATAAACATTCTGCTTTACAGCTGAGCTTTCATTCTAGAGCGCTTGAGCACCACAAAACCCCATGTGGCCAGTGAGCAGCACTGCAGCCTCACACCCTGGGGTCTGTGGGTTCAGTTCCCAACCCCAGCTATGTATATGTACGGTTAGCATGTTCTAGCTGTGTATGTGTGGCTTTTCTTCTCCAGTCTCCTTCCACAATATGAAGCCATGTAGCTCATGTAAATTGGTGTCTTCAGATTTCCCAAAGTGTCTGTTCTGTGTCAAACTGGCTATTGTTGGACTAGCAGCAGTTTAGTGGGTCATAGTGAGTCTGATAGGAGAACAAAAGCAATCTTCTAATGTATAGTATGTACGTTCATTTTTTTTTCTCATCACTATGCACTAATCATTCATCCATCTATCCATTGTTAACTTCTTATGGTGGTCAGGGTTGTGAAGACTTGGAGCCTTTCCCAGGCAGTACAAGGCACTAGGCTGGGGTACACCTTAGATGGGATGCCAGTCAATCACAGGGGCACTAGGGCGGGGTACACCTTAAATGGGAATCAATCACAGGTGCACTAGGCTGGGGTACACCTTAGATGGGATGCCAGTCCATCGCAGGGCAGACACACACTCACAATCACGATCTATGGGCAATTTAGAGATACCATTTAGCCTAACTGCATGTGTTAGGATGGCAGCTGAAAACCTCACAACACGTGGAGAAGATGTGAACTCTACACATTGAGAGTGCAGGTGGCATTTGAACCTCCTACTCTGGGACGTATGAGGTCCCAGTGCTACCCACTGATGCTTCATGCTGCCCTCCACACATTGTCAAATAGTTTTAGTCAAATAGTGTCAGTAGGCCATCTTCTTGTCATATTCTTGTTGTTCCTGTGTTTTTGTGTGACAGACCATAGGACCTTGGCCCTCGGAGTCCCTGCCGCGTTCTGGTTTGGGTGTTGCACATACAATAGGCAACTTTTGGGTTTGATATTGCCGCAGTGTTGCCATGGTTTCCATGGCCTCCCATCGGGATGGCAATTTGGGGAAGGGAGGGGCCTGCTGAGCAGCGGCGTCCTGTGGCGCCCCGTTAAAGTTCCGTTTTGCCGGAGGGACCGCAATCCGTCCTCAGCGGAACAGCCACAAGGCCCGCCATCATCCTTTTGATGTCAGCCGTTCTGGCTGAGTGCCTCTTCGTGCCAGGGGCCCTGCAGCACTGGGTCCTAATGCCTGCCTCTGAAATTCTCACAAACCTGAAGGAAAACACACCCATGAATTTGATGAAGCGTTTGAATTGGAGAGTGGGGCAGAATGGGATTCTCGGGGGAAAAAAAAAACATTATTGGGGTAGAGTGGGTGATAAGCGCTAATCTCTCTGGACAGGTGATCCCGGGGGAGACGGCAGGGAGAAGAAAATTAGCACCGGTGTGAGAACTGGATCTAGCCTGTGAGGGAGGGGGGGTTACTGATAAGAGGGTGGCGAGCCTAGCAGGTCGCCTTGGTGAGCCACGGCAACAAATCGCACTGCACAGATAAGGACTGGCGATGGGAGAGAGGCCCCTGGAGCGGAGGGACAGCATTCCGGGTGCTCCAGGAGTGACTTTGATCATGACCAGCGGAGCCTGGAAGTGTAGAGAGAGCAATGCATGATGGGAGAAGGTCTGAATGTGGCAGGCTGACGAGGCAGCCCAGTGAAAAATAAAAGCCAGCCATAAGTACCGTACTTTGTCACTCCTGGTGGCCTGCGTTTGTCTCTGAGAAACGTTACAAACTCCATTTCCCCCGCAGAGCTTTCGGCACAAAGCCCCATCGATCTCTCCAACCTCCCCATGTTCTCTGGGGGAAAAAAATGCCATGAGAGTGATGCATGGATCTGGGCGAGCACAGAAACACCCCCCCCCAAATGGTGCATCACAACTTGCTCCCCAAAAACATGGCCTCCATGAACAGAAAATGGGATTTTCTCTTTTTTTGTTTGTTTTCTTTCAGTGACAAACACGCTGTCGGCAGAAATTCGCTGAGCCAGGCACAGATTCCGGCGAGAACCACGGTATATGTGTCCCTCACCCCTCAAGGCTCCTCCATTCCTTTGGGGACCCATGTCCCTCTTTGCCATGTCCGTCACTGGCAAACGGCCATCCACAGTGTTGCTGGGATTCAGCCGGGCCTCCGGAGGTCATCCGGTTCCCTGTCGGCACCGGATGTATTGCACAACAGTCTGTTGATGGCTGCGTACTGCAACTCAGAGGCATATAATGACACTGGAGGCACTTTGGAAATTTGAGGATTAGTTCCGGATTTGTGGATGTGTGTGAGAATGAGGCGGGAGGCAGGAATCCCATGAGCGGATTTCTCACAGCTGGATTTCTAGCAGACGCAGACAGGCTGTTATGTCTATATGGGACGGATCCGAGGGACAAAACTGACAAAATAAAGAGGCGTACAATAACCAGAGTGTCACCCCTATGGACGGGAGCCAATGGCTCAGTGGCATGGTCATTATGTCATGGCTCCTCTGCGGAGGGGCCCTATTTCTGAACGTCACACTCTGGGACGGAGTTCAGCAAGCGAGTTTGTCCAAGGGTACCAGTGTAGATTTCCCGCCCCTTTCTCGAGACATGAGAGTGGCTAAGAAACCCAAACTTGCCACCAGGGAAGATGAGGCAGAGACCTATCTGGCACTCGATCTGTCATTTTGCCAAATGTTCGCCCGAAGTCCAAGTTTAACACCAACATGAAAATGATCTAAACATAATCTTTGTTTGCCTAAGACTTTTGCACAATACTGCTTATATCCACATCTCTGATAATAATAATGAAGTGGTAGGTAATTGAATATTTAATTATTAGTGGACATTTAACAGTATCGTGACCATGAATAGTAGAAAACTTCAGAGCTATTTATGTACGATTAATTTGTAATTTGTGATGGTTTGTCTGAGGGGCACACATCAAATGAAGAGAACTTCCTTTACTCTCTAATTAGAACAAAGGCCCTCATTAGGAAGGACCGCAAACTTTGAACATTCACTTCAGAACCAGATAAATGCTTTGTAATACATTTGCAAAGGCCTATTAACTACCATAGAATGCAAAGTCGGGCTTAAGAAGGGGTGATACCGGCCTGTCTTTCTGCAGCTCCCCCGCTGGTGGGGAGGGGCAGAGATGATGACGTGCCAACACTGATGAAGAGGTGCTCCTCACAAAGCTTTCATGCAAAGGGAACAGGAAGAGGACCTTAAGGTCTGTGAAATGGTGGTCTACCAAACATCTGTCTCATGGGTTTATTACCCAGAACCTCATGGATAATATGCTGAAACCCAAGTAAAACCACACACCGCATATAACCCTGCTGGACAGGATGAAAATTCACTGTGTTCATGTGGTATTCCTCCCACATTCCAAAAGCATGTCGTTAGGTGTCTCTAAATTGCCCAGAGCGTGTGAGTTGCCCTCGCTTTCTGTGTTGTGTGTGTTTGTATGTGTGCGCGCCTCTTGATAGGCTGGCATCCCATTCAGCGGGTCCCCAGCTCATGCCCCAAGCTTCCTGGAATGGACTCCAGGCTCACAGCAACCCTGGACGCTGTAAGCATTTGACTAAAATATAAGGAAATGTAATAATAATAACAATAATAATAATAATAATAATAATGTTGCTCAGGTTAATAATTTATCCAACGTGACACAATTATGCAGCTGAACATTTTACGAAAGCAATTCAGGTCACATACCTCCCTCAAAGGTACAACAGAGGGTTCCCTTGGGGAGCATAAAGGGCTGCGTCTGGGTCCTTGTTGCTCTGCTTACGCACAAACACATCTGTAAGCTATTGTCCAAACTGGATGGTTCCCTTGCTAAAGGGCGCACTATGGCTTGGATATGACAGTCTCGCCTTGTGATCTCATCCGCTGTCTGCGGCTGTTCTCACAGGCCCCCATCCCGAAGACACACACGCGGCAAGCGCAGTGGGGCTGGCAGACATTTATGTCACTTCATTGAGGTGGGTGTGTTACCTGGCAGCGGCACGGTGTCTGAACAGGGAAAGGCTGTCACGTCAGCTTGTCATTACTGATGTGGCGCCATCC
Source organism: Gymnarchus niloticus (assembly GCA_009936485.2). Lineage (NCBI taxonomy): Eukaryota > Metazoa > Chordata > Actinopteri > Osteoglossiformes > Gymnarchidae > Gymnarchus > Gymnarchus niloticus. The sequence continues at coordinate 1,333,369 of JAACJT020000038.1, forward strand.
AAAAGAGGCAAAAGCTAGTCTGATCTGGAGAGCATGTCTTCAGGCCTTAGGAGCTCGGGGGGCGTATTACACAGTGCATTGCTTTGTGCAAATCACTGGAAGGAGAGGTAATAAATAAGCCGGATCTGTCAGTGTAATGAGAACACCCCCAACCCCCCCCCCCCCCGGGTCAGCTCCCCGACTGCACGCACGCAGAGGTGTGGACACAGGTGTCCCATGTCAAAGACCCCCCGCACCCACCCCGAGTTCTCCGAAGAGTGACAGACCAGACAGGAGATTCAGGAAGCGCAGCGTTCCTGTGGTTGCGAGGGACTTTGATCGGGACCGGCAGAGATCACGTGATGGGGCGGGGCTGGAGAGGTTAAGGGAAAACAGCTGCCCATTCCTGCTGTGAAGATGGGACCAAAGGAAGATTCAGGCCGGTGGGGGGGTGTGACGGGATGCAAATCTTGCAAGGGAGTCTGGATAGACCCAGGGAGATGCTGGCGGTGAGGCCCTGTGGGGCGTATGGGGCTCTTCGTTGAGGGGTCTAGGTGGAGGATGATCTGAGCAGGATGAGAAGAAGGTGCTCATTGGCCAAGGACTTAGGCGGCTTACAGACATCCATTATGATCGGGCTTTGGGGCGTCACGTGACATGTGGGGGATCAGCTAAGCTCCAGTCCCTTGGCTGCAGCATACAGGGGGAAAAGTGGGGGATCATGACTGCCTGTGTGTGTGCAGGCATCTGGGGGGAGGGAATGTTGACCCAGTTCTGGCCCGCGTTCAGACTCCTGGTCCGGGACTTTGAGTTTAACAGACAGCTTGGAGCCCTGTAAAGCACCCCACCGTGCCTGTTCGCTCCCCTCTCTGCCCTGTGTCTCCTTCCCTAGATCCACCAAGCGGTATGCTTAACATGGCATACGGGCTGATTGCGTGTCCAGGCCGGGGACATCTACTCAGAAACCCTGCGGTGTCTCTAACTGTACTGCAGGTGCCTGCTAACAGTAACACACACAATTCAGTACATGTCACTCAGAACTGAACCCGCCCCTCACACAAACACAGTAACACAATGCATACGTGGGGCCTTTATTTTTCAATGATGTTGCAAACCCTGGTAACTATGACTCAGTTTCCGTGACATTGTCCTGGAGTCTGTCTCTGTGAACGTTGTAGCTGGCTTATTAGAATCATTTAGTCTCAGTGTGTGTGAATCGTATGTGTCTACTCACTGAGTGTGCTGCCGCTAAGCCTTTGGTCCAGAACGACACACACCGTCCCCTCCAGCTGTTTTTTTTTCTCCTCATGTTACGGTTTTGGGGAAAACGGTGGTCCCTGCAGGAGATATCCTACTCTTTGTGGCACAGCTGCTCATTTACAAAACCCTGATTCGTGGGCACTTACGCATCAGAGCCCCCTGCTTGGCCGTCACACTGATGGAGCGCTCCACCAGGTACGTGGTGCCCCCTACGGGTAACGTTGTGACAGTAGCCAAAGGAGCAGTGGTCTTTCACATCTTGAAGACATTTCCTGGACCTTCAGGGTCCCGAGCCTCTCATTCATTATCAGATCAGAAGTTTTTCCCCATCGAGGCATGTTTTAACCAGCTTCGTAATCGTAAATCGATGAACCGCTTCGCAGATCACTGGGCGGCCACACCCATGGTGGAAATCAGGGCCGTTCAGCACATGCGTGGAGCAGAACGGCACCAGTGACAGGGTATGGTCACCATTCTCGGCCACGTTATCTCCACAGCAACACCAACTTACGGCCAACATATAGATGTTTATTATGGATGGAAAAAGGTGGATGTTGTCATGCCAACCAGAATGGATTTCAGATTGGGTTAGGATGGCACACAGCCGTAATGGCAGATGCGTGATGCCATAAATCGGCCGTGATTGCAACGTTCCTGTCTCTGTGAGGGACGGCAGAAGGTCGACGTGCTCATTCCAGGGATCCTGAACTTCGCGTGACCCCTTCCAATGAGCCACACCCTTTTCAGGAGGGGCCTTACATTTTCGTCTATTCATCTACAGTCCTGTCCTACCCGCTTCTGCGTTTTCTCGCCAGGGTGTGTGTGCGCGGTGGCTCAGCAGACAGCGCTGTGTCGTCATGCCCCCAGGGTTTTGGGTTCCATTCCAACCCTGGCTCTCTGTGCTGAGTCAGCATGTTCCTGCATTGGGCCCCGTGTTTCCTAGGACTGGCCCCAGGGTCACCTTGATCCCATCCTGTCTAAGGAGTCATGAAGGTTTACCTGTATACAGTATATTTTATATATCAGTGTGTTTGTTCATATCTGTACTGTTTCTGGTGTGACATACAGTATGTGCTTTTTGTTTTTTTTTTGGCTTAGCGGTCATGGAAACCCCACGGTGGTCAGCAGGTGGGCTAATCTGAACTGGGGCGAGAGGGAGGTATTCCCCCTTGGGCAAATCTAAGACCCCCAGCCACAGGGATGAAGAGTCCTCATTTATGAGTGGGAATGCGTAGGACACGGGGGGGGGGATACCTGTATGGCTGACCAGTGGCCAGTCTTTTTGGACCAGCTCTCATGGCATGATATTTAGAGATCACTCATGTAAACAGTTGACTGTCACATCATCTGGTAGATCTGTATGGAGGTCCTGCATCCATGTCAATGGAACAGTGATAAAGAACCAAGTGTCAGAGATTCTAGGTCTGACGTCAGACATCCTGGATCCCAGAGGTGCTGGCATCGTGGGTTTCACAGTAAGCGTGTATCCCAAGTTACCGACTCGAGGCTGGCGGTCAGTTACTTCTTCACTCTGTCTGTCACCCCAGACCGTGGTGGGAGTCCCGCCTCCAGAGCAGACAGCCGCACTGGGATGCTGGAAGACCAGGCCAGTGGACAGGCGCGCATGTGTGAGCGTGAGTATAGCGGGGGTGGGGTGGGGTGTGTGTATCAAGCGAGTATGGCAGAACAAGTATGTGAGCATTTGTTTGCGTGAGTGAGCGTGAGTATGTCTGTGCGGGGCATGGGTACATGCGTGTGTGTGTGCGCGTGTGTGTGCGCGAGTGAGTTAAGTGAATGAGTCACGTGTGCCGCTCCGGTAACCGAACATCCACGCCGGCGTGATGTATGACTGTGCCATGTGGCTCACTTAAGAGGAGGCCTCAGTAATTAGAGGAACCAAAAGAATTAAGATTACCTCGGACAGGCCATTTGTCCTGCTTTACTTAAGAGAAAATAAGCTGGTCATTCAGCACAGCAGCATTCCGGCTGCACAGTGAACAGGCACACGCGAGTTTTTCTTAATTAAAAGAACGTAAGGTTCAAGATAACAATGTGAGTATTGTTTTTACCAAACTCCCCAGACTAATTACAACACATAATCATATTTCATCAGGCATTATTTTATCTTCTAACCAGAAAAAATATATTACCTTGTTACAAGCAAGACAAAGTGGTTTGTTTTCTGGCCGCCTTCAGCTGCTATGCTGCGTTTTAACCTGATTGGTTTCATGTCCCTCATCTTGCCAAGCTAAATTTCAGTCTGTTTGCACGGTAATTGAGGACTGTAATTTGGCCAGATGCTCCTGTAACTACATCCCGCCCATCAACTCCCCCAACCGCCTTTAAGGTCGTAACCTTTAGTCATTGCTTTTCCTACTGAGTTACCAGGGCAGATGGTCAAACCCGCAGACGCCCCCCACCCCCCCGACAACTCACAGTTTTGAGGTCATCATGATAGCTAGGCCCCGTCTAACGGATGGGCAGATAAACAATGCAGCATCTTGATGTGGGAAGGGGGCTCAAGTCATGCGAGCAATGAATATGGGATCGAGATGAGGAAGAGGCTGGGGTCACGACACAGCTGAGGGATGTTGAAGCATGACCACTGGACCTGTGAGATGTTACAACAAAGAGTACCGTGCCAATTCCCCAACAATACCTCCAGACTGCACCTTGGGTTTGTGTTTCAATTCAATTAAATTCAACTCAATTCCCTCAACAATACCCCGGCCCCACCGAGACCCCGAAAGCACAGAGTTGGTATAGCCAGACAGTCCCTGGCCCCACCGAGACCCCAGAAGGACGGCGCTCGTACAGCAAGACGGTCCATGGCCCCACCGAGACCCCAAAAGCATGGCATTAGTACAGCCAGAAGGTCACGACATTTCACGACTCTTCCTATTAAGGTTAAAAGTAGCAATTCTGTTTTGCATCAGAAAGTTTGGATTTAATTTCATTTTGGTCAATAAAAACTTGTGGTTAAAAATCCAGAGATGGGAGAAATAGTGATTCACTGGTGCATGGATTTTTTTATTGTCAAATTTTGGGACCATAAATTGGTCCATTAACGAGTGGACCGTAGCCATTGGGGGAGGGTGATCCCTGATATGTGAGTCTGGTGAAAAACAGACTGGGCAGCCTGTTCCATGCATCCTGCATGTGGTGTTTTCCAGCTGTTTAGGGTACATCTTGCACATGGTGTTTTCCAGCTGTTTAGGGAACATGCATCCCGCACGTGGTGTTTTTGACCTTCAAGCACAAGTGTATGGAATGGCAGGGATAGTTCATTCTATTATTGGGTCGCTGTGAACGCAGCAGGACAGCTTATGGGATGGAATTTGCTATCCGTACATGAAGCCGCCCTCCATGCCAGAAAACACACAGGAGAACTGAAACAAATGAATGGAATATGGAAGAGAAACAGCCTAGAGAAAACGCACAAGTCAGATGTCTCTGACTTTGTTTTTGTTCCATTCAGAGTTTTTGCTGTTCTAATTTCAGACATAAAGAACAAGTATCTCTTTTGAAGACATACAGTATATTAAATAACAATTAATTAACAGAAGGTGGAGTTTTGAGTAGCTACATGTCTTCTGTGGAGGGTCAGCACACATCCAGTAAACTTGATGAGGGATTAAACCAAAATGGCTAAAACAAAGAGCCAATCAGATTCTTCCAGGATCCCCCCCATTCATGTAGTGGACCATTCCCCACTCCCCTCTACCCAGCATTCCCTGTTCCCTATTCTCACCTTATTCCCAGCTTTTCCAGAAAGCCCTGGCACATTATCTGAATTAGGGGGTGGGCTTCTAATACAAAGCCCCTCTCATTAAGTCACTGTGTGAGATTTATGCTGGAAGTGTGTTGGGACTGGGGGCAGGGGTGCTAGTTTTGCCTGCGGCGAAGTCTGTGCAAGTGTAATGCATCAGCGCTGCTCTGAGTCTGCACCCAGTTCACCAAACATCACAGACGGGGCAGGGCCTGTGTGTTTTACAGTCTACCAAGTTCACATTTTACCCCAAACTTTCTGTGCCTTGTGGGTGACATGTATGGTGTAACGATTCCATATACCCCTGGAACAGGTTTTGAAACAGCAGGAGGTATCCCGGATAAGGACTGAGCAGCATGACACAGGGCCTGGAAGAGGAGTCCGTGGACATGTCCTCACAAAGCACATTCACAGCCATACCAACCTTCAACAGAACAGTTAGTCTTGTGCTGTGTTTGGCTACCTGGGGTTTTTCCACTAAGAATTGTAGACAGGGTTTCTTGAACAGCCTCACAGACCTTCAACTTCAAAATTAAGTGGAGGGCTTCAGAGTCGTCCACTGCTTAATTTCCTTTTTTTATGATGGGAATATTTTGGCGGTCACGGAATGCAGCAATGAAGGAAACGACAAAATGCTGCTTTTGGTTCGCCTTATCAGGCCAAGTGCGAAAATTGCCGTGGCAATTAAAATACAAGCAGACCTTGTGAGAAGTCTAATTAGGCCCCTCTTGCAGGGTGATACTCCAGAAGGTTCATTCTGGGGGCAAAGCGGCTTCTCCCTCTCTGTGTTGATGTTAAACTCAAACTCCGTTGTGTGAACCCAAACACATGGTATGTTAGCATTACTCCTTTGTGGTAAATGATCAAGTCAGCCGAAGTACGACTGTGCGAGATTGTGACTTTTCTGGATTCGTCTTTCAGGTAAGGAACGATAACCAACCTATAGCTTATGAAATCATGGGTAAGGAATTGAACCAATCAAGTGCTTCTCAACAGCAGCAATGGCCATTTTAACCTTAGATGAGGTGAACGGGAAATGGAACAGTCATTGCCCTATCCCGAAATACTTTATTTGCCATGGAATTTCCTTTGAAAGCTGAGGATGGTTTGGATATTGAAACCATTTTTGTGATTTTCTGTTGATTCTGTTTGCGGAGTGGGTATAAACCCAGAAAATGGCTTGTAGTGTAAAGGACACGGGCTCTCTTCAGGAGGAATTGTTCCATAATTGGAACGGAAATTACTAGAACTCACCTGTAGGAAACTGCTCTGCTGGGGTATCGTGCTCACCTCAGGGTAAAATCACAGCTGTGTAAAGGGGGGATGGAATATTCTATATGAGGAATTACAGTTGATTAAATAGTCTGCTTCAGACCTTCAGAGGTGGGATTCAGACCCCCAACCATAGAAAAGTGATGGACACAGCACTAACCAATGAGCCACTGTTACTCAAGTTCTGAAATTCAAATGGGGAGTATATTTACATATTCATTAAATGTGAGGTGATTAATTTTTCAATCAGCATATCAAATATTTCTGCTAATCTCTGTTCGTCCTTAAGCATGCGTGTATTTATATTCCATTAAAACAATTTCAACATTTTCTCAGCTCAGAGGTTGATTCTTATTTGAAAAGTATATGATTAAAAAAAAATGTAATTGCTAATTAATATTCAGGAGGAGTCTGAAATTCCTTCAGTTGCTTGGAAACTGAATAAAAAAAAAATGAATCCCTGATTGGGCAGCAGCTCATTGGGTAACGCTGTGACTTCACGCACAGGGTTGTTGGTTTGAATCCCCCCCCCGCTCTGTATGTGACGTCCACACGTGTGTGGTCGTTGATGGAGTGGTATCCAGTCCACAGTGTTTCCTGCCATGTGTGCCTCCTGGGATTGGTTCCAGGTTTACCAAGACCCTGTTCTGAATAAGAGATTATAGCTTGGTGGTATTGCTGATTGCTAGACCTAGGACCTGCCCTTTCTATGTTCCTGTGCTTTGTAAGCAGTTTGAAAAACGCTCCTTAAATCTAAACCAACGCTCTATTCCAGGGACTGTTTTCCCCCCAACATTATGCCCTTGAGTACCACAGCAGCGGACAGCCAGTGAATAATTGAACCTCTTATCTCTGAGCTTGGTGGATTTAGTATGAGTGCTTTGCATTTTCAAAGACGTCTGTCCATAAAACATACCCCCCCCCCCATGTGCCTATGGCGGGGGTCGGTCCTAGCGCATCGCCTCCTCATCCTGTCGCAAGGCATACACTCTAACAAAAGACTGTTTTGCTGGACGCCCATGAGTCTTGTTTACGCCAAGGCTCGCCGGGAAAGCAGAGCTTTATCTCCTCCCACAAAGAGCAAGTGTGGACCAGGGAGGAGGGAGGGCCGCCTGGGTGGGTGGGGGTATTTGATTTAGAATGCCATGTCAGAAGGCGACTTAATTGGATTCTTATTTCTCTGTTCGCAGATGGACCCGGTTCAAAAAGCCATAATAACTCACACGTTTGGACTTCCTCCGCCCCCGAAGAGAAAACCCATCGTCGTTTGCAGCGTGTGCAGACTCAGATTTAACTCAGAGGTGCGTCATGAAGATTGTACTTCAGTTTACGCAGCCACAAAAGTATGAATTCATGTGCAATAAAAACCCAGTGCTGATATATATAATAACATTATTTCCATATGTGGCATATTCACTCTATAATACTTCTTGATTATTAAATACCTTTCTTGAATTTATATGTGCATTTGTGCACATAAAATTTGAACAAGTTTGCTATTAGTCTTTCTGTGAGAAATTAAATACCATAGTTTTTCACGGTCAAGAGCGGCACGTCCTACAAAGTGTAAACAGCAGTTAAATCTGCGTTCTCTGCATAAATACACTGTGAAGAGCATGACTTACTGGTTCTTGGGGATGTCTTTGAGATGTTGCTGCTTCGCGCTTCTTTACGCCGCACCACATGAGAGCTTCTTACAGGCCCGTCAGTCATAAGTTGCAAAGCGCCACTCTATGTCTGCCGCCTAAAAGCTGCTGGGATTATTTTTCACTGGCAGTCCCGTACCTGTGTGAGAAACATAATCATCACTGAACACGGTACAACGAAAGAAGGAAACAAAGGCGTGTATTTTAACGTCAGTATGACCTACATATTGGTAGATGAGCCGGGTTGATTACTGCAGAAAGCACATTGTGTTAGCGTCGCACAATGTGATTGCATAAAACGGAAAGGAAAAACTGAGTACAACTACGAGCAAGTAAATGGGGAGCAGCTAGCAGGTAAATGATCAGGCGAGCAGTGAAACAATACAACTCATAATATATCCCACAGTATCGCTAAGTGCTGCTATTTATAGTGCCGGCAGTCCCCGATAAATGTTATTATACCAAACTGAGACGCTGTTGATAGCGAGAGACGGAACAAATATAGTTGTGACGGCAGTGGGAATGAGACGGTCATATTCGCTCCGCTACGACTCCCGCCTTTTTCCCTTTTAATTCAGGCGGGAGACGCGCGCGCCAAGCAGCCTCGTTCGCGCTGGCTGGAACAGCGAATTAGCAGTCCTGTCAGATAGCTAGCATTTCTGACACATCATTAAACCTCTGAGAATGTGTTCTTTTTTTCCCCTTTGAAACTGGCGACTTGACATCGAAAATTTTTTAAAATTTCTTTAGAAGCGTATGGCACATGGGAAGAAAAAACAAGATGGTACCCTTTCCTAATGATCTGAGTGCAAGCGTGTTTATTAAAGACGTCCGATGACATAAAGTAGTCTATTTTACCGTGTTTGGTAATTCCATTTACTAAATTTGCCCTTGTAGCTGGACCAATCCAGGACGGTCTCTGCATTTACTGCATTTTGTTACAACTCCAGCTCGTCCATTTAGTAATTAGGTATGAATACTAATCTCAATGCCTTTCTCCATCATCACTTATCCATCCATCCATCCACCCATTTTCTAACCTCTTAGCCTGACCACGGTCCCTCTGTCCCAAAAAGTAAAAGAAAATACAGTGCATCACTGTATATTCAATATACTATCAGGAGTGTATACTATTGGGTGATGATATGGTTCTGTGGGTTAGGTATCTTTGACTGGAAGGTCATAGGTTCAAATCTCACAGGTGGCAGAAGTGTTTATAGTCCTGTTGGGCCCTTGAGCAAAGCCCATAACACCAGTTGATCCTGTGCACTGACCCTTCGCTCTCAACTTGGAGAGTGAGATGGGAAACCATGTAAACTACAAATTTCTGCCTGGGGATGAATAAAGTCATGGATGTTACAAGTAACTAACACCTATTATTATTTTTTTGATAAACGACACTAATTGAGTAAGTAATGGGGTTAATTTGGAGCAAAAATCCAGCACATATGAACCCTTGGTTTCTGGCTCAGACCTTTTGAGTTAATGGCCGCCGGTGACAGCCGCACTAAGGACCCCCTGATTTTAATTTCCTTCTTGACCCAAAGCTATCTTCTTGAAATATTGTATTCCTTATTGAAAATGTTTTTTTCGACCTCAGCTTCCCCAGCCCTGTACTGCAGTTGTTAAACCGACGTCATTATAAAACACTAAACCGTCATCATCTTCCTTCTATTAAAAAAGCTTTTTATTCCGTCAAGGTCCCGAAGGTGTCAGTTATTTATTAAACCTCCCCCATTCTTATTTCCTCATTGGAAACCATCTCCCGCGTAATCACCTTCCATCTAAGCCATTAATCATGGCTAGCGTGGGAATCTCCAAGGTAACATCTGTTAGCCACCATCCATCTCTGCATGAGTCAAAGGGACAAGGGAGATTGGGAGACTGACGTCACTCTCTGTTTATTACCATGGCAGGGTCAATGCTCCACCCATCCGCTGGAGGTCTGGTCCACAACATTCACTTTGTTTTCCAGTCATCCGTTTGTACTGCGATGGGATTTCGTAAAAGTTGGAGACGTGTGGAATTCAAAAGCATGAAAAGTTTGGCCGGAAAATTAGTTTTGTGGTGGCAACAGCAGTCACCTATGTCCAGTACATGGTGTTGACGTTTGGTCCAGATTGCGAAATGTTTCATTCTGCTCAGTGTGAGGAGCGTTTCTGTCCAGAGGAAAAAGGACGTGAGCGATTTCTAAAACAGAAAGCCATTTTCTTGATTTAAAAGGGCACTAGGGCTGATTTTCACTTACTTCATGCCATCAAAACCCTGTTTAGATGGCATTTACATGCAGGCGTGAAGCAGAAAGGTTATGTGAACAAATCTAAGATATGAATGCAAATTTTTATGCCAGGCTTACTCATTGATTCACAAATTGAAGAAAAAAGGGCAAAATTAAATGTTTGACCGAAGATGTGAATAATTTGTGTTGGAAATGGCTGTCCATCTACCTTCAAGGTGCTTTGCCAGAAGAGATTTACAAGGTAAATCTGGGTGGGACACTAGGAAGGTTTAAGTGTTACAAAGATAGTCCAATAAAGAGAGACATGGGTAAATGATAGCAGAGAAACAGAATTGCAACCATAGTTCTTTTAGGGTTAAATACATATTGTGAAGATCAATATATTGTGCAATAAACAGAAAAGTATGTTGTATGGCAAACTGATGCAAGGCAAATCAATAAAGAACCTATCCATTAATATTTATTTGTCACAACACCCTCCACAGCAATTTTTCGGATGTCTTACAGAGTCGCGAAAAACGATAATGTTACATGGGTATGACAGATTTAGAAGATGGATAAAAACTAGACTAAAATATGTATCTGGTGATCTGTGGTTTCTCCAGCTAAACTATGAGTGAACATGTACTGTTGAATTTGTGCATCTCAATTCTAGTCTATCTCTTAAAAAACATCGATTTTAGTGCTCCCAGAATTTCCTGTCCACCATACAACAATGCCTGCTGGGATTAATGTCTGCCTTTTGAGATAGAAGCCCAGGGAATGAATGAGTGGACCTGGTTGTTTTTCTGTCCTCCTTGGGCCATTTCTGTTAATTCAGCAGCATATCCTTAATAAATGGGAGTTCAAACTGAAATCTTGATGGTTGCATTCTCAGTTAGGGCGAGGTGCAGGAATTCTGAGACCCTTGCACAACCGAGTTGGCCGTAGGCTCACAGAATGTAAAACGCCGTTTAGACATTTTGCCCCAGGTAGGCTGCGCTGCGGGCAAAGTATGTCTGGCTCACCAAACCAGGATGGATCCAGAGAGCGGTAATCTTTCTGTTGATGGGCCATCTCCCTTCACACCCTCCTGTTTGAATGGCCCCTACATGTGCATTGTCACAGACAGTCATTAAGCAGGGTTATACTCAACGTTCCTGTTTCTCACTACATCATGTATGACAGATAAATACAGGTTCTCAGACTGGAAACAGCTGGCCTTCATTTGTGAAAGTCAGATAAACTTTCTTTGTTTCCAGAATGTAAAGAAAAGTTTATCACCATGTTATACATGCTACATAGAAGCTACGTCATGCTTGCGGTATTTGCTCTAATGTCATGAAATGCCAGCTGCAGAAACTGTGGACACACATGTCATTAGCACTAATAAAGTGGTATAAACCTATCATTCATTATACAGAGTGCGGTAGGTTTCTGTGCTTATATAGTTGATGACTTTTATCATGTGTTATAATGCATTATAATTGTATCATTATGCCTTATTCATGCTTCATATGGCTTCATGTCTACTGTAATGATGCCCGTATGTATGATTGCTCATTGCCGCTGATTTGGTCTGACCTCATGGTGCATCCCACCCCACAGAGCCAGGCCTCAGCCCACTACAAGGGTACCAAGCATGCCAAGAAACTCAAAGCCTTGGAGTCTCCAAGCAACAAGGTGAAGGCGGCTGACACAGTAGCCAGGGAGACCCCCAACAAGGACCCCCCACCGAGCACGTCCCCCGCTCCCTTGCCCACCTCCACTGACAGGACAGGTATAGGCAATACCCACGTTTCCTCTCTCCCTGTCTTTGGACCGTCCTGCAATGTTATCATGGTGATAAAGAACGGAAGGCAGTCTACAAAGGGACATGGCCCCCCCATTCTTCAACCAGCATCAATTCATGTATTTGAGATCACTGGCATATCGTCTCCGCTTTAATCAAGAGCGGGACCATGTTCATCCCCTCTGGACATTCCCTGTGGCATGTTCTTAATGCGGTTTCTGGTAAAGTGGGTCTGCTGAGCCCGGTTGAGCTAAGATCTTAGCGGAGGATAAGGGCGGGTGTTCAGAGGAGAGCAGCAGGTCTTACGAAAGCATTAGATTGTTAAAAAAAGATTCTGATTAAAGGATGTAGTCTGATTAAACCGGGACCCCTTAAGGTGTGTAACCATGCTGCTGTGTCGGTTGCTTGCTTTCCCATTTGTCCCGCCGTCGTTTTCACTGATTAATTTAGACAGAAGGGTGTTGTGGCCCAGCAGCAATCCAGCGGGGCCCAATCGGCGGGATCCCGGCCGCGCCCCTGCCTGGCTCAGCGCGGCTGCGATCCAGGTGTCCAGGATCCAATCAGAAAGCCTGCGGTGATGAGAAAAGAGGCAGGGGCTGTTGGAGTAAGCCACCCCCTGCAGGGAGGGGCAGGAACTCAAGTGTGAGCGAGGCACACTCACTATTCACACCGTCTCCCTCAAAAGCCACTCAGTGGTAATGAATATAATGAAGAACTCAGTGATGAATATTGACACCAGATCAGCACTGCTGATTTAGGTGTGGGGAGGAAGAGCAGGAGGAGGAGGAGGTAAGCTGGCCTCAGCAGTACCCTGAAGTTGGGGGGGGGGCTTAAAGCTGTCAGAGGCTGGCTGTCAGCAGCGGAGTCATGCTGGCAGGCTGACATGGTGATTTATAGAAAGGAGAACTGGAGGCATTTCATATTAAAAGAGTACAGGTATCTAAAGCAAAAAATGACTTATTTGGGCAGTTTTGAATATGAGCGACCAGTTTGTGAAGGTTTTTTTTGTTGCGGTGTTTTGTTGAAATGTCAGTGATGGCGGAGCCCTCAGAAATCAGTGAAATAGATGTAATCATTAACGTCTGTGAGTTTGGGGGTAGGAACATGCTACTTCCATGTGTTCTAGTCTGACATGTCAGGAAATGTACCTCGATATTACCCATTAAAGGGGAAATTGGGGGGGGGTCTTGCCCAATGACAGACAATCATGTGATGGGACTGCAGAAACAGACAGGGATAGAGGTGGAGAGGAAGGGGGGAGGGGAGGGGGAGGTTGCTGCTCTATTACTCGTCACCCTTGTGTCACATTGGCCATCTTCACCCCCACATGTCCTCCTCTGTCTTTAATGGCCGTTATCCCAGTTCTTAACTGTTTTCACCTCCCTCGTGAGCAGTTCTTTATTTTATCACACTTTCAAGCCGGCGCCAGACAGAAGTCGATAGGTTGACATATCGACAGGCTCCGTAGCAGTCTGTGACCTGGGATTCCCGGAGATCCTCTGTTGTACCCTTGAACAAAATGGTCAGTTGCTTTAGAAAAAGGTTAAGCTGCCATTTTAACAAAAACATCTACTTATGCAACAGAGCAGTAATTGTCATCATAGTAATTACGAATTTTAGCTGACGCTGGTCATTGATAGCGCATGTTTATGACAGAAGAACTTTCTGTAACGGCTAATTATAACAAAGCCAATTCCGTTCCTACGCAGCCTTTTAATTTAACTTAAAAAACCCGGAGGAAACTGCGTGGTTTTGTCTGCCTGTGTCAATTACTTTAAACTTTGGGTAACATCACATTACCAGTGAATGGTCTCACTGGGGAAGCTGAGACATATTAAGGGAGGGCAGTTGTTGGTTTCGCCAGTCTATTTGGCAGGCCGCATTGTGGTGGTAATTGGCATGTGCTCTGAGTGCCATGCGATAATCAAAATTCGTGATTACAAGCCACACTTTCCAGAACTGAAGCTCAGAGGGGAACGGCTTGCTTTTAGCCACGGAACCCTATATAATGGCGGTCTAATCATTTAAATTGAAGTGCTTAATTCTCTACCATCAAGGAGCGTAATCAGATCCCAGAAGGGAAGCTTTGATTATTTTGCCAAACAATGAACGTGGAAGAATTTTAGAAATGCAAATGGGGTTTCCGCTGGTGGACGGGTCATAAATGGGGAAAGATTGGTGCTGTCCCTCCTGGGACGGAGCAAAGGTACCCAGCGGAGTTCACAGGACTTGCCATCTTTGTGTGAATGTGTGTGTAGATGTGCATTCGTACACATGCCCCTGTGGTGAGTCTGTTAGAGTTAGATGATTAGCTCAGGTACCCTGCTGTTCCAGCCAGGTGAGTCTCCCCTCGTCCCGGACTGCGGCCGTCACTTTCGTAGCAACCAAGACCAAAATAATCTGAATATAAATCTCTGTGCTGGTCCAAAAGTCCAGGATCCAAGTTTTAGTAGTAGACTATCCTCTAAGCAGCTATGCTGATGGGGCAAAAGTGTGGTGCTTACAAACTTTGTGACCGTATTCTAAAAGGCTTAGCTGAAGGAACTCGTTGGGTGTTAAGAGTCTCTGCCTGCATCTGCCACCTTGTTGGTTTGAATCCAGGAGCCAGCTTGAGAAAGGCCCTTAGCCTCAAAAACAGCTCCAGGGGTGCAGACCCTACGCTCTGATTGTGAGCCTCATGTTGAAATAACCTGTAAATGCGTGTCTGTGACTCATGAAGATGTAGGTAGGATATGCGAATGCCATAACAATACCTATGGGGCTGTTCTCATACCTGTACAAATGGCCTATAGGGTTTCATTTTAATGCATGCACACCCCTGGTGTTTTTTTAGAGCTGCCATTGAATTTGCAGCCATCCAACTTGCATGTGATGCGCACTGTCCGCTGGCAGGCAGAGACTGATGTGAGGTGTTCACCGTGGAAACAGAAGCAGAGTCAGAGATGGGTGAAGGGCTCACAGACAGATGTTCAGCCAATCACGAAAGCCTCCTCTGGAACAACCACCAAGACACTTGAGCCTGTGAGTGGCACCTGAATGCCCGCGACAGGTCGCTCGCCAAGGCACCCGCACACTGCCTGATTGGCTGTGCCGGTGGTGACATCCCATGGTGGCTTTTGATTGGCTGTCAGGCCTGACAGCAGTGTTTGACCACTTTCTGTACGCCCGGCCCACATGTCTTTCAGGTCCCTCCGGCTGTCATCGCTAATGATCAGGAGCTGACAAAATTCATCGCTGTGCGGGAAAAGAAAGCAAAAATGTCACCTTTTCCCCTCTCTGTTCAGAATTTGTTATCAATTGCAAATATTTCCTTTGACAAGTGATGTGTTTGAGTGTATTTATAGTTGGAATATTGTAAGTAGCAAGGACATAGCTCAAAAAATCATCAAAATCTCTTCCCATGGGGCATTTTTTCAGCTTTGCAAACAACACAATTTTCTGTAATTATCTGGATTTATGTTATTGCATTCGGTTAACTTTGTTATCTTATACCATGGTTGTAAGCAATGCTGTCACATGACTACAGACGTGCTAAGTTGCATTTCTCCTTCATATTTATCTGTCTTTGGCTTGGATGCTAAAGGTGAAGGCGGCTTCACATTCTCCTCTCCTCTCCCCTTTCCCACCAGATGGCATGGTCAGGCCAGGGTCACCGTCACCACCCGCTGCGGCCAGAGGGGCGGCACTGTCGAGCAGTAGCACAAAAGCAGCAGGGGGCACTGTGGATGCAGAGTGTCTCGCCCCGCCCGCAGCCAGCCCCCCCACAGAGGCTGAGGTAGAGTTGGAGACGGAGGAGGAGAAAGCCAAGAGGTTACTCTACTGCTCTCTCTGCAAGGTGGCAGTCAATTCCCCCTCCCAGCTGGAGGCGCACAACAGCGGTGAGATGCTCCACCATCCCAGTCAAAACGTCACTCCGATGATGCACTGTTCTCTACCTGTTTGTGTGTGTGAAGTTCTCCCCATGCCACATGGGATTCCTAGAGGAACTCCTCTTTCCTCCCAGAATCCAAAACCATACACTTTGGTAGTGTGTCACCTCTACACTGCCTACAGTCTGTGATTGTGTGTGAGTGTGTGCTCTGTGCTCTGCAATGCCCTGGCATCCCTTCCCAGGTGTCCGATGTCTCATATTCACATCAACATCGAGTAGTTGGCAAAGTCACCGAAGGCCGAACTTCATTTTAGGAACGAAACACAAGACGATGCTGGAGGCCAGGAGTGGAGGGGGGGCCATTAAGTCCTTCCCCAGGCCTGGACTGAAAAGCAAGCTGGCCTCACCCAGCAAGGCAGCCACAGGTCTGCAGAACAAGACATTCCACTGTGAGATCTGTGACGTCCACGTCAACTCGGAGACGCAGCTGAAACAGGTGGGCAGGGTTGCTGGGGGAGGAGGACTGTGTATGTGTGTGTATGTCAGCCCCGTGACCCACCTGTCTCATTGGGGGTGACTGGTCTCAGTTTAGGCTTATGAATGCTCATGAATGTTTATGAGTATTCATAGCTGTTCTGGTCAGGTTGTGATTTTAGTCACTGGCATGTGTACAGCCTCCGTGCCTGGCGTAGAGCCACAGCAAAAGCAGGCTTCCTTTCTTGAATATTCATGGGTACTGCGCGTGCTGTCAGTTTGAGCTGAGCAGCAGGGACTTTTGGGAACCCCGTGCCCCTAGTCTTGAAGGGTCACCCCTGTTGGGTCCTCAGCATGTCGCCTTGAGTTACCCAAGCTCCTTTGTCCCTGTCCTTCGGTTTATTCTTCTTTTTCTTCTTTTCCAGCACATCAGCAGCAGGCGACACAAAGATCGGGCAGCCGGGAAGCCGGCCAAGCCTAAGTACAGCCCCTACAGCAAAGCCCCGCGAGGCCCAAGCGTGCAGTCGGTACGACGGCCTATATTATAGCAAGCTGTGTGGAAAGCCAGTTAGCATCTTTAGCTTAGCCACCGGACCTAACGCTCCTGATTGACTTCAGAATATCGGGTTGGCTCCTCTCTGGGCTTCTGCTCCTCAGCTCTGTATTCAGCGTAAATTATAAGGTTTCCCCACACAGAAACCAAACAGAGGAAGCCGTCATTTGTTAAAAACGCCGCACTGCCGATGAGCCCTGTTAGCATTAGCCGCTAACGAAGCGGGAAGCTCAGTTACTTTATGCAGCTGGGCTTTAGGTCTCTACTGCTCTGTTAGCTGATTCTGTTCCACCTCCTCCTTACCTTTTCTTCCCAACTCCCCACCACCCCCAGGTGCAGTTAGCACTGAGGAAGGAACTGGAACTTGGGAAGCCGCTTACGGCGAGGCTGTTACCGAGCCACCTAGCTGCCGCCGCTGCAGCTGCTGCCG
Organism: Gymnarchus niloticus; assembly: GCA_009936485.2. Lineage (NCBI taxonomy): Eukaryota > Metazoa > Chordata > Actinopteri > Osteoglossiformes > Gymnarchidae > Gymnarchus > Gymnarchus niloticus. Next base: position 1,350,633 of record JAACJT020000038.1, read on the forward strand.
CCGTACCCGCCTTCTCGCTTCGCTCCGCCCCCGGGGCCACCCTCTTCCAGGCGCAGCCCCTCCCTCAGCCACTACTACGGCCCGCTCCCGGGCCAATCCGGACCTCGCATGGACCTGTGCTGTTCGCTCCCTACTGACCCGGGCGGTCGCCCCATTCAGAATTGTGGGGCACACCTCTCCGAACCGGGTCAAACCCATTTCCTGAGCATAGCGTCCCGTCTTAGAACCGGACCCCTCTGTACCCTTCACACATCTGAGCCATTATCATCCCCCCTCCCAGATTGGTCCACACTTCAGCACATGTGTGTTCCAGCTAATACTGCAATAATGTAAAGACTAAACCAGAAGCTATGCAGTGTTGTTTCTGTCTGGCACAAAGCATTATGGGATAGAATTCCCACCCTGCATGGTGTCACTGTCTTTGGAGGAGATTCCTGATGTGGAAACCATTGGTTATTGGTGGCTAAAGCGGATCATGGTAGCAACAGGACACGGACCCAAGTGACGAGAGATTTACCTGTGCCATCTACTCATGTGTTTCAAAGCAACGCATTTGAAAATAAAGTCTTACTTTGTTAAAATGTGTTGGTGTATCGTTTGTGCTGGTATGTCTGACTGACCCGTACCGCATGCGCCATGGGTTCTGAGCTTACTGGCTGAAGTGCACCAGCAACAAAGGGCGATTGAATCCACTGATGTGAAAAGCACTCGGCGCTGAAATCTGAACGAGCACTGGACCATCTCTCAGCTGAGACAGGAGCAGAACACTTCCAAAGGCTTTAACCTGCTCTTCACTTTGACATTTTCAGTGGACAAACAGCACAGCCTATAATTACATGAGATGACAACAGGTATCATTCTGATTTTCAGTTAGGAAGTTCATCTTTAGTGCTGGAAGGAAAATCTTGACCTTGAAGATAAAATATTTCCCTGGATGGTCTTTCATTGATCACCTCCTGGTTCCTGTGGGTGAAGAACTTCTCCACGCTTTAATGTTCTGTCTCCAGATTCTCCCAGGATCTCATCTCCACCCTTCTAGTTTTCAATCCCCAGCCTTCTTCAATTAGGTGGGCTTTCTCCCCATGCTTACAGGAGCTCCCTCAATTTTCCTCCCAGTCCAAAGACATGTGGCTTGGGTGCTGTCTCTAAAATGTCCATAATGGCATCCACTATGACATGCTGGGATCCTATCCAGGGTGTCCCTTTGCCGTGTCCCCTGTGCGTCATGGGTTAGGTTCCATCTCTGTCACGACCCCATATGAGAAAGACCATTCTGGAAAAATGACTGTTTCCACACAATGTGTTTGCATAGTATACCTTCAACCATCTGACAAACTTTTCTATTTTTCATATTCCCTATTTTTTATGCAAATATTTGAAATACTTTTCTGTTAGAAACAGAGGCACATTTTGTGTGTACAAGTGACTAATAAAAACAACATCCGTTTCACCCTTAGCTTTGACCTGAGCAGCGACGCGTCAGAAACAGGGTTAACAGAGCAGCACTCTTTTCCAGTGCATTAACATCTACTAATTCCTCACGCACAGCTTGTGTCAAGTGTAATTACTCAGCTACATCACAGTATCTCTGGAGAGCCTCGCAAACGTGACAGACAGGGCAAAGCTTAAAGCAAATTCTCCTTCTGACCCCCATTTCCACCCCCAAGCCCCCGCGACAAACTAAACGGGGAGCGGGCCGTAAAAATGACGAAGATTACAATGGTCAGTAAGTTTTTTCTCCTCATTTCCTCTGGTGGTGGTTTGCAGAATAGAAATTAGATTTCCCCGTATCAGATCTTTTTTTCAAACGGCATTATTGCATAATGAGCATAGTCTATAAAAAGCGACTCACTTTTCAGAGTTTGTCTGGAAGGGGCAGTGGGGGGGGGGGTGTATTGGTATTGTGCTTAAAAAAGGGATTAATTTTGTTGAATAGTTCTTAACTCTGTGCACCAGTTTAATATGCTGCTGATCGTGATACCAATATAGCCTGACCTTTACGAGATTAAAAGTCCTTCTCAGGGAAAGCCTGCTTCGTGGTGTTTGACTCAGATTCACATCAACCATGGCTTCAGCGCTAAGTGGCTCAGGTCTGGTACCGACTGGTCCACCCATCATTAGCGCCATGGTAAATGCATGGGGGGAGGGGGTGTCTGACTTTAGTGACACTATTGCCTTCTTGTGGAAGCAGAGAGGGGTTTGATGTTGGGGACCCTCATTAGGAGCTCCAGAATGAAGGATTTTCACTGATCTACCATCAGGCTCCAGGCAAATTTATGGCCATGACTTTAGCTGTATTAAAGCTATTCTATGGAAGTAAAGGGAGGAGTTAGAAAAGACCACTGGTATCTTACACGGACGCCTAAGGGTCTTTGAATGACTACTCTTCCCCAAAGGCCTGTACCCTATACGTTAACCTTCAATCACAGTGCTTTGACACTGGGGGAAGCTAAATTAAACCATCTCTGGAGTTAAACAGACTAGTTTCAGCCTGAACAGCCGATGGATCACTTTTGAAAAAGGAAGCTCATGTGTTATCAGAACCTATGTGCAGTAACGCAGCTCCATCGGTACGGTCTGCTGGCTCTCTGGTTTATACATTCTCTCTCTCTCTGTCTCTCTGTCTCTCTGTCTCTCTCTCTGTCTCTCTCTGTCTCTCTCTCTCTCTGTCTCTCTCTCTCTTTCTCTCTCTCTCTCTCTCTCTCTCATAAATCACTTGTTGTTGTTGTTGTTGTTTAGTCACGGAGTCGTGTCCGACTCTTTGCCACTCCATGGACCACAGCATGCCAGGCCGCCCTGTCCTCCACCACCTCTCGGAGCCTGCCCAAACTCATGTTCATTGTCTCCACCACACTGTCCATC
>JAACJT020000038.1:1353594-1413609 GCA_009936485.2 Gymnarchus niloticus
GTTGCTTCTTGACTCGCATACAGGTTCCTTAGGAGAGAGATAAGATGGTCTGGGACTCCCATCTCTTTAAGAACTTGGCACAATTTCATAAATCACTACAGTCAATCTAATCCTCTAACTCTCAAGTAAAACTGGAACGCCAGGATTGACGATGACTATTAGATAAAATTTTTCAAAGCAAGTCACTGAATGATGTAAACAGAGCTTCATAGTTGTCAAAGGTTTATACAGTGCACACCTCAATCAGTAAAATTTTTGTTTAAAAGTAACAAAATGTGTTGATGCTACTCTTTGATATTATGAATAAATAGCTTTTTTAAATAGTTGTAAGAAGGATTTTTCAGAGTTAAATTGAAGATGTACGCTTGTGGATACCCGTATTAATTTGGGGAATTGACTTATTAAGCCACACCCACTACTGACACAGCTGTATAATTGAGCATACAGTCGCTTACTTTCCCGAAACAATCACAGATGGCAGAATGGCTCATACCGAAGACTAGTGATTTTCAGTGTCTCGCCGTCATAGGATGCCCCGTTTACAGCGAGTCCATCTGTTAAATGCCTGTTCTGGTCAACTGCAACTGAAGAAATGAGAGAAACAACAAGAGCTCAGCTGTGATGAGGTAGGCCACACACAGGAAGTCGGCTGCTGGCCCTAAATCAATACCCAACCTCTCTGATGCTGTTAAGGCAGAATGGCAGCAAATCCCATCAACAATGATCCAACATCTAATAGAAAGCCTTCCCAGACGAGTGGAGGCTGTTATAGCGGCATAGGGAGGACCGGCTTCCTACTTATATCCTTCATGTTGGGATGAGACATTGCACAGACAGGTGTCCACATAGCCTGCTTTTTGTGGATTGGCTATCCTTTCTCAATGTCCATTGTCAAACATATAATGTTTGAATTTGATATTTCAGTGTATTCCAGATATGTTTAGACATCTGTCACCCTACAGGAGAACATTCCATTCTTGCAGACAAGCAGCTGATGATTTTATCATTTCCTCTAATCTAACTCTTCTGGCCTTTTCATTTGTCGGTCTGGAAGTAAACATCACCATGACAGCTGTTGCTTTGTTTTGTTTTGGTTTTTTTTTGTATGGTCCGGACAGTGACACCTTTTCAGAGAGTAGCTGTCACTCAGAGAAAGAGAACAGAGGGAATCCGACAGGAACGTGCTCCCGCAATGCCATCCGCCGTCATACCGTGAGGTCCTAGCACCTGTGAAGTGTTGTTCAGAGTGTCGACTTCATAGGGACTACAGGGCCCTGCCAGGGATGGAACTCTGGACATGCCGTGCCGACGTGCACAGCCGCTAAACGTCACGCACCTTTACCTGCGTTGTAAACATCAGCTATTAGAAAAACAAGGTGAATGTTCCATTAAAACCTCCTGATTCTGTGACTGAACAATTTATGTTACGTGGTGTTAAGCATAGAGTACGCTGGCTCATGATATTATTGTAACAAGGGGAAAGACGGTTATGAACGTATTTTAATTTCCAGGCTACTAAAACCCTGAATGAAGCTTAAACAGTGCGGTCTCACAGCTGTAGAATCATGAGATGACAGTAATTAAATTGGTGATGTTCAGTAGGTGTTCGCACCAAAAAGCTGCGTAACTCATACTATCGAAGTCCACGCTTGCCTACTTTCATTAACACTTAGAACAAGATGCCTGCGGGGAAATCTGTCAGTCTCCAGTTGACCATTCTCAGACAACAGTGATGGATGGTTGCGACTCTCACTCACGGGATGCTGGGTTATGTCAGATCTGTCCTCTCTCATCTGTCCTGCATGTGTGGAATGTGGTGTTGAAGTTTAAAATAGCTCCACCACGTCACCATGCAGTAAACACACTGAGAAACTGGAGCATTATTGGCTGGATCACTTATATCAAAGAATAATTCTGCTTATAAAATGAACAAGTGAGCCAAATTTGGAACCCACAGGTTTAAGAATTTCTTAAAAGCCTTTAAAGCTTTCTTCTATAAAACGGAGAGCTTTCTGATTATGAAACCACTGCCTTGTTCTGGCTGAAGTTTTAGACTATACAACTTTGCTGTTAATCAGAAATAAATGTCCTTTTTGGCTTGCAAAGCAAAAACGTGGATCCTTCATTCGCCTTCAAACAGAACTTTTTTTCAATCATTTATTACACTGCATCCACGTAATCTGCCTAGTTTCATACTTTATGAATGCAGATAAATAAAATACACTTTGACATGGAATGTTGTCCGTGACGTTACTTCGTTTATAAACGAGTATGCGTTTTTTAAAGTGCGTTAATATGAATATTTAATAAGTATTCAACTACAGCTAGAACAGTAACCCAGATGATTTTTTTTTTTTTTGTGTTCAACGATGTATCCAGGTATAATTGCATGGAAGAAGAACAGAAGGACAATTTTCTTAATGAAGACAATGTCTGTGCTCTAAACAGGAAAACAATTATTCATATGTACGCAAAATCTGTATCTTTTTTTTTTTACCTTATGTTCAAAATGAAGGCAGCATACATCATGTAATGTAAGATATGTTGCACCTTTTCTTTACATGAATGAAATACCATAGCGTAGAGTAACTGGAACTGACTTAATTATACAACAACTGAAGGTTTAATGTCATGAAAATTAGCATGCTGGTTGAACGGTGCTTCGGTGAGTGACGCTGTTTTCTCACACCTCCAGGGCTGGGGGTTTGAATGCTGTCCCTGACACGATGTGTGGCGATGGATGCTCTCCCAGTGTTTATCTGAGTGTCCTTACACAGTAAGGAAACTGGTGGTTCTAAATAATCCAAGGTGTATGGGTTTGTACCAACTGATGGAATGGAATCGCACCCACCTGTGCTTCCTGGGACAAGCTTCCGGCTCATTGGGACACTGAATGGGATAAAGAGGTTATAGAAGGGGGAGGTGGCTGGACTGCTTGAGTTTCCTTCCACAAAAGATCGCACGATGATGCTGGGTGACTTGCCCCTGTGTGTTAATTTTCCTCAGACCATCAGGGCAAGTTGGACTCATCTCCACCCCATGCCACGTGAACCTAGCGGTACCTAGTGGCATCTTCCTCCCACACAGATTAACTGAATATCGAGATGCTCATCTACCCTTTAAAGGTCACCTGTAATCACTTTCATCTGGGATCTGCAGATAATGGCTTAAAGCTACTGACGGCATACCTGAAAGCCGGAGGTGGACATTTTTTCTCTGGTTTCTTAAAAAGTAACACAGCAGCCATCAGGAGTCGTGATGCAGTGACTCCGCTGGTGTTGTAGGCCCTACAACAAGCACGGCTGACGCTCTTGCGTTCCCGAACCCGTCTCGTGGTCTGACGGCAGTGTTTGTGAAGGGGTTTTTGAATCCAACATGCAGATAAGGTCACCTTTTAGAGGTCAAAACTACTGATGACTCACGTTCTCCCAGTTCAACGGAAAGAGTGAAGGCAGTCCTTCGTAAATACGCTCAACAAAGTACTCCTTTTCCATCGTTTCATTTTTTAATATTTTCATTTAGGTGAAAATGAGTCAGAGGAGCATCCTGACTCAGCAGATGTTTTTTGTTTTCTTCCCCCCCAAAAAAAAGCGCCGCTCTCATCAATAATTCTTTTCACTTCTATCACGGCTAGTATGAACTACCCCTTAGAAAATCTATATATTTGTTTTGTACCAGGTTAGTTGCTGACCGGAGGGAAAATTCTCCCGTTTTCTGGAATAATGCAGACCGCTCTGACATTTGCGAGACTCCTTTTAACTGGAATTTATTGCGGTGGCTGCCACCGCAGTGAGTCACATTTCATCCTCCGCTTTGTTCTGCGCAGCGCATGACTATGAAGATGCATCTTTTGCGATAAGATCTCTCTAGTTCACCGGAACGCTGCACTTCCACTGGGGTTAACCGCCATGGTAAGGGTAAGGTTGAGGCTGTCATAACAATAATAATGATGACAAGAAAATATGATAATAGCGATTATAATGACAATATGCTAAAGGGTCACTGTGGATGACACAGGACCCATGTTCCACACATTTCAGCTGCAGGAGACACCTGCCACCGACCTCCAGAGATTCACCTCCTCCGTTTGACACGTGTCGCTTAGATGAGGGCCCTCTGGCTCACCCAGGGTCGACACTGACCACTCTCTGACCTCCCTGTGCCTTCTTACGCTCGCCGCTTGCATCTCAGGCCTGTTTCTGTGGGGCAGTGCCAAATTCCCAAAACACAAAAGCCACAGCAGACTTAATTCCCAGCTTCGCTGCGGGTCCAAAACCAATAAAGCCAGCAGTCCAAGGAGAAGGCTGCGTCTCGCCGAATGGCATCATCACAGCCACCATCTTGTTCTCATTACATTTCTAGAACAATAAACGCAAACATCTGTTCGAGGGATGCTGAATGTTATATTTAATATTCTGGCTTTCTGCATTTCAGAGAACAGCAGTACACTCCTACACTGCAGGATGGCCCAGCAGAGCCAACAGCCGTACATTCGAACCCACTACCAGGATCAGGTACTTCCTACCACAAGTTTCTGATCCTGTTTGTCTTGTGCAGACTGCCCAAGGTTACCCTCCAAAAGGTTATCCATCCATTCAGTGTTCATCCTCAATGTTTTTAAAGAAACGCTCAGGACGTTAAAACCCAGGATATTCGTGGTTCTCTGCAAACTAGCCTAAAGACACCAGTTTCCCCCTCTAAACCTGTCATTTTTCCCTGAAGCACTATGATGTCATGAGGAGACAAGTAAATCAACTAAAAATCTCCTGTTGTGCCGTAGTCTAGGAGGGACAGCATTTCTCAGTAACAGTAACATTTTTCAGTACAGGTAGATAAATTATGAATAAATACAAATGAAAACTAAACGAGTTTTATTTCATACTAAAGAATATACTGGACTTTGATAGAACTCTGCTGAACTCCAGCGGAAATGGTTTTTGCGGAAAAGGCCAATCCCAGCTCTTTGTTCTCTTTCATGCCAGCCCACACCTTTAAGGTCAAAATCTCCCAAGCTTTCAACAACAGGGCTTGTTGGTATGAACATCTGGGCAAGAGGATCTGACATCACCACTGAAGCTGAGGACAGCCTTCAATGCGGGTGTGATGTGAAGTGAGACCAGGAAGCCATTGTCCTTTCAGCTGTATGCAAAACTTTTCATTTGGCAGTTTTTTCAGCTGAGTGTGGAGTTATTTACTATCTCTTAGGAATCATGAGAACATTTGTTATTCTTTATCTGAGTTCTGCATTTTTTGTCTACATCTGTGTTGATTCCTTTCTATTTTTCCCCTGATGACTTATCACGATCAATGTTGAGAAATCTCTTCCCAGAATGGCTGAAATCCCAGATCCTTCCAGTAGCAACATCAAAGATTTCTGGACTCTGCTCTTAAACACAACATACGTTACGTGTTTGCATTTGGCCACATTTAACCTAAAAGAGCTCAATAGCAAACAGGAAGCAGATTAAAGCAGTCACTGATTGACAGTGCTGGACAACCCAGCCTACTGTAGGTTTGACGGCCGCATTTCCCCCGTAATTGTAGGTTCCACCCTTATCAGATTTTTTGAACACCTGAGGTTTCAATCAGAATTTGCTGAGATGGAGAAAACCCAAAGAATCAAGACTGGAAGATCATATCTGATGGTTTTCCTGCTGGACGCTACACAATCAAATCCCACGTTTGATTACACAAATTGGTGCGAGGTGGTCAGTGAGTGAACAGCACAGTTCATGCCTGTCAAGACTATTTGGATCAGGGGTAGAGTGGACACCCAATCAAACGTCACCAGTTTTATTTTCTGTTACAGAAGATATTGAAAAACGGCCAATATAAAAGAGACAACAACAACCTGCAGGTTCCTTTTACAGACTCACTGACTACAAAATAACAAACCGACTATCCTACAATCCATTATTGTGTATATGTGGCTCGTAAATCTGTTTATGATAAATATTTGAAAAATGGATGGATGGATGGATGGATGGTTGGATGGACGGACGGACGGATGATTCTAGTGTTCTGAAAAACACTCCACCTCTGACTGACCCACTCATTCCATCCAGAGACACAAGCATCTCAAAATGATTGCCTTCTGGCATATTCTACCTGCCGGCGGAGCAGGCTTTGTTAGCATACATCTGCTTTAGTGGCGTCCAACATAGATGAACTTACACACGGTTGGAAATACAGAAAGTTTCATTGTGATTCTCTTGTGTTAGTGTTTGTGTATTATCATATTTAAGAATGTGTTTTAATCACACCAGGCCAGAGGGTGTTTTGGTGTAAGCGTTCAGAAAGTCTGTCTTCAAAAAGTAGTTTGGGTTGATTCTGTTCTATTTAAAATAATCAAATGAAATATTCTGTGAATGGTTGGTGTTTGTCCGGCCTTGGGGTGGGCTTGACCCACATAAATCAGTCGCTTGTTCCTCCTTCTGCCCCCAAAGCCCATGGAATAGGACCTTTCCTCCCTGGATCTTCGATGAGGGTGGGGTGGAGGGATTGAGAAATAACACCTGCCTCTGCACGTTGCCTTTCTCTCCCTCCTGTAGGTCACCGAGGCCATAGCAATGGTGACAGTGCAAAAACATAGTAATTTGATTGTCACAAAGCATCAACACACAGTGCAGAGTCAGTCAAGGGTACGCTGAGATGGAAAATTCCACAGTGCTGCACAGAAAAACACTACGGTCCAACAGAAGGTACTGATGAATTATCACTGTGCAGAATGGGGGGGGTTACATTGTTGTCATGCTTGTCTGGTTCCTATAATTGCTATAACTGTATCCTTCAGGTCCTTCAGTAAGTCATGTGTAAACATTCAATGTGATAGGTGATCTTTCTAAGAAATGTGCCTCAGTGTTAATGTTACTGATGTTAACATTAAATTAACCTTCATTTTAAACACAAGGGAACCCGAATTATGAATGGGCTAATTATTACTGCAGTGCAGAAACACAGTCATCCAGGAAAAATGTCAGATATTTCCCTGGAGGGTTGGCATCGGCCATCACCGCGGCCGAACCAAGCTCCCAGGGACTGTTGCGGCATGGCGGATGAATCAGTGAGCTGTGAATTCGGCGGCCTCTTCTATTGAGTGAGGCCTGTAGGACAGGAGCATCGACGGAGTGGCGGGTGAGCTCCATGCGTCGCTTGCTCTCCCCTGTAGCATGATGGGTAGAATGGTAGAGCTATTTGGTGCATGCGGCAGGCTGGCGTCGGGCAGACGGAACAGCAAGGCCCTGATGTGCCTTCCACTTTCATGGCATCTCATCTCTTTGTCTCCATGCTACCGTCCGGCGTAAACATATTCACCAGATTTGCCACACGGAGGCTGTGAAAACGGCACCCACGGTTAGGACTTTAGCTCGTTTTAGCTCATTTCACTACCAGCTAACTTTTTTACTACTTGATATTCATTCCAGTTTTATATTCGCATTTTGTTTGCTCTTACATAGACTTGTCAGTGAACACCACTAGGAAATCGTAATAATTTCAGGTTAGGACATGTTCACAGCACTACCTTCTCCTTCCCATGAGGTCAAACTCTAATGTGCAGCACTGGCACCTCACAGGCCTCCAGAATTATATCGAAAAATTACTAAACCTTTAATTATGTCTTCGTGTTTGCATTGCTTGTTTAATATAAATTTGGTGTCATATCTGTTTCTTTTTACACAGGAATACATTACGATTTGTTCTTTAACTATAGCGACTGCAGTGTTTTTTTTCTGTAAACCGCATATGTCTGTTAAATTTTAATGCTTGCAGTATTTCGGCCAACACCCAATCCCTCAGTTCCTTTCTTCTCTGTCTTTCTGAAACAACGTAGAACATCTGCAGACATGGCACCGTGTCTCAGTCACTCTGTGTCCGCTCAGCTTCTCACGCGCCGTTTTGCCTGTTTTCCAAACTGATGATTGATAGCCCTGGCAGTGACGGTGACAGGTGGTCTCGCGGAACTGATGAACGCGGACTCACCTCCCGGCTTTAACTGCCGGTCACGTGAATGCGCTGACAGATGAAGGCGCTCGTTTCCTCCAGATGATGCAGGGTGCCTGGGCTGACCCCTCAAAAACCTTTCCATTCCGTTCAGGAATTCGGTTGGGCGTGTGGAGCATTTTCTTAGATGAGCATGCTAAGAGCCAGTCGGATCGCTGCCTTCTTTGTTTGACACTTCATTCTAGATTGTGATTGAACTCTCTGTCTTTGATTGAAAGATGCTGATTGTAAGGCACACTACAGTGCAGTTTCTCCAAGCAGCTGAGTTGACTTCCTTAGGTGAGACCTGATCCCAGATCAGCTGTCATTTGCATATCTGAACGTTCGTACGTGGCACTGCAGGTCCCAGGTCAGGCTTTGCATCTGCAGCTCACAATAATTCTGCAGTCTAAGCCCCAAAACCCTGACTGATCGACGAGACATGAATTTCTTTGAAATGAAACCAAATGTCCAAGTCACATGATCCAGCCACCCAATGAACAGGAGACAAAATGAAGCGAAAACACAGGCTGTGTGGATACAAGAAAAGACACCACTGTGGAAATTGTAACAATTATAAGGCAGGTATTTAACGTACTTTACTCTTCATGATGAGAAAAGGGAAAAACATGTATAGTGTTTTCTTAATAGGAGTAGTTGGAACCATGACGTCAGTCTGGCTCAGTGGTTAAAGAAACAAGTTCTTGTGACAAATGAGGGGAGACGCGTCCATGGCAGCACTGACTCGACTGTCTGTAGGGTGAGGGAGGGAAACCATGAGGCAGCAGAGCTTGTTTTCCAAGCTGTCCTCCATTTAGCATTCACTAAGGAGTGACAATACACTTGGGATTATTACTTTGTGCTGGTTAAAATCGGGCATTTGCATCCAAGTGTTTTCCATTTTAAAAGTTGGCCAGTTGTGGCGTTCTGGCTGGAGAAGAGTGTAGATTTAACGTGGACCGTGGCAGGCAGCAGTCTCCCAGGTAAACGAACCCCAGGTAGACCTGCAGCTGGGCCTCTGCCTGTCCCCACTGTTCATACCTACTGCCTGTACATGATCTGTTCTCGAAATAGAAGCGTAAATGCAGGGGATTTAATAACAAAGAATGCCCTTTGTTATTAAAAATTGGGATGGACAGCATGAGCGACGAGAACAGTTTGGCTTTTCTGGGATTTGTAAAATTCCGTCTTATCTAATGAATTGGGCTATATTAATTAGTGGTTACGCACATTTTCAGTTAATAAGCATAAAATTGTTTTTTCATATTTAAGAAACTTTTGGTTTAAATTTAAGCAATGACTGAACGATTTTGGAATCCAAATAGAAAGCTTCTGGTCTCTAATGAAGCATCACCTACTCACAAATCTATCCATCCACTCATCCATCCATACATCCATGTTAGAACATTTATCCTCTTCAGGGCTGACTGAGGCACCAGAATCATTCCCAGGCAGCACTAATCAACCTAACTGAATGTCTCCAGACTGTGGGAGGAAAATGAAGCATTTAGAAGAAATTCACAGGATACTGTGAGAGCATGCAAACTCACAGACACGGGTTACTGTAAAACAAAGTGTTTGGTTTTTTTTTAAAGAAACTTTGTAGAGTTTTGGTCATGGCTGTGGATGACGCTGCAATGCAGGTGGGTGTTCTTGGGTAGATCTCTCAGCAGGCACCAAGACAGCTTCAATTTGGCTCTTAAGTGCTCCTTTAGTAACTGCTGGAATTTTCATTGTTTTCTGGCACATCTCCCAAGTAAAAGGTTATGCCCAGGTGCCATTGTTATCATTAGTAAGAATTTTTAAATGATGCAATAGCATGGTGTTATATCATCATCATCGCGGTCATCTATATTAAAATAATAAACAGTCAAGTGAAGAGCAATAAAGGCATTTTGTTTGAACAAACTCAGGAAAATTGTTGTTCTTATTGTTATTTGTATTGTTGTCTATTGTTTTTAACTAGAAATTTGCAGCACAGTCTCGATGGTCCCACTCCGGTGGACCCCTAACTGGACCAGAGTCTGTTTCATCCCTCTAAGATGGCAGCTGTCCTAGACGTGCTCTTTCATGCGGGGCTCAACGTTGTGTCTCCCAGTTGTGCGTCCCCAGGTGCAGTGGTCCTCTGCGAGTCCTGAGGCACTCCCTCACCTGCTGCACCCAAGCTTACGCAGCAGAAGTTTGACAGCAGTGCTGTGTGGTAAGCTTAGGCACAGTTAAGCCGTGTTCGTCAGACTGGAGATTTCAGAGTTCAGCGAAACAGATGAGAGCGATTCCCGCTATGAACACCGAAATCAGGTGCTCCAACTGAAAAGTATCTATTGTTATATACAGTACTATGCAAAAGTCTTGAGCCACTCCTCATTTCTTCAATTTCTTTCTGGATTAGTTCTCCAGGCTTCCCGAAGGCTGTTTTTGGCTCTCATTTTCAGTCCAGTCTCTGTACCTGACCAGTTTCAGATGAATGTTTCTTGTTTGTAAATCCACACAGTGACCTACGAATGAATCATTCAAGTATAACAAAGCCATCTAACTTAAGGTATGAACCAGTGAAGAAACAGGTGCAGATGATTACAGATGACCAGATGATGTTGTAATAAATCACTGCACCTATTGTCCCATTTTCCTAGCAAAATATAAAGAAATGAGGGGTGGCTCAAGACTTTTGCACAGTACTGTATGTATACAAATTACGTAATGTTATTTTTTATTCTTTTTTCCCCTCGCTCTACTTCTTCCTCTTATAATAATAACAGTTATTATAATGATTATTGTTTTCCATCTGTCTTCTAACCACTTATCCTGGTCAGGGTCGTGGGGGGGCTGGAGCCTACCCCAGGCAGAACAAGGCACGAGACTGGGGTACACCTTGGATGGGACGCCAGCCACATACAACACATTCATACCCTATGGACCCCGGAGGGGCCCTGCTTGGCATGGCACATTGGGATCGAGCCAAATAAAACATCCAGAAGCGTAAACACCAAAAAGTGAACAAGCCTCTTTGGACAAAAGCAGCAGCAAAATGATGGAAAGGAAGCTGTACTACATCTATGTACGACAGTCTCAGGGAGCCCAACCCTGGCAAGTTGCGGTTGGCGGCTGCCTCTTGTGCCCAAGTTGACTCCTCCACGTGCAAAAGCTGATCTGGGATCAGACAGCGGTCTGTCAGTCTGCTCGACTCCAATACCCATGATGGCCAAAATGGAAACATAACCCTGTTACTTAGCTTCATACTTCCCACAACAAACAACAATGGCGGGGCTTCAGAAGGAGCTTCCAAAAGGATGGGTGTCAAAGTCATTCTGGCAACGCCACGGCGCCTCGGTATAAGGATGAAAACTCAACCCCGTTGTTATTCCATAAACCATAACAAAAAGCCTGCAGTGGATACACGATGTCAAACAGACGAAGTGCAGAGCTCCCGTCTTACGGGTGCGCGTGAACGCAGTCACCAACGTGAAATTACTACGAACACAGGTCTCCCTCCCCCATGGCCACACAGCTGCACGTTATCAAATCTTGACACCAGTCGCAGTTTCCCTTTCAGTTTTCAACCATTTTATTTATTTATTTATTTATTTATTTTTATTCTGTTGGGAAATTATTGGAGGATGAATTGTTTCACGATGCGCGTGTGACTAAGCACTCCACGCACCGTTTCCGCTTTGGACGACACAGTAATGAAGGCTGTCAGGGGCGTAATGAGGAACCAATTATGAAACTATTTTGGAAGCCGTCGCTTCCAGATTGTGGCGGAACGAACGAAAAACACGGTGCTCCGCTTCATTTTGGGGGGGGGGGGAGAGATTATAACGAAACGAGGGGGGGTGTCAGAGATGAGTGGTGTGAGGATTCAAACAGAAGAATTCCAGGTTGCGTTTGAAGAAGACGGAGGTGAGCCTGCATGGACAGTTAAGGCGAAGAGCAAAGAGGACACGCTGCCCATTAGTTAGCCTCAGTGAATACACCCTTTAATAATGAACTGCTGTGGCGAGAGACAATTGAACTCATTCAGCCTTCAACCAGACGTATTAAACCGCATCTGTTTCCTCCCTTTTGGGCTGAGCACCATTTCGTAACATTCTGCTCATTTTGAGAAAAACTAACAAAGAGGGCTTGGCTGTAATGGTAAATAAATGTCGATTAATTGTTTACCAGTTTCCGCTTTCCCATAGGACCGTGGCTGTCGTGTTGCATTTGGAGGTGAGCGAGTTTAGTGACTGACCGTATCATTTGTCCGGAGAGAACACTGGGATAAATTGGCCTAAACAACGCCATATCGGCAGCGTTGAGGCAAGAAGGCGGCCTCTCCACTGATGTGGCAGAGACACATTAAACATAGGGACATTTCATTAGAGCAGTGATTCCCTTATTTAATCGGGGTGGCGGTGATAGCATCTAAATCGAAGTGTCAGGTCAGTGTCATCATGGTGTTGCTGGGAGACAGGTGAAATGGATAATAAGGATTCCTCAGACAGATGGGATCAGGGCATCTGAGTAAAGCCCCCCCACAACAGCAACTCTCACCTTCCGCCAATGACCCTTCCTTGTAAGGGTCTGCTGACGCAGGCTTACTTGCTGACTGCCTCGAACAAAGGTGCAGAAGAAAAGGACTCGCAAGCCTGCTCACTTTTAGTTTCAGCTTCGGACGCACCTGGGCATACACAAGTGCTCACATCCAAGAGTCAGATTTTGCCGAGTTATGACGTCAAAGGGCATACAAACAGGAGAAAGTACCGGGCTGGCCGTATGCTGATGTGTGACCCAGAGTTAATGAGTCTCTCTGTTGTGACCTTAGTGAGTCCCTCACTGCCGCAGTAGTGGCTCACTCGAGCACATTGCTGGAGGAGAATGAGTGCAGCTGGCTGCGGGAGGTGGGGGCCTTGCCCTCCTCAGGAAGGTGAACCGTCTCCACTGCCCCCGAAGTTAAACATGTGGCCTCTGCTTGTTTCGCTGCTGGGTCTCATGCAAATTATTCCAGTCATTTCAAAAATGCATGTTTCCGTTCAATGGGGTGTGAGCCGATTTGACTTGCAGTGGCATCACCATGTGAGCAGCCAGTTGACGTGCCATCAAAGCCCTCAGAATGATACTGATCCACAGCCCCTGACTCAGACTGAGTGTCTAAACTAATATTCGTCATGACAATTGATTGTCTCTATGTTTACCTCTCCTGGATAGCTGCTCAGGAAAGAGCTTCAGAAGCAGTACTAACAAGAGATGAATCATCACTTAATTTGTTCCCTGGAGCTATCTAGGCTTCATTCCTGTACGTATTGCTTAATTTAAGAACAAAACAATGAGGCAACCTCTCTAAGACGATGCCAATACATGACAGCTTTACATTACATTTTTCCTATCTACCTTTTACCATCATTTATCCGGCACAAGGTTACGGTGAGCCAGGGGTCTATCCTAACAAGCATAGGATACAAGGTAAGGACCAGATACTAGTCAGTTATAGGGTGCACACAGTCATGAAATGTGAGTGATGCCTGACCCCAATTAGCTCAACTGCATGCCCTCAGACTGTGTGAGGAAAGTGGCATCTGCACATAAACATGGGGAAAATGAGCAAGCTCAACTCACACACAACGGTGAGCAGGAAAACAAGTCCACAACCCTGGGGGCAGAAGGCTACAGCGCTAGGCACGGAGGACTTCAGCAACCGTTCGGTCACCTTGAAACCATTCCTGAACCGGAATGGCGTCCTGACAGAAGGGGGAAGCCATGGTGACGGAGCAAGCGGGATGACCCAAGCGACCGGTGCATTAAAAAAAGAAAAAGCACAGCTCCAAAGTGTGAAATCATTCATTAGTGGCATGCCACCATTTGTCTAAACCGTGACGTTACTCGTGCTTCATCTGTGAGAAGGTTAAATTGGCTGCCACAGAGATAACCACATTCATAACGAGTTAATGGAGTTAGCATCACTGCCATCTATCTTTATATTGGTCATGCAGCAAAATTTGAATATGGTGATTAGTGTTTGTATTTGTTCCTATCATATTTTTATTTTTCAGAATTGTTGTGCCCTGCATTACCTGAAATGGCTGAAATGTATGAAATCTCTTCTACTGTGACTCAGTAGAATTACATTGTTTTTTTGTTTTTTTTTATTTTGCTCTTTTGGTGATCTGAAAGGAACGTATGTAACAAAAAGAAGATGGTGAATAATGAGGCATTTTCCAGGATTCTGTCCCAATTTGTTTTACAAAATCTTTGTTTTTTTTCTGTAATGGGACAAGTGAAGTTGCAAAATTCACAGTAGGTGGAATTATCATGCATTTCATTTCCTTCCCATTGGTTAAAATCAGCAACTCTATCTACTTCAGGGACTGAAGGTTATCTTTATCCATTGCCAGATTTCTTGAGTCCTCCACTGTCACCTCATATTTCCTGGAGTGCACTGTGTTTACCAAGCATATGGGGCGAGGGAGAAGCCCACACAACTTCACCACAATCTCCAGAAATCTGACGTTCTTCAAAACACTGAAAATTGTCTACTTTACTTTGTCTTTGTGCTCCTGATAAAATCCTAGTCAAGGCACATTTAAATTTCCTGCTTCATACCAAGCAACTTTTTGGTGTAAAGAAAAGAACACTCATTCACAAGCAGGTGCATCAATAAAGCAGAAAATAGGGTCTAAAAATGGCCACATCCTGCATTCATTTGCTGACAGTGTAGCTTATACATCTTGTCAATGTATGGCGTGTGGCTTGCAGCCAGAGGCTCCCCATTCAACGGTCACATTCTGAAACGGTGCTCTTTCGGGCTAGGACCCCATCCTTGTGCCGTCCTCTAACCTGGCTGGATTTAATTGCTTGCTTGATATTGAACAGTCACGACCAGGTTAGGCTCAGAGGGACACCACCGATGCCCTCAGCTGCCAGATAATGAGAGAGTCCCGCACGCACGTTCTCACATTCCAGATCCGAACGGGAGACATGACCTTCTGTTGTATACCGTGAAGCCCTGCTCCTACAGCTGAGGCAGGTCCACGAGGATAAATGGAGTATCCCAGACATGCAATCCCATTTTCAATTACATTTGTTTCTGTATCCTCTCCTCCACTGAAGGTAGAGAAGTGAAGATGGGAAAAACACATCAACCTGCCTTGACATTAAGGTGCCAATTCTTACCTTCAAGTTCCTTACAAGCATCAGTGCTAATTATTATGAACACACCGGAGACTTGACAGTCCAAGGTAAACATAGTATGAACCTTTAAAAACAGCTACGGCCTAATGTAATCTTATCTTCTGGGCCAATCTAATCTTATAGTAGGGATTTTCCAGAGCTCTGTAGCAAAAAATAAAAATATTATAAATGTGTTCTGTCTTCTTTTAACCTTTAAAGCTACTCCTATGCCTTAAATCAATCTTTAAACCCCATAACCTCAAACCACTTAACCCAGACAGGTTGTGTGTGTTAGATGAATAGCAGCTGAAAACGAGGCCTGGCTGGCAAGCTCCACCCCTAGTTGGCCCGCCCCCAACCCCTCCTCCCAGAGGCGTGCTCACTAGGCAGGTACCAGCACCTTTCCTCACTGTGGTGGGATGTGCATCTGGGCAGCATCACAGAGGCATCATCCGCATAAAGCTGGGATTATTCTACATTTGCAGTCTAGTTTTACACTGATGGAGCCCAAAGGCCGACACCCTCCCATCTCTTTGTTCTGTATGCAAATGCCTCAGTAAAGCTGAATGATTTCCTTTTTTTTTTTTTTTTACCACCACATGGCAGGAATGTCTATGGTTTGCTGAATTAAAAAAAAAACATGCAAACGATACAGAAAAGTCTAAAAGTACAGGCACATTCATACTTGGTTAGAATTTTTTCTTGTGTCCAGCTTCCAGCTATTTACCCAGTATAGGATCACCGGCGGCGGGGGGGGGGGTCCGAGCCCAGACAGGTGCACCCTGAGTGGGATACCAGGCCATCACATGAGACACACTATGCACATCTCACCTGGAAGGGAAATATGTGAACTCCACACGCGCAGGGCTTAAACATGTGAGATGACAGAGCTAAACACTGCAACACCATGCTGTCAATTAGAGCTTGACTAAAAGACAAATTTCTGCGTGCTGTGCTTCCCAACCAGAACATAAAGTCATGAGACATCTCACGTCATTTATCTGATTGGCTATTTCTGCATGTTTAGCTGAAGCGCATATTCAGTAAGACGGTGCCTCTGAAACTGAAGTCTCCCCTTCGGCTTTTGACTACCAAATTTAAAAAGAAACAAAGCCTCGCTTTAAACGAATCGAGCCCCCAAAAATAGTTTCCGTGCTCTGTCACAGCGAACAGCGTTTCAGAAGTGTGGGAGAGGGAACAGAATTCCACAGCTCCGCCAGATGAAAGCCATGATCTATGGAGGCCCGAGAGATACGGCTGTGTTGTGGAACGATGTTCCGGGAAGACCAGAAATGCAGTCTGAAAAGCTGTTTAAGCCTGCACATATGTGCCTCTACATCAAGCAGAGAACCTTAGTGTAAAATACAACATACAGCAACCATTGATAAACGAAAAATGTGCTCCAAATCATTTGTTAGGAGGGTTGAGACCTGAACTGATTTAGGGGATGATGCATCCAGATGAACATATGGTAGATTCCACAGAAAAGCAGGCAAAAATCACCATTGTAATGCACTGTAAATAGTAAAGTTACTCATTATTACCGGTATTGTTATTACTATTGTTATGTATTTTTATTTCTGACTATAGCCGGATCGCAGAGCTCGATTCCAAGAGATTGCCATCACCGTACCTTGCTAGCGCCCCTATCTGGTATGCCTTGATACCGCCCGCTCCCTACAGTCTTGTAACACACAGTACCGGCCCCTTGGCTTGGTCCGAGCTTCTGCCACAGAATCGCCCAACTTGGGAGGCCTCTACGCACAGCTGGGTTGTAACTTGAGCCAATAAGAATGTAAAAAAAAGGAGTTTTGAAAAGACTGTGGATGCAAAGACAGACACGAGCCATACTTCCAAGTGCTTTTCTATAAGAGTCCAGCCTGAAAATGATCTGTGGGAATCTGCCCCATTTTTTCATAACGGACACACTCCCATCTCTGTGACCCCCACACCTCCAAGGCTTTACCATGTACATATAGTCGCCCTTTTCCCAGTTTTTTCTCTGTCAGGGCCTTAAATCATCCACGGATTCTGTCACAGTTCCATCACTCCTGAAATACCTCAGAAGGCAGGGGTTGCCGGTTCTCTGCTTCTTGCTGCCGTTTTCCCGCCCAGGGTTGGAGATCCGCACAGCCCTCTAAAGCAGCAAAGCTGCAGACGCATTCCTTTTACATGCACAGGTGGGGACAAACTGATGCAAAACTGCTTCAGTAAACATCCAGCTCTATGAATCTTCTAAGCTTGAAGGCCGTGTTATTTTTGTTGCCCCGGATACGTGTTTTTAAACCAAATGTTTTTCTGGTTAGCACCGTAGTGACACACTTTCATGACTGGGGTTATGAATTAACCTCTGGCTTTCTGAGTTTGGATTTTGCCTTCCCTGCCGGTGTGCTCTCACCGTGCTGATTATCCGTAATGTGTGAGTGGAGTGGCATCCTGTGCAGGGGACCTCCTGCATTGTACCTTGTACTTCCTGGCATACGCTGCAAGCTTAGCGGGACCCCGTGTTACGTTAGTGGTTATAAAAGATGGCTGAATGAATATTACTTATACGATTATCTGCAGCTAAAAAATAATTTCTCGGTGAACTGAAGAGTTCTGACCTGTCCTTTGTTTCTGAACCATTGTGAATACCCGCTGTGTAAATGATCCCTTCTTGCCACTACAGACTGTGCCCCTGGATGGGTCCTAACAAAATGCAATTAACCTCAGAGCCCACTGGAACGAAGGTCCAACAAGCTGAAAGCAGGAAAATTTGCTAAAATCCCTGGATACAGGTATAAACATAATTAATATATAACCTGAGGGCACATTTTATAGAGTCCATTGTTTAGAATCTATAAAATGGGCATTGTTTGAGAATAAGTTAAAACTTGAAGTTGTTTTCTTGCGTTTTGGGTATTTGCCAGTTCCTGTACATGTGGCTGATTTGATATTGGTTGGCTTAACATTACTAGTTTTCATTCGATGTTTGTGAAAATTACATTAATAGCAACATGATGTTTTTTTCTATAAAAACATTTCCTTAAACCACGATCAGTGTGCCAACAGGCCCCCGAGAACAAATGCCAAGAGATTCGACATATCTTGTTAATGTAATCCATTTTAGAGGCTGCTTATCGCACGTCCCACATTTGGTCAGGGAGAACTTTGGTTTGCCTCTGTTTTTTTTTTTTTTTTAATTCTCCTCGCAGTTCCAGCCTGGACAGTCCTCAGAGGTTTCATCGCCATTTGCCTTTAAATATGGAGCAGTATAAATAGACGACTTTTGGCAAATGACTTAGGAGGCATGCTGGGAACAGCGGGGCCCCCTGTTTCCCTCCAAATTCAGCGGTCCCGGCCTCTGAAGGGCATATGGTTGGGAGATGTTACCTGAACTGGGCCACCTTGGACGACGTCACTGCCACCATGTAAACAGTTCCCCTAAAAGCTTTTGTGCTCCGTACTGATCCCACTCTACATCCATTCATTTGACTTTGCGACTTCTGCAGACAATGCCATAGGAACTGCTCTCCTCTTCCTGACGGAATCTGTACAGGAGCATGAAACTCTTCGCTTTCCTCATAACTGACTGTCAAGCTTCAATATATTGTTTTGGTCACACTGAATTGATGGGACAGAGACAATTTCACTGCTGTTACACTGAGAGATAAAGATCAATTCTATTTAATGGAGGAGAGGGTTGAATGTAACCACGGCTGACACACCCTCTAAGAACTGGTGATGTTTGATCAGTACTCAACAGTACGAATCTTGACAAAGTCTGATTAGCACAGCTCAACACCCTTCTCTAAATGTTAGCATGACACAGGTCTCGCAGAACAGCAGGCATTACCACACTAACCAGGCACTTAAGTGACAATTTAATCGAAACACTTTCCTTTTTCAGATTAAAGACCATACTTACAGTACAACACATCGCTTTGGGGAATCAAGCCAACAACCTTCAAGCCGTTTTTACCCACTATGCTACCAACCTTGATGGATAAATGCCTACTTAAATTCAGATTACTGTGCATCAGTTTACACTCAGACATGTTACACACATGAACATTCAACAGACTAACAAACAGCGGAGAACCGAATGGGAGAAAAAAGAATATAATTTTCACACATTCCTGGTAGAAAACAAAATACCAATAAAAGGCTGAGAGCTAGGCTAGTGAAATATAAAAACTTGTTAAATAATAGGCTCCTTCACATCTTTATTTCATTTGGCTCTCCTGCAGAATGTGACCATCTCCTCCTACAAAAAATGAAGTCGAAATCCTTCTTTCAGAATCATTTTCATTCCACAAGTAAAGGTGTTACATAACTATGCATATAAGGAGAGAGGCAGACAATGCCAAAACAGGACGTGTACAGGCAGCAATTAAGATTATTTTTGTGTACGAGTATGATTAAAAAACAAAAATCTTTCCAAAATGTATTTTACAAAGGTCTTTTGAGAGCGTGGTCAAAAGCACAGCAGTAAAGCAATCTGGTCCTTCTAGATACTGCTAATCTCATTAGGAGCTGTATTTCAAAAAGATTTAGAATTACACTTTCAACTATTGAGGCTTTCGTAGACCATGTCTGGGAATATTTCCCATTCATTAAGATTTATATTTATCAAGATCAGCCCACTGCAGGTGTAAATCAGTTTCTAATATAATTCTTTTAGATTATTTCACGCCAGCGGGCCCAGCCAGGGATCTTTGGGCCCTGGCTCCTACTCAGAAATCAGCAGTGCCTCTCGACTCCCGATATTCGCATTTATAATTCAAAGCTGCACGCTTCCCATCCTGTAAATGTAAAGTGAGAAAAAGCTGTGTAAGTGGTATGTGAATGTGTTTTCGGTATGTGCTTATAAACAGGTACATCTCCATATTTTTTATATCTTTTTTACTGATGAGTTATTCCAGATTCAAGAGACCTGAAAAATATTTGGAAACCATTTAAAGTCAACGGCAGTGAAATGTGTATTTGTTATTCGGGTATAATTTCAAAATAAGTTAAACATTTAAACTTGAATTATGTAGCAGTCTCTGAAAGAGCAAAATTTCGAGTAAATTATGAAATCGAGCCGGGGTGCTTTAAAGTCCGTATATATACTGCCACCTACTGGCGGTGAAGCTTTAATCCCAAGAGGGGTGACTTCGAAGTAAATGGCTTTAGAGGTATCGCTTCAGTTAAAAGAATTTACGGCTAAAATGTGTTTTTTCACATTTCACATGTCAAAAATTCATGGCGTATCACAACTAACTGAGTATACCTTAGGACAGCTTCCGTAATATTTCAGGTTGTATTTTTTGTCTCTTAAAAATATATTTTGACAAAAACCTTCGCATTAATGTTTTGTCACCGGAACTCAACATAAACAAATTCCTCTTGTTACTGGAGACGTTCCATTTGACAAATACTGCCGCCATACCTTCCTCTAAAGTAAACATACTAGTACGAAAACATAGCGCAGATCAACGTGATCCGACGTCTCTACGTCAGAGGCGGAAGTGACGTTCTCCGACCTCCAACGGCAGCCAATCAGAGCTCGCAGCGCAGAATTCGAACGTAAACGTGCCAAAGCGACGAGGAAGTGTCGGATTGCCTGAGGTCGCTTCACGATTAGTCGTCTACGGAGTCGCAGATAAGCGAAAGGTAACGTAGTATTTCGGCTGACAGCTCCTATTCGAACGCACTGCGTATAGCCGGCACGAAATTAATTTGTCGTGTGCACGCTTGTCATCCTCCACTTAACTTCCTCCAGCTTTGTGTTGTTCCTCCATTGTATTACCCCTGACTCTGAGCTTCAGCCCAGAGCGAGTGAATGTTGCATGGCCCGTTGCCTCTCAGCAGAGTCGTGCGCGGCGCACGTCCTGCTTATAAGTGGGGTCTGTGATCTTGTGATCTTACATCCCAGGCAGACTTACAGCCGCTGTTGTGAGTTACGCAGCTATGGTGAGGGAGAGGGTCATCAGGAAGTCCTACCAGGAAAGCCTGCAGAACATCAAGGAAAAGATGAAGGAAAAAAGGAATCAGCGTCTGTCCACGGCTTGTGCAGCCGGCGTGTCCAAAATGAAAAACAAAATCGCCGGTGAGGACGACGTTGTATTGCTGGACACGTCTATGGACAACACATTACCCCCAGATTGTGTCCCAGTATCATTTTAATTTATGCATTAGTTTAATATATACTGCGAGCTTCATTTTGTATGATTATTTTAATAAATAATGAATTTGACAATGTATGCATACAATAAATGTTTTGTATTTCAGGTAACAGCCAAGCTATACTAAAAAACGTCCAAGTGAACAACAAGGCTTTGGCCTTGGCGCTCCAGGCAGAGAAGGAGAAGGTGAAACAGGCCCATATGATCATTTTGCAGATGAAGAAGGAACAGCAAGCCTTGATGCTCCACATTCTAGTGCTGAAGAAGAAGCTGAAGGGCTATGAAGTTTTGGCAGGTGCACGTGTAAGTCTTGGCTGAACGGAATTACGTAAATAAACGTGGGAAATAAGAGGGCAAAGTTAGGGTCTCTACCCTGGCATTAAAGTCATAACTTTTGATGCTTGTTTTATGATTTATGATGTACAGAGTTTAACCCACTTAAGACGTGATGGATTGTTTTGGTTTAGTGATTTTATGCTTGATTACAATGACTCAAGAATTCTGTTTGTCCATAGAATATTGTTATTTGGGTGAGACATTTTTTCATAGTCAATGCATTGAATCGGTTCCCTCTCCATTTTAGAGTTTAACCCCAGAGTTGGTCTTCTCTCAGAGTCATCCTCTCACTTTTCGTTCCCCTGCTCGGTAAGCTAATGGACCGGAATATGGAGGCTACTACTATGTATTGTCACATTAGTCCACTTAATAGTGTTATTTGCTTGAAATATACAGGTTGATAATCTTATCAATTGAAATGTTCTGCTTTCACGATAAAGCGGTAATATCTCGTACCTGTTATGTAGCCTCACAATTTAGTAGTCGAGCCTAAACTGACTAAAGTGTAACGTGTGTGTCTGTCAGGAGTGCTGGAAAACGTGAGACAGCTTCTGGAGACAGCAGAGCCTGCTTAGACTCACACGAGCCTTTGAAGAAAGGTACGTCTTCCATCAAAGTGAGCTTCTGTCTTTCTGATGACTCTTAGGGTGGGCTTTTCCTTGAACTTCAGGCACGTTTATGTGAGCAGTTTTGATCGGAGCCCAAGTCCAGTTGCCCCAAGTGTGACTGCAAATACGGTTTTGTTTGATAAGTGTGAACTTGAGTGTGCATCAAACTCATCCAGACTTGAGTGTGCACCAAAGAACCACACTCAAGTCTGCCTGAGAACAGTGGTACAAGGTATTTGTACCACTTGGTATTTGTACCACTATTTGCAATTTGTCTGGTCCCCAGTACAGGGGGGTTCCCAACTGATCTTGGATACGGTCCCAGAGAACCATGCCAAAAGTATCCTCCTCCTTTATTATACCTAGTATCAATAAGGATATGCTTACATGGGCTTCTGTTTTCTCATCTAGACGCGTTGCCTGTTTCAGTGAGTCTCGGGGGCACTGCTCACGACGAACAGGTCACGTTGCCAAGGACGGTGACTTCTCGGCGACGGCCTCGGGAGGGGAGGCGGAGCTTTGTTCAAAGGCAGTCTCCTAGTGGGCAGAGCGTCCCAGCATTGTCAGATCCTTCCGATCATGAAAAAGAAGGGGGTGCAGATCACTACGAGAAGCCTGGAGAAGCTATGGCTCTGGAGGTACCAGTGGAGGACCCGGATGCATTCTCTGTGGAGATGCAGACGGCCCAGCAGTCAACACCCGAGGCTCCTGCCAGGGGAGGTCAGGATCCACGGAAAAAGAGACAGGTGGCATCTAAGTCCAGGCCGGAGAGGGGACACAAGCCTGACCGGGCGCCACTGAAGAAGCCATGGGAGAGCAATCGGTCCAGAGCCAGGTCCAAGAGCCGGGACCGGAACAACACGAAGCAGAAGGCAGCTCCCGGTGAAAGGCTTAACACGTCCCTGGGCGGAAATGACACCTTCGACTTCGACTGCGAGGAGAGTGTGCACGTGACACCCTTCAGGCCTGTGAGCAAAGCGGGGGAGGAGAGCACCCTGGAGATGCCAATCCGGCCAGGAGCCGGAGCACCAGAGCAGAATGAGGTGCTCGCCTCATGGAACGTCTCGGACAAAGAGTCTAGCCCATCTGACAATCAGGACGACAGCTTGTATGTGCCGCATAAGAGGAGCAGACCCCCTCCCAGGGCTGGGGGTGACAGGGCTCAGAGTCCTCCACGGAGGAGGTCAAAGCGGAGGTCTGTTCTGCTGGCAAGGAGACCAGAGAAGGAGAACATCTCACCAAACCCACTGCTGCCTCTGGGTAATTTTTTTTTTTTTTTCCAGATGATGAGAACGCCTGTAAGAATGCTGGTCTTCCATAGAATCTTTCACCTGATCTTGGTTTTGGT
Organism: Gymnarchus niloticus; assembly: GCA_009936485.2. Classification (NCBI taxonomy): domain Eukaryota; kingdom Metazoa; phylum Chordata; class Actinopteri; order Osteoglossiformes; family Gymnarchidae; genus Gymnarchus; species Gymnarchus niloticus. The sequence goes on from JAACJT020000038.1 coordinate 1,377,159, forward strand.
TGTTTTTCAGCATCAAAAACTGACAATCGAAGAATTTCCCAAGCCGTGGCTCATAAAATGGAAACCCGTCCAGCATGGGACCCCCCTGAGGTGTCCTTCCAAACTCCAGCACAGACTGAAGACCTCCTCTCCGGTGAGGCCTGCTGTTCTTCTGTTTGGATTCTTAGAACATGTCATGTAATGCATTGGTGTAGCCAGGGAAAGCCTGCCGTTTAATTTAAAGGGGCAGACCTCTGTTAAGTATATTCAAATTGCTCTGATGTGCTGGTCTATTTTGATTAACTTACACCTAATTGATCTGGCCGTATTTTATCTGGAGAGGAAGTACAGCTTTTGTGCATGGTTTGTTTTGTGGGACTGTTTCCCTCGGCCATGATGAAGGAATAGTTCAAAGATTGTGTCCATCAGCCAAACTCATGAATTTTTTGGGTAGCTGAAGTGTGCTGCTGTTTTTATCCGTGCACCTTGATGTCCACCACCCCCCTACCCCCGCGTCCCTTTGTCGAATCATTACGAACGTCGATTGTAATGCTACACGTTGCCTGCCCTGTGAGCTCTTGTAGGTGTTGAGAACACGGAGATTCAGATTCCCGATGTCGAGGTAGCAGTCTTTCACAAAGACAGTCATCTCTCTGCGTTCGCTGGCCAGACAGAGGACTCTCCAGGCCTCGAGAACTATATCCCAGAGCCTTTGGAGAAGAAGAGTAGGAAAAGTATGTTTGTTAGATTTCTGGTATTCTCAACCCAGAATGGGTGTTCGGTTGTCGGTTTACAGATGAATTGCAAATAATTGTTAGTTTTGTACGAGTTTTATTATGCTTTATTCATATTACACTCCTTGCTTACAAAGACACGTAATGCAATGGCTCGCTTTGTTTTCTGCTCTGCGTGTTGATTGGCAGGTAGGCTGGGGGTTCGAGTTGGCCTGGGGCAGACTCCGTGTGATGTAACAAATCTATCTCCTGCAGCCTTCCGAAAGTTCTCATCCGGTCAGCTATGCCTCTCCAGTGCCGGCTCCACTCCTGTTCTGGCCCATAAGCGTCGCTGCACCATCACTGTGAACTACAAGGAGCCCACGCTCAACACGTAAGGACCACCCGCAATACGACACATTGTGACTTGCAGCTCCAAGAATTCCTAGCAATTGCCGTATTAGTTTTTCCATAACATAAACACTGGACCGATTGCTTTAATGTTGGTACATGTGACCCTAACATACAAGATTAGAAATATTTTGTGGGTATTTGTATTTCCTGCTGTTTATTGTGGGGCTGCTGGATGGCACCGTTGAGTTTTGGGGCGCTTGGGGTGCATAGACTGTTAGGAAGTTTGTTGCTTTAAAAGGAAAGCCGCCTTTCTTGTGTTTTTGATGCAATCTCTGAAACTACCTGTATACCAAGATTTGTGTTTCCTGTGCTTTTCACAGGAAACTTCGCCGGGGTGACCGATTCACAGACACGAAGTTCCTGTCTTCGCCCATTTTCAAGCAGAAGTCCAGGAGGTCTTTGAAGAAGCAGCTGAAACTTGACAAATACAATGAGGCTTTTGTTGGTTGTCGCTGACTGGATCGTTTTACCAAATAAAATGGATGTTTCACTATTATTTTTAACAAACCGCCTATATCAGGTTGTTAATATTTGAGGCTGGAGGATTCTGAACAACACTATGCCGTTCCCTGTGTATCATTCTACCGAAGGGCGAATGAGTTATCAAACCTGCGCTCACGTTATCTAGTCCTCCATTTTTGACTCGTACTCTGGACAGCAGTGTTGCGGCCTGCCGTTCCCGTGTTTCTGCAGCGTGGACCACAGATCACAGAGTGGCATTTGGGAACTTCTGGCTGACGCAGCTGGCAGAGTTACAATTGTGAATATTTAAATATACCTGTGCAGAAGCACATAAACAGTAATTTGGTGAGCATTCGACATTCTGTGGTGCTACAACGGATTTCATATTGGGCCTGATTTGGGTTCAGCTGAGAGTATGAGAGTTATTTCACAAAAGTAACCTGTAATTAGGTAGCAGATAAAATGTATGGCTATTTTTAAAATCACGTTTAACCAAGCGCTTTTTGTTGAAATTTTCTCAATTAAAGGAATTTTAGGAAGATTTAGATAGATGCACAATACAGAGCACAGTGAAATTTATCTCGTACGTATAAAGCATGATTATATTATAATTCAGGCCACAGTGTGTAAATTCAGAATACAATTCGTATGATATATAAAAACCAGCACACAGCTTTTCCTCAATGCATTTCACTATTTTAATCATTCTAGAAAATATGCTATATCTTTTTAAAAGCAAATGTAGAAAGGTCTTAAAATATTTTTTTTTTCCCATGTTACAAAAATCCAGATCTTTCTAAATATTTAAAAATACAAACATACAAAACAGCAAAACTACTTGTTATTGCACAGTCTTTCATAAACAAAGGTATCAATAGTCATCTCCGGCATAGACATTAAGACAATAAATTAAGACCTTTTCTTCAACGTTGTACTGATAACCCTTGAATTTTACATCACATTGACAGTAATCATACTCTACATAAATTAGCAGTAAGCGTGCATTATTTTTGTCTGGTTAAAACTTGGAGCATGGTTAAAAAATGCTCTTATGTCTTGCATAATTGCTATTATGATAAATAAATGTGACCTTCCTCACAAGTAGGGGCTCTTTTCACAAAATAAAAAAGCTCCGAGTTTAAAAGAAGTATTTTGCACCTATCAACAACCAAAAATCCATGTTTAATTAAAGTGTTGAACATCCTTCCAGGCAAGCATGAAAAATAATTTTCCTTCTTTTTTTTTTCCTACTTTTGGCAGGTGGGGCTCTAAAATAAAACACACACACGCACGCCTGCGACCTTTGACCTGTACACGCCGAGGAACGTTAACACACTGTACACGGACACCATAAAGCCATGTGCTGGCGTTTCATTATAGATCCCGACTCCCAGGTCTAGATTAGTGTGGACAACGTGGCGTTTCCTGATAAACACACCAAGGCCATTTATAGGTCCACAAAAACTGGGTCTACAGCCCTGATCTGCTTCAGTGTTTTAAATTCGCCGTTAAATCTTCTATCATGTTTTCCTGAGTTAACAGAGGGAAAATTACACACCTTACATCTCACACCTTCCCAGCGGATCAGCCGTCGCGACTCTCAGGATGCTACAGGAAAACACGGGACTGGGGAGGGGTATGGGTGGGTTACCAGGGGATACCCAGCGGTCTCTGGTCCGTTACTTCTCTATCAGACCGGCCTCCTTGATCTTGGTGTAGAAAAACTTCTCCAAAAGGTTGGCGCATTTGTAATACTCGCTCTCGGGAGGGTTGTACTCGCGGCAGTTGGTGAAGATCCTCTGCATGTCGGCCATGAACAGCTTTTTGGTGGTGTAGTATTTGCTCTTCAGACGCTCACTCATGGTCTTCAGGTCTGTGGACACATGTTTAACTTCACCTGTTGGGTTTGGGGTGAATTCGACATGGAATTTTGACACCTCTGGTACTTCTCATAAACCGTCCAACACGGACGACTACAGGGTCCCTAAAGTACAAATCAATGCAAACAACCTCGATACCTACAGGTTAAAAAGAAAAGCCGACAGCAACTTGGGAAAATGCAATGGTAAAAATTATATTACTGTAGTTTACAACTAGCTCGTCAAATTAAGCAAATACTCTGGGGATGAATAAGCAGGGTGTTTTTATGTTTCTGTCTATCTATACATCTATCTATACATCTATGCTAATTACACTTCCAAATACACACTTTATAAAAAATCTTTTCTTTACTTTTTATAGGCATAGTAAAGCAAGGCAAAACTTACTTTACTAAAGACCCATTCATTATGTTTAGCATAAAAGACTAAAGTTGAGTAACTGCTTTCATTAATATTACTAAATAATAAACACATCCATAGGAAAACAGACCATCATTACTTTGAGTATTCATGGTCGTTGACTGAGTAGTACTCATTTGTCATGTACATACCCATGGGGAATCGGATCACCTGGTAGTACCCAGGAGCCTCTGCTTTCTTTACAGGTTCCATGAAAGGCCAGGCATTCTGGTGGTTCTGTGTAATAAAAAAAAAAAAAAAATACCCCGCTGATGATTTGGCTTTTTCTGGTCCTTTAGTACCTTTTACTTAATCAGCCGTTAGTATCGTGCACTCCTGGGCAAAAAAATGGGCCAAAACCAAAATTGCAAAATATTAAGCTTTTAATGGTCTTAACAGCAAATCATTGTTCAGATAGTCTCAGGAGGCAGGAATTGTGAGATCATTTGTTCATCACTGTTGCTCGTTGCCGAGGTAAACTGTTGGGGGGAGGAAGCTGGAAACAGGGTAATTCACTTATACAGAAAAGATTTAAATGATGAGATAAACCTCAAACACAAATTAACCAGAAACGTTTTTGAACTACGCATCAACTGTTTGAAGTGAGTAACGTTGAGTGGAAGAACCCTGACTCCTCTTTCTGTACAAAGCTGTCCGCAAGTTTACCCACAAGACTTAAACATTTAAGGAAACCAAAGGGAAGAGCAATCCCACACTAAGTTACTTTATTTTTTTTTTTGTTTAATTCTTGCTAATTTCCTGACCAACAACTTGCTGTTGAGACCATTAAAAACTAAACGTTTCGTAATTTTGTGTTTGGCCCAGGGGTGTGTAACTCCAACCTGAAAGGTCACCGCAGTGCAAAACGGAGAACAAATTCATAAAGATGAATAATTATTACGACAGCACAGTAAAAAAAAAAAAAAGTCTCCTAGCAGTGTGTCTGTCTGTCTGTCTGTCCTCGTAGCGGACAAAGTTGAATTCGGCATCCTATATGCTTGGCGATTGTCTTCTACTGACCTTTACATGTTGCAGGATGCTCTTCAGGGTGCTGTAGAGCTGATCTGGGTCCTTCAGCTCCTTTCTGGAAGAAACAATAATAAAACATTAAAAATGAACATTAAACTGAAGCCTCACATACACTTACGGGTATCAGTTCTATAGGCATTTTAATGAGATACTGTCTCTCCAAATCAGCATCTATAAACTATTCGTGATCCATATGAAATGCATTAAGGTGGGTTTGCCGTCGATATGCCAGCTCCCAGGAAGCGGAGATGCTCACCCTTTTCCCATAGGCTTCCAACCGGTCTCACCTACGGGAAGACAACACACCATCACATCCTCAGAGTTATCCCATTTCCCAGAAGCCCCCCCAATCGATCCATGCACCAGCACTGGCTTGGTTTACGGCTCGACCCAGCCTGGCCATTTATACTGCCACTGCTAAGGTCAGACTGAACAGAACACCCACTGTGAATGCCGTGGATTATTAGCACAGTAAGCAATCTTAACATCATCTTTCAACTGCGTGACCATTAAAGGTGAACCAGAAGCCAAATGTTGCAAATCCATTGTGCCACACGTGCTGACAACGTAGAGTTCTGGTTCTGATATAGCTGAAACGAACCGCATGGCTTTCGCAAGCTCGCTGCTGCTTAAACGGCAAGCAGATGGGAGTGTCTGGGGATTAGCGAAGAACCCTTACGTATTCCAGGAATGCTCTCTATTGGAATCTGGCGGACGCCTTCCTTAAAACAGGAAAGCCCGGGATAGACCTTTCGGATCTGTGCCTGCTTGCGTTCAATCAGCTTCTTGATAATCTGCAGGATTTAAAGGGGAGTGGGTCATAAGAAAAGACAGACAACACTAACACGAGAGGTTAACACCTGTAGTGCTCTAGCAGTCCTCCTTCATCCAGCCATGATTTATCAACCCACATGCACTAACCAAAAGCTTCCCATCAACATGGTTGTATGGGCAGGAGTCCTACACGAACTGTGTAACCTTTAGGGGTGTAATGGTTTTCGGTATATTATCAAACTGTTCGGTATGCCCCCGACGGTTCAATACGCACACATGAACTATGGTATTACGATATCATTTTGTCATTTTCCTATACATATTGGCGCAAATATAAGACAGTGTTTTTTTTCCCCAAAAATACATCTAAAAAACTGGGGTTGTCTTATTTTCAAGGGCTAGAATTTAAATGTCATTATCCAAGAACAGATGTCTTAAATTATCCGCCTCCTGGCTATCAGTACTTTGTATGCAAAAACGAGCTAGAGAAAAGAGGCTAAACTAAAACAAATATTCTCTTTGCTCCAATGTGACAATGGCGGGTTCTAGTAGGGAGACAGAGAAAAGCTAATTAGAAGAGGGAGAGGTCCCGCTGTCTTTCAAATCCACGGTGTGGGAACATTTTGGATTCAGTGTGCAATACAATGACGAGGGAAAAAAAAAAAAAAAAAAAGAAGACGGTAAACAAACTCATTACAGTACCAACATAATTTTGCACTTTGTTATTTTTACATTTAATATTGCCTACACAAGTATGTAGTCTGTTTAAATAAAGTAGAGAAGGCAAATTAGGCTACATCCACGTTGTCAAAGCTTAGACAGAACACAGAATGCTTAGACTGGTAGTTCACTTGATGTTAAACTTTAAATAATAAAGTGTGAAACAGACAGTCAGAATAAAGTTCACTGTTTAATTAAAGGGTGATGTGTTTTTATTTTCTTCTTAATTATACAGATACCGAAACCGTACCGTTACCGTGGACACATACCGAACCGTGTGAAAAACTGTACCGTACACCCCTAGTAACCTTCAATAGCCCTTCAATTCAGAGAAAGCATTTGGTTGGACAATGGAACTGCACATGCATACGGAGTCCGTATCTGTGAAATCCTGAGAAAGCGTATAGTTGGACAGTGCTCTCTCGCAACCCACCTCCTTCTGCTTCTTAATGATGACGGAGAACTCTGTGTAGGGGATGCTGGGGTTCAGCTCGCACCCCATCAGAGTGGCACCCTCGTAATCCTTAATGTAGCCCACATACTTCGCTTTGGGCACTTTGATGTCTTTAGAGAACCCCTGAGGAGGAAATTATTACATGTAGGAAATGTACAGTTTGAGCTTCATTCATTCCAAATATCATCCATTTCCATAAATGTTTCATTAAATTATAACTGTGACACCAGATTTTTAATACAATATCATCGATTTCACATACATACTGGTGTAAATCACTTGCCATAAATATTAACGCTTTATAACAGACCTTATAAATAATAAAATACCAGTTATATGTTTGCTGATGATTTGTGTTTCAGTAGGTTCCACCAGAACGAATGCGTCATATCACCAAATCACAGCTATCACAGTATGATGTACGGACGTACGGCCGACTCTGACCTGCTTCTTGAAGTAGCCGATGGCGTATTCATCTGCATAGGTAAGGAAGTTGAGGATCTCATGTTTGATGTGATATTCCTTCAGGTGGTTCATCAGATGAGTGCCGTAGCCCTTCAAACAAACAGATAACAATCAAGGAAAGTGTCCGGCAACAGATTTAGACTTAAAGGGACAGAGAGGAGGTCTCAGGACATGACAAAGAACACAGAAAAGTGGCTAAATAGATTAGGGTACATTTTATATGTATATAACACTCACGGTGACTAAACATAATACACTCAAATGTGTGTTCAACAGTTAAAAGAAGAGTTTATAAGTCTAAATGTGACATACGATGCTAATACAAGGTTAGAGCTACTCTGGTAATGCAACAAGGTTAATGACGATGACAACAGCAAGAAAGGGGTCACTCCTATTGGCTGCCGGCTTCCTAGATCAGACCCTGGCAGTGCTGTCAAGCATGACAGTTAATCTGCACTGATGCTGTAAAATGCTCCATAGATCAAAGCATCAGTTAACTGGATTGAAACTCTGAAATGACAGGCAGCACTAGAACTCTCAACCTTTACCCCATGATAAACACTGAAACACGTGCTCCTCTAGAAGGGGTTCCAAAGATTCTACAGCTCGACTGCTTTCAAGATGCTAATCTCATGAGATCGGGAGAGTACACGGTTGGAGCATGACTGGTCCTTAAGACATCACCACACCTTGACCTGTTCGTTGGAGGTGACTGCGCAGAAGACGATCTCTGTGAACCCCTGGGATGGAAACATCCGGAAGCAGATGCCCCCAATTACTCTCCCATCTTTGATCAACGACAGTGTCTTGTGTTTCCTGTCGAAAGAGGAAGTGCTGATGTGTATCAATCAATTCATGTAATGAAACTCAACCCATTCTACACAGTGGCCCTATGATGCTGAATATTAACACATTTTAAAACATATTCAATCTAATTTTATTTCATAAACTAATATTATAAATGATTAGAAATACTTTGTCCACCATATCAGTAACACACGAGTAACACATTCTACACATAGTAACTTAGGTCTTTAATTTTTTATTACCCATTATTCTGCCACCTTAAATCACTGCTCTACTCATACATATTCTCCTTCCCCCGTGCCCCGCTCTTATGGGGTGCTTCCCTTGGAAGCTCGGATTCACGAGATCTTCATATCGTCTGCTGGCCTAAGTGCCCTCCCTCCACGTCAGCTGTCCTGTCTGACCAGCTTGCTGCCTTCTGAGCCACCAAGCCTGCTCTGATCACTGGACTGCAACCTCCAAGATCATGCTATCCCCCAGACTGATACAAGACTTGCTCTTTTGTATGTATTGTTCTAATTTGTATTCATTAATTTGTCCTGCCAGGTGCTGGCCTGAGGAGGACAGGCTTCCCCTTTGAGTCTGGTTCCTCCCAACGTTTCTTCCTCCTAAGGGAGTTTTTCCTTGCCACTGTCGCCTTTGGCTTACTCTCTGGGGACTGTGGGCCTGGGACTATGTAAAGGGCTTTGTGACAGTGCTTCATGTTAAAAGTGCTATATAAATAAAATTGAATTGAAAAATTACTTTCATCCAAATTAACACAAAAAAATGAAAATTAATTAGGAACTCAAGGACTGAGGGACTTGAACCAGCAACCTTCAGTGCCACTAACTCCTGCCCCCATTGAGCCTGTAAGCAGCTTTGAAACTGTGCAGAAGTAAATCCCAGTGGTGCTCTGGAACAATGCGGGACTCACGGGTCAAACACCAGCCGGGTAATGTATTCTTTGGGCATGCGGGGTAGTTGGTGGGAGAAGACGTTCTGCAGACCCACTAGCCATATCATGATCTTCTTGTTCGGCTTCTGGTTGAGCGAGTTCCCAATGACGTGGAACTCGATGACGCCGCGGCGTTCCTCAAGCCGGGCTGCCTCATCCCGTGCCGAGTGGGCCGACAGCAGGCTGGTCTGTGGGGGATGGCGGTCATACGTCAGATGCAGCTATGTGCACGCACTGAGAGATTATCACTGGCAGACACACAAATGTGAAAACAAACACGCACACTTTTACAAAGATAAGACTGAAGGACACTCTGATATACGCACACCCATGACTTCTACTTTTGAGGCCATTATCGCTGAAGTAGTTAACCATTACTAGAACTATAGTCCTTATTCCTGCTATCATTTGGTTTACATACTTAATCTGATAAAACTTGTCACTGGGCCAAGTTAAAGACGCAGTAAGGTGAATACAATTTACATCACCATCTACTGTTTGTTCATACAGCAGCGTTTGGCTCCGTGGGTTACGTATATGTGCCCATGGCTGAAATGTTCCCACATCACTGTTGGGCTCTCGAGCTTGGCCCTTAACCTCAATACTGCTCCAGGGGTCCCAGATAAATGACTGGCCCTATGTTCCAACCTCCAGCTTCACTCAAACTCTGTGTCCTTTTTGGTGTCTTAAGGAGAACAATACACGTTATGCCAAAACCACATTTCAACATACCTGTACTTGTTCAAATGTCACATAAAGTTTGGTTTAAGATTACCACCTACCTCTGGGCCAAGCATGGAGGACGAGTCTGTGATGGTGGACATGACCTCATTGATCAGGTCAAGGGGAATGTCACCCATCACTCTGGGCCTCTTGGTCTCCTCATGCACAAAGGGTTCTGAAGGCTTGCGTTTCTCTCCTGCTACAGAGTGGCGTGGCATCAGACCAACACAGATCAAGCTACAAAATCATAGCGACCGCTAACTACCACGTGTCCATGCATCTGGACAAAAATACAGGAATTCTCTGACAGTACAGTTGATTTGAAAAGTACAGAAACTTAAAAACAGATGAAAACCAAGATGACCTTTATAATCACAAAAAAAAAAAATCTGACAACTTCACGGCATTACATCGCTGTGAAGAGCAAATATCCAATAAAGACGCAATCAGTGCATTTTACTTTTTCTAGTTTATATGTAATGAGGAGACCTTGAGAAGTACTCATAAGACTGAAACAAGTCTACACTACCTGAGCTGGGCTCAAGAATTGACATGGGTTTGCGGACTGGGCTGACACTTCCACAGATCAGAGGGTCTACGGTGAGAGGACTTGTGCTGTAGGAAAACGGTCTAGGAGGTGCGCTGATCACTATAAAGCAGAGAGGAAATAAGGATTCCCATACCGTTGTTAAGAAATGACCTTGCAGAAAGCATGTGTTAGCTGTACACCAGGCCTTCATAATATTACTGCAGGGGTTCTGCAGGGTTCAGTCTCTGGTCTTGTTTAATTCCTTTGTCTGTATTAATGACCTAATGAGAGCAGCAAAAATTAACATATTTAATATGCTTCATCACATATTACGTCTGCGCAAAAGCTTCAGCCATCTCTTCAGTCAGTTGCAGTTTGGAATTAATTTTGTTAAAACCAAATGCATTATTTTATTAGTGAATTTTAATTCAAGTATGAATCTTTCTTAAAAAAAACAAAAACTGTAGCAATTTTTACGGATGTGCAAATAAACTGATTATCATCATTGATTTAAATATAGCTCTCTTTAATACGAGTAATTTTTGGGATATTCAAGCAGAAACTCATTGTTATACATGTAAATCTTGTTTTTCCTTTAAGGCAAAACTAATGTGTTCTTTGTGAGCACAACTACAGGAATTTGTTTAACATGCATTCAGCCTGGCCTGTTTTATGATCCTTATTCTGTTTATTATGCTTCATTATAGTTCATTACAAATTCAAACTGACAAACTATGGCAAAATGGTGGCTGTCATTTGTAGGCGGTGTTTTCAGGTCCTGGACTAACTCCCTGCTTATCTTCACACTTTATGTCCATTTAGGTCAACACTAGCAGTTAACGGCTAAGCTAAGTAGTCGTGATTTAACGTGGCTACACTCAGACATGCGTACATGGTCAAATGTGCTTGTCACTTGAACGGGTTTATAACCATTATACGCTACTGAAACAGAGAGACGCGGCTGTTAAACTATGTCCTCGCAGCGCATCCTGTGCGCTGTTTTGTGATGTGTTACTTTTATTTTCTTCTTGGATAAAATATTTACAGACCTGGCTCTTTTTGCTTGGCCACACTGCTTAGATATTTTTAATCTCAAGAATGCCTTCCTTGTTAAATTAACTGCAGGTCAATGGTCCTCAAGCAGGGTAACTAACCTTAACATCTTCATTAAAATCTATGAAGTGTGAAATTCTACGCATGAAGCATGACGTTGTGTGTTATGCTAGACTTTCCCATGCATCTGCTAAGCAACTAATCAATCCTCTCTGTATATCTGGTGCAAATGTGTGGTGCAGTGGCTCAGTGGGCTGCATTGTCGCCTCGCAGACTAGAGTTTTACTCCCCCTGCACTGTGTGTGTGTGTGTGTGTGGGGGGGGGGGGGGTCAGATGGTGTCCCTAAATTGCCCTAAACATCTTATTCTGAACATGGGGGCCCACTGTGATGGATCATCACCCCTGTCATGTTCTGCTGCGTCCCGCGCTTCCTGGGATAAACGCCAGGCAGCTGTCACTGTCCACATCCTCCCAGGCTGCCCAGGTTACCTGTGTGCATGGCGATCGGACCACCTGACGTTCCGGCAAGAAACTCCTCACTCCAGATGGGAGAGTTGTGGCTGTACACTTCTTCTTCGAGCATGGACAGGAACCTACACAGGCATGCATTAAAAAAGAGGCCGTGCTGCAGTAAGCACTTGTTCCTGTTCAATTCAGTTAACACTGGCTTCAGAACACACTTAAAAACACACAAATCTGTCAAAATTTCAGCAGAACTACACACCTCCGGAAAGAGTCATATTCTCATATTTATTTCTTAGACGTAACATGAAAAAAATAACCAAAAATAAGAAGGTGCTGAGTTATATTATCACTGCTGTATCATAAACATAGCAAGGTTTTTGTTGTAAGAGTGCCCAAGACGGAGGTGACACATGTTGTGAATGGGAGGGATGTGTGTTGGGGCGGGGCTACAACAGGGGCGTGGCCTACTTTGGAAAGTGCGTCAGGATGAGCGTGCGTTTCTCCGGCGGCAGCTTGTCCTTCTCCTGCCGCGCCTGCTCCAGCAGCCGCTTGCGCATGGCCGTGAACACCGAACGTAGCAGTGTCCGGCCGAACACCTGCGTCGTCTCGTATCGAGGCAGGCTGTCGCAGAACTGCGGCACTTTGCAGCTGCAGAGCCACCTGCGAGGTTGTGGGCAAACAGGGAGAAAGTGTCATCGCGTCTCTACGGCCTGAGCAGTCAGCCTGTTATTACTGAAAATGCAGGCTCGCTGGGCATGGTGACATGCACTGGGTGTGTCTTAACATGCCCGTTTATCCTCCAGCGCCTCAAAACGATCCTCGGTGCCAGGAATGTGCCGATTGGCACAGTCTCGGATATCCATGGCACCAGCTAAACGGCTGTCTACAGAGATCACCTCATGGAATGTTCCAGCATAGGGTGTGAAGCAGCATTTGCTACTGATGGGACAAATAAGGCTTCAAAACTCAAAATGCTGATGCTAAATGAGGCTTCAAACCCCGTAGAGGGTGGGAATATCCCAAACTACCAATCAATGCTGGCGCTAAATGAGGCTTCAAACCCCGTAGTGGGTGGGAATATTCCGAACTACCAATCAATGTTGGCGCTAAATGAGGCTTCAAACCCCGTAGTGGGTGGGAATATCCCAAACTACCAATCAATGCTGGCTCTAAATGAGGCTTCAAAACCCATAGTGGGTGGGAATATCCTGAACTACCAATCAACCAATAAAGTCTCATTAGCATTTGCTGCAGGCACCACAAGGGCCATCTTTGTGCCCTCGACTTTAAACCACTTTTTTCCAATTAATCGGCTTCCAAGCCTAGCTCAACCATCCCCCAATCATCAGAAAGGCCCATTACTGCGTGTTTCTCACCAAATGTCACGGCCTGCTGAGCACTACCTAGTGTTCTAGACCTTACCGTTTCATGTTATTACCACCTGGCAGAGCTACATTATATCTTATGCTAAGCCTCCCACCTAGTGTCAAACTCAGCCATGTACATTCCGTCCGGCAAAGATGGCTGCTATTTCTGTTTTAAAGCCTCAATTTTTGCTTTAAATGCACCTTTTCCACATCAAACTTTTTTTTTTTTTTATATTTTTTCATTCCACAGTATCAGGTAATACATTTTCAACAGTGAAAACATTAAAGCTAAAAATCTGAAAAAACATTTCCTATAACAGCATAATAAAATATCTGCCTCACCTGTACATCGCTTTGGACAAAAGGGTTTGCCACGAAACACAGTAAATTTAAAGGTAAATTTACATGTACAAAATTACGTTGTAAAAGTACGTAATAGAACTAAAGTATTGTGCTTTTTTTCCACAGAAAGCAAAACTGGTCATTTTTGGCAGTTTTGGTCAAAGCAGCAGAATGTGAATTTCCTCCGGGCATACTTGACAGGCTGTTCTGTTGCCCAGCAACCATTACCTGGTGTAGTTTACTTTGTATCCGGCTGCGTCGTCCCCCAGGGGCCACTGTCTCCTCTGCGATGGGGGCTCCAGCGGTAAGTAGTTGATCTGGTTGAGGAACATTTTTGCCAGCTCTACGATGGTCTGCCTCTCCTTGCTAGGAAGATGGCTGAACTTGTATTGAACAAAGTGATTTACTCCCTGTCAGCAAAAATGACACAACAAAGCGTTATTAAACAGACATTCTGGACGGAATACAAGTCCAGTTAGGAGGACGGAATTCACAAGACTTGCCTGCTCGATGCTGGGTTTCTCAAACGGGGGGCTTTCTAAGGCTCCCTCAACCATGGGTTTACCCATCTGTAGAATGCACTTTCTCAACAGCTAGGGAAAGAACAAGAGGCAGGAAGGCATCTGTTTATTTATCTGTGAATTGTTACTAAGGCATGCAGAACACCGTGGAACCTCCAAGCAGACTGTACTGTGAAGTCCTGCTCCCAGCATAAAAACTGCATACTGCTGCTTCTGATACAATCTGGACAGACAGACAGACACAATTTTTTAAAAAATGCCTACTTATTTTAACTATTCCTGAAATCCTAGCTGGGAACTTAGGTATGTTGAAAGTCAAGTGTCTGAGGCAATCTCCTCAAATGCATGAGCGTCACTGGAAAATAACGTTTTTGAATCAGATTCTAATTTTGAAAATTAGCTTTGATTCTGCATAATAAGAAAAGGAACCTAGCTAAATTCCTGACTTGTCAGAATACCTCGTCACATGATCACAAGTCACCACGAATATTAGCGTAGACAGACAAAGGGACACTTCAGCGTCGGCCTTAACCTACTTTGAACAGAGAGAAGTACACTTGTTTAGTGTCTGGGTCTTCCTCCCGGTGCACGCAGGTGTAGAGATACTCCACGTCCAGTACGATTCCCAGCAGACGGTTCATCTCCTCCTCCGACACGTTTTCCAGGTGTGTCACATGATCAGCTGTAGGGCAAATGGCAAGGTTAAGAAGATCCACAAAGTGTCATGCACCTGAACATTATTCTTTGGCAAAAAAGTGTTTGCAGCATGTCCCGACTTTCATGCACCCCCCCCATCATCACCTAGCGCGTGAGTGCAGCTACGACAGGGCTCAGTTAGGTTCACGGTTCCAGACTGCTGGTCTGTGCTTGGGGGTGTCGGAGGGGGGTTCTGGCTCTTCCAGCCATTGCACTTGCATGCTCCTTCAGCCTGGAAGACAACACACAGTACAGACTGGAACCTGCAAGCCACTGATTGGTTCTGCAAAATGTCCTGAGGTTCACTGGTCACTTCTTAAAGGGACCCATGACCCCCAAAGACACTACAGAGAACCGATAATGGACTGTAAACTTTGACACTTCTCCGTGTGCTTATGTAAAAACTACTACAGGTGTAATGAAAACATGCACTGTGACTACTACCATCATGCAATTTCTCTCATATCACAAACCAGTAAGATCACGGCAAAGATTATTCAATGCGGTTTAGACCCCGACCTAGAAAGAGAATTGCCTAGTGCACAAGAAGGATTTAAATAAAGAGACACTATTGCTGAAAAATTATAGGTATTCAAAGAAACCACAGAATACCAGAAAGAGGTCAATGTTTGCTTTATTGATTACAACAAAGCCTTTGGTTGTGTTCACCATGTCAGATTATGGAATGTTCTCAGGAAAATGGGTGTACCAGAGCATCAACAGAGAACAGATGTGGCTCCAGAGAACACAAAGGTTATTCAGATTTAGTGTCATTGGTAAAGACAGACATTATAGACACCTTTTACCTCTTTGGAATAATCATCATACACAGAATCCAGCCATGAAAAAACACACCACTTTTCAGAGCTGTGAAGAAGTAATGTCATCTCAAAGAATAAAGTTTAGAATTAATATTTTCTGCAACTTTTCATGCATCTGAAAGCTGTACAAGGAAGCGGGACAGGAGACGTATCAATGCATTTTAATTAATTTGGGTGCTGGCACAGACTTCTAAGTCTACTATGTACTAAGGCTTGCAAAAAAAGCGAGTGAACCCTTGAAGAAATCATGTTCCATAACCAAAGCCGTAGGAAACTGCATTTTACATCAACCATCAAAAACAGTGCGTTATGAGTCTGATCTCCAATTATGTTTCATCGTGGTTTTATTTAAACGCACCTTTTAAATGCTTCTGCATATGTTTTATATTATGCAGACACCCACCTAAATGTCATTTATGTCTCCATAAATATGCCAGCTGGCCAAAGCCAACAGTTCAAAACGCCAGCTATGGCAGTATAACCACGGCATACGAAGCTGTACGTGAGCCCACGCACACAACCGAATCAAACCCGAAAAGCAAGCCCAAAAACAAAAGTTTCGTTTCGGTTCTGCCGAGGAGGGCAGAAGATGGCCGTGCCCGGCTGCACTGGAGCCCTCGAGCCGCGGGCTCCGCCCCCTCGACGCCCCTCGCGCAGCTGTCACGCTGTCAAAACAAAGACGGCGCTCGCGCGGCCCGCCGTGGCTCGCGACGGGCCGCGCGAACGCCGCACAGCGCGGCTGTGACATTTCACCGCCGAGGCTGCCGTCGCTTAACCCCGCGCGCCGAAGTTATGCACAGTCAAGGTCCGCGCTTGACTCCCGGCCAAGTGTGTGTGTTTACGTCCACTCCTCCCCCTTCACACTATCAATTGCATAACGTGAAACGCCGTTTAATAACGTTTACGACGCAGTTACACACTTTCTTATCCACTTCATTTCTGGTGACTGCAAAAAGCGGAACGGCTGTTATATCTTGTCATTAATTGCTTTCTTTTTTTCTTGACACCTTGCGGATTATTTTGTTAGCCACTAAGCTAGTTATGTGTCAGACCCCCGGTGTTCGCCGAGCATTGCTCTTGGTACCTATGCGTATCTTCACCTGAGCTGGGGAAATCGCTTGGATCTTACCTTACAGGAAGAGTACACGCCGAGTTTCTCTAGTTTCTTCGGACGCGGAGATGAGCAAAGCTGCGCCTTTTTCACGGCAATGCTGTCAGATCCAGCAGTTGCACCGGAGCACTCGGTTCCTCCAGCTCCCGGAGCCGCCGGAGCCGAACCCGCCGCTCCCACAGCCGGAGAGCCTTGCTGTATAGCGGTGCTCTCGGACATCCTGCTCACGACCCCCAAGAAGGAATCCCTAGCCGCAAGCGCCAGATGTCCCAGTCTATTCCTCAGCCGTGGGATCAGACATGGCGCTCATCCTTGTTTTTTATGTGTCATTGTAAGCCTGTCGTTCCTCCACTAGGGGAAGACAAAATGGATATCGCGCTATGATTCAAAGGGGGTCACGAAAATGCAACCGTTTGTGCGAAGAATTTCAAGGTCAAACGCAATCCGTTAAACGGTGACATCGCTGGCGGAACCCCGAAGAAGCCAAGCGGCTTCGCTCAGATGCACTTGATGCAGAGTCAGCTTCACTTTGCACGGAATTGATGAAGCACACTCGGTTTACTTACTGTTATTAGTATCATCAAACACAGAACGTGTGGCACCGGAATATACGAAGCGCAGTGCGATTACGCCGTTTGAGTTAAAACGCCACGCGGTGTTGTTTATGGAGAGTACATGTGCGTCTTCCATGGAAAGTTTTGTTTCTTTGCATCACACGCAACGACTTCCAAAGATGGTGATGGTGATTACCCTTCACATCCGCAGCCACAAAAAGAAAAAAACGTCGGGCACGTAAGAAGTGATGCTGCTTAAGATTCTCTGCATTTTGGCACGAGCCTGCAGGTGCCGAGGTATACATATATTTACAGAATGCATACAGACACGCGACGCAAACATTTAAATTCCCTCTGCAGGTTTTTAAATTAGTACTGCTTTGTTTTGCCGCTTGCGCCTAAAACGTGTAAATGTTTGCCAACCGGCATACCCATTATTGCCAGTCTTAATAAACTGTGTCAAAATAAAGTTTTAAAATTAAACATACTACATACAGCTGCTGACTAACTTCAGTCGACTACGTCCAGATGCTGTTGGTTATTCTCCTCCGTTTGTGAAAGCACACACTGCATAATAAGTTAATGAAAAAGTTAAAATGCATGGAACCAACAGGCCCGGGTCTGACCAGTTAAATTATCACACACCCAGAGGATTAGAGTATTTTTGGTAGATCCCCACCACATCACTGTTCAGATGTCTAGTGCATAATATAATATTAGTACAAATTAAATATTAAGTTTTCCAAAAAATCTTTATTGCCACTAGCCGAATTCAGTGTTACACGTTTGTTTTACCCTTCAGTGCTGGGCCCTTTGCAACGCCCTTCTTTCATAAAACAGACTGCCTCTAAACTTCCAAGGGGAAGTGATATACCTGTCTAACACAGCCTAACTACCCAGCACCCCATGGTTCATCCCAGCTGATTTTTTGTCATGAAATTAAGGTATGAAAGACATGTTTGCAAGTAAGAACCACCAATGTGTTTCTGCTATTTTCCCCACCCTGGAAGATCAGCCTATCATGCTTAAAGGACCGCTCACAACTCAGGCAGAGTTAGCAACAAGCTAGGAGGACGACGCACAGCAGCCAGCTTGCGGCTGAGATTTGGGTGCTGGAGGCAGCATGGGAGCCAGGGGAGACCCACATCTGGCCCTTCAGCAAAGAAAACAGAATGAGGCCAGCGACGGTGCAGAATAGAGAACAGTATGACCGAGCATGTTGAGAATGGAGATTATGGAGCCTCCTGTGGCAGTCAACTGTAAGAACACCGATTTAAAAAGAAAAGGGGGGGGGGGGACAAAAGAAACAGGACTAGTAAACAGAACATCCTCAGCACTTATCAGGATACGTGAGTGAAAGGCGAACAGAAGTATAAATAGGTCCAATGTCCCATCACCTAAAAAACAAGCTCTCACTTCATATGTGCATTAAGCTAATAGTGTATTTAGAAAAACCATGAAACCAACTGAGCACGGTGTGAGCTTCATGAAAGAGGCACATTGACTAACCCTAATAACAGTCCATTTATACTTGTAATTACCTGACTTGTATAAATTCCTTACTGATTCGATGGCATTAAAGGCTCACAGCAAGTATGTATGAGGTCAACTCCTGTTTATTCACTTAAGGAGCCACCGGTCTGTTGTGGAAATCATTACAATATCACTGTTAGACTGCTTTTTTTTTTAATCACCTCAGCTTTTGTGTTCTTTTAGCAGTACTTCCTATTGCAGACTGATAGTATGAAAGAAGTGTGATGTTTTTATATAATAAAAGAATTAGTGCAATGTAAAATAAACATTAAAAAACCAAGAGCCTTTCTCCTGGTCTGGGGGTGGGGAAGAGTTGAAGTACAAGACAGACTACTAAGGAAATGCAATTTCATTGGTTAATAACACTACATACATTTATAAAGACCACCATTGATTATATTTAACCATTTTGTGAAAAAACTCCAAACTCCAGAGTACAGCTGCTTCTGGTCTCTGTACAGTTTTACACGATTATCCAGACAACTCCCTAGCAAGCATTAGTCCTGTAAATTGAAAAGTAAGACTACATTGCAACACCCTATTTACAGTATATTATTTATATATCACAGCGACTGGAATTATGACAAGGAATATTCATGAGCATCGTTAGTGCAAGGCATAAGGAACAAAGACCATTCTGTTTGGAGACATCATCAAGTGGATGTTGGGGCGCAGAGAAGCAAAAGCATTATGTTTGACTGCGTGTGTATTTCTATGCTTCATACAGCGAAGGGACCAATGAGGCTTCGAAACCCATGGAGGGCGGGAGCATCCTGAACCAACCAATCAACGCTGGCGCCTTTCAAGCCCCATTTGTCCCATCATTAGCTTCCTACGTATGCGTAGAATTTAAATGTAACAAGACAATCCTTTAGCTCATTAGGACCTTTGTACCCAGGCATGGTTGAGAGCGTGCTTCATGTCAAGAAGACCCATGACAGATTCCCGGACCCAAAAAAAAAAAAAAAAGAACATATTAAACATGGCACAGCGTGACTTGTCCAAGTCTGCTGTGAGTGACAATCCAAGAGTACATGAGGCACCTGGAGACCACAAACTGTACTGCATGGGTAGCACATGTGGGAGTCTGCATGGCCACTGGGTGGAATGATTTGCCTTAAAAAAAGGGTCTTTGCAGACAATAAGTCACTGCATCAATACTGTACACCATTGCACAATTCCACTAGGAAAGCTAGAAGCAGGCACGGGCCAGGGACCTAGAAGACACTGAAACTTGATTCTAGTGCTAACTGTAAATATCGTTGGGAAGCAATGAATACATGAAGGAAAAAAAATATATATATTGCCAATTCCAAGTCTAATACTAGAAGTTCACCCATGTCATTTTCCCTCGGATAACTAACTAGCGACCTGAGGAGTTCGAGCAGAGGTCAAGGTCGCACTATCAGCACTGCACCGCTCCTTCATCGCCATGAGACCTGAATTCTTCTCCATTTCACCGGATTCCCCCCACCCCCCTTCGTCTGATAAAGTTAAAACTTTCAGGTCTTGTAGTGATACATGCTTTGATAATTCTTAAGTATATAATTTAAAAAAAAAAAAAAAAGAAAAAAAAATGGGGGGAAAAAAAACATTGTATTAGAAATGGAGCCAGACAGTCCTTAGCCATTCTGGGGTGGGAGTTTGAAGAGGTGCCCACCCCCTGCGGTCCAACTGTTATTCAGAGTTAGGAAGAGAGGAGGGGCGGTGTTAGTTACTGCAGCAGGCAGCCTTGCTGGGCTGGGCGGTCTCAGTCAAGTCCACGCCTCGGTTTCGCCCGCTGTTCCCTCCGGCCGCCTGCGGTTCACTCTTGGGCAACCTCTTAGCTGGGGGACAAAGGATGCAGCTGACATGAAGACTGCTGATACCATGTCATAACATGCACCATATTAAGACCTTGGCTTGAGTAAAATGGGAAAAATATTAACAGGTGTACCACTTAAATAGACCAAGTTTCCACTGTCGATCAGAAATTAAAACATTTTTCCGAAGCTTGCGGACACATGATGCAAAGACGTTTGTGAACAGGACCTGGGAGAACATCCGGCGATGCGTGGAAGGCTCCAGAAAACCCCACTATCGCACAACTATGTCAGACAGCAGAATGAGAGGCAGGCAGTGAAGAGTGGCCAGGGACACACCCTTTGGTGGCTCACATGGCAAACCTGTTGCACAGGCACCCCCTTCACACGCCCGCACGCAACACCCTCTTACACACTGGATACAAACAAGAGGCCAACAAAAACTTAAAGGGCCAGTTCATCAAAAAAAAAAAAAAAAAAAAAGGCAAATACTTCCAAACTTAAGAATCTCTTGCTTAGGGCAACTTTGCTTTCCATTTAGATTTCTTATCATTAGACATACCAATTGCCATGAATATTTCATTCACGTTCATCGAGGTTTTCGCAGACGTCTCCATGAAAAGCAAACTGTTGTCATCAGCATATGACTGTGCATCCTGAAAGAGAGTGATTTTTAATGTTCATTTGGTCATTTTGATTATTTTGTTAAAAAGATCAAGCAGGTATGCTGGATATTACACACACACACACACCTGGGCTTAAGGGGGGGGCAATGCCCCACCCAAACGAACAATCATAAAACTTCACAACGCCCTTCCTCAAAAAAAAAAAAAAAAGCAAAAACTGACTACTGCTCCTCCAAGTCAAACCAGCATTATAGCAGGCCTGACCCATATAGTCCTACATGGAGAAACGCAGACGGGGACAGCAATTACACCACATACACAGCGGCATGGCCACAGTGCAGCTGAACATGCCTTTCCCAGCAGGAGGGAGGCGATGACGAACCTGGAAGTCCACGGCCCTCTTGTTCGCAAGGTCGGCCTTGTTGCCCGACAGGGCTATTACGATATTGGGACTCGCTTGTCTCTGAAGCTCCTTCACCCAGTTTTTCGCTCTGGCAAAAGACTCCTAGAAATAAAGGGAAAGTGCCACTTTAAAAACATCCACGGTCACATGTTGTTTGCTCCCAACAACAGGGGAAAGTTAACGGCAGCAGGCACCTCCACAACAGAATACGTGCAGGCACAGCACGTACCTAGCACAGATTAAGAAATCTGATTTCTGTACCACACATTCATTCAACACATCACTACCACGACACGACACTGACCCACTATCAGGATGTAATCTGCTTTTGGTTCATTACCCGCGTAGTCAATTGTTTAGTGTTGCCAATTACAGTGGGTCAGAGCTCTGTTTTCATGCACTGAAGGTCGAGGGTTCAAATCCCAAGGCCAACAGACTAATATCACATTCGAGCCCTTGGGAATGACCATTAACCCCAACCGCACCAGGAACGCTGGCTGACATGCTCTCTGACCCCAACCTTTTTGCAGTTGTACATCCCTTTGGACAGAAGTGTCTACTAAATTAATTAGTGCAAAGTAGAATGGTTTAGGTTTACAAGACGGATACATGGGCAATGATGCAAGCCAAAGCAACCTCCACCGACAGTAGGTTCTAATTTAAATGGCAACACAAGATAACCGGGTGGCAGGGTAACCGACCACAACCTGGCCCTTTGCGGTTTCTTGATCACGTCGAGAACTGTAGAGCCTCACCTCGTTCGTTATGTCGTACACCACAATGGCGGCCTGCGCGCCCCGGTAGTACATGGGGGCCAGGCTGTGGTAGCGCTCCTGTCCAGCGGTGTCCCAGATCTCAAACTTCACCGTCGTGTCATCCAGGCACACCGTCTGGGTGAGAAATGCCGCTGGAAAGGAGAGAGACGGCCGTCAGGGCACAACGCAACCAAAAGACACGCAGAAAAGTTTGGACGGCTACTACACTGGGAGAGCTGAGAAATAGGAATTTACATCCTACCAGCCGCATCACTACCACACGCCGGAAACAAACATGATACATGACCAGATGCAACAGCTATGCATAGCAAATTTTGGCTTTCTCATCCATAAAAAGCAAGCTGATGGCAAGGAAGACATTGGGGATATTTAGGAATAAAATCCGTGGCCTTTTTCCCCAAAATCAGGCCAGCAAGACTGATGAACTGCAAAGGGTCTGAAAGTTAGAGGCTCGAATCATGTGGCCTTAGACTTTAAAGAGAATATCATTTAGACAACATGTTTTTCTAACAAAATCAATTACGCATATGCCCGACCACCTGAGAAAGTGCAAATCAGATGTGAGTGCAGGAATGGGGCTCCTCATCACAGCAACAGAAGAGGTCCTCACCCCCTATCGTGCTCTCCTGGAACTCATGGAACTGGCCCTTGACAAAACGCAGCACAAGGCTCGACTTGCCCACCGCTGACTCGCCCAGGAGCACCAGCTTGAACTGGCAAATCTTATTGCCAGCATTTGGTCCGTTGGGTCTGGTAGCTCCTCCACGACTTGCCATGACCTAAAGCCGCAGTCTCCTGCTTATGGACTTGGAAAGCGTCGTCCGCCTCAACGGGTCAACTCCCTGGGCACCGATGGGGGAAATCATCACAAAGCTCATTAGGGAGGGGAACCAAACGGAAACAGGGTTCTGTATTTATACATGGGGCAGGGGGCGACAGAACTGACAGAAGATCTGTAAATTCCCTGCTTTGTATTCAAGACAGAAGCAATCAAGCTTAGCTGATGCATGACCCAGGAACAAACATTTCCTTCAGCATGCAAATAAAAGCATAAGGCAACAAGACAGCATCGATCCACCCAAGAAACAATCTCTATGAATGTAGAACTGCAAGGACTGTACAAATCCTACTCGTGCTAAGGAGGCAGGTTTCGCTGAGTTCAACTGAGCTTCCATTATATGACAGTAGTGGTACGCAGAAGAGCCATCCGCTCAGAGAACACATACATTCCGTAGACTTTCAGGGTGTCACTATAGACAACTGCAAATTCATGTGTTTTCCCAGCTTTGCGCTCTTAAACCATACTGCTAAATGTAGCGTTGATACACAAGACGGAAACGACAATAAGCTTTTGGATGAATTCAAGCACATCCTAGATTTTACTGTTGTTCAATTTGCTGACTGAGGCAGGAGGAAATAGGTTTGGAAATATGTTACGACATTACTCTTTTTTTTTTTTCCAGTGTGCATTATTTACTGCTCCCTGGTCAATATAGCTACATTGTCTATTTTAGAACGCTCGCATTAATGTCGCAGTAACTTTTTGGGGAAATTTCACATCTTACCATCAGATTTAATGTTACATTTGTCGCCCTGTTCGATTTTTTGGGAAACATAGCCAACAGGTTTCGGATGAAAAGGAACAACACGCACAGATCTACTTTTCCAAAAGATATTAATTACAGTGCACCCAGTGTGTCTGGGCCAGAGGCGACCCGTATCGGCTGTCACAGAACAGATTACCGGGAGTGACAGTGACATGTCACATGTGAAACAGAGAACTGAACAGCCCCTGTAAACACTAATTTAATCGGAGACGGAGGCGCCGGATCCGCTGTGCTGGTCATAGCGACAGCATGCTGATAAAACCCGGGGAATCTGGGCTACATTCCGTCCGTGGCATTCATACACAAATTAAGTCAGCTAAGGTTCCATTTGCAATCATCTGTGGGCTGTAATTACAATGGCCTCCCTGTCCCAGCATGTAATTTGTTGCATACACAGGCGTCCAAAATACAGGACAAAGAAATGTAGAAAAACACATAACTGCTCTTTCTGGTAACGTGCAGGAATATTTGCACGGGAAAATTATTATTCAGCAATTTCCAAACTCGGTTATCAGATTGAAATTTCTTTTAACTATTTAAAATCTGGTACACGTCGGTGCGCGGCTATTCAGACCTGGTAATTAACTGCAGGTATACGCAATCAGCAGCTGGTTTATCACACACACACACACACACACACACACACGGCGAGATTAAGGAGTGCTGTAAGGCCCATGGAAGGATGCTGCATTTGTCACACAGCCTGCTGGCGAAGGCTGCGCAGTTAGCCGAGGGGCCGCCCGGCGCCCACGGTGCCAGACACGGCGGCTCCTCGAAAAGGCAGGCACCCTAGGAAGACCCCCGCTTAGCTAGGAGGGAGGGGGTGCCGGCGCCATTTTGGAGACACGGGCCGGTCTGGGGGGGTTTATTACAGCAGGACAGCCAGCTCAGCCCGCCTCACGGCTGATCAGGGCGCTCGCTCGCTAGCTACACGCACTTGCTTAGCCGAGCACAACTGGGAAGGCGCTTAGACGGGCGGCTCGTATAAAGACGACTCAGCAGCCAGAACCAGAGCGGAATAATCGTATAATTACCCATGAAACACCCGAAAATGAGCTGACGTTGCCGCTCGCGTGCAGGCGAAGAGCGCTCCTACACAGCCTAACCCTGTTAGCTAGCTACGGCCTGTGATGCTGCTCGTTAGCGGGTTAGCTACACGGCTAAGGTACAGCGGACAAAGATTGACTGTCAGCTCTATCAACCGACTTACTTTACCTGACGACAACGCGAAACCTGTATTCAAAGCTTCCCAAGACTCGGGTTGCGAAAAGGGAAAAGATAACAGGACTGCCTCGTATTGTCACGCAAATTATTTCATCAGACCTGATCACGTCTCCTCCTTTTCTTTTTCTCGCAACTTCCCCCTTTAGAACCAAAACACTCGCCAGCACTTCCGCCCGTCCAGTCCACGTCACCAGCAACTTCCGCCCTTCAATTACCACGTCACCAGCAACTTCCGCCCTTCAATTCCCATATCCCCACGTGACTTCCGGAATAATCGACGCGGAAAACGTTCCATTACGTGAATTGTGTTGAATATGTTTCACGGTCGCTTGTAACTCAGTTGCTGGTTCCAGAGCCATGCTACCATGGCTGTATGCCTCCTCATCACCCAGAAAAAACGGCCACGATATTAGAAATGACCTTTGTGGGGTCTTAGTGATTATGTTAATGTTTTAACCGCTAATCGTTTTAAGGGTAGCAAGGAAGTCTGGGGGCAGCAGGCTCATTCTAGGCAGCCCAGGGTGCAAGGCAGTGGCACGCCCCGAACCGTACATCAATCCATCACAGGGCACACACTGGTTCTGGGCAATTTAGAGAAAAGCACTAACCTAACTGCATGTCTGTATTGCGGGAGGAAACCTGGGCAATGTGGGGAATATGTTCGAATTCTTCAGTGCCGAATCATCATTTGAATGATGCTGTATATATGAGCATAATTCTCCAGTAGTAATATGTAATTTTTTGCAAAATGTGTCTCTTTATTGTATGCACGATTTAGTATTTACCGCTGCATATTTGTAGCATTTCATACCATTGTACATTAATAGGATTGCCTTTGTCTTAACGTTTTCATGGAAGGCCTCATAATTCTGAAATATACTAATATTATAATTAAATATCTAAATCATATTAGTATGGGAAAATGAAACATTTTCTGTAATGGGAAAACAGTAGTTATAGATTGTATACATTCAGAAAAAGATGTAAATGTATCTATCTCTCTGACCAGAAATGCAGGTTGTGCAGTGAGGCATTGTAACTTGCCAAACACAGAAAATCTTTTACACGACAAGGTCTCAGGGGAACAATGCTCAGGCCACAGCAAGACAACGGCCATAGTTAGTTTTCTGTGCATCCCATAATGCCTTGAATGTCACCTGAAGCAACAAAGAGGGCCACTGGCATGTTCCTGGCACGCTTGTCATACACCATCATTGTCAGACACTCTGGATTAAGCCACTCCACTATTCTAGCAGACTAGTAGGACAGATGACTGTCCAAGATCCGGTCACCCTCTATGACCACACCAAAGCAGGACTGACACATGAGGATGGGTCACCCGAGAGACCATTTCAGATGTGCCACCCGCACTGCTGCTGGAGACTGCCGGCCCCCCAAATGGCCACATCTGTGACAACCAAGATTGTCAAGCAACAGTGGCTGCGGGAGGTGATCACATGACATTCTGAAGGACTGCAAGACAACCGCTGCTAATCTTCATGGTTGTTACTATTTGTTTTTGTCATTGTGCTGTTTTATTTTCCAGTACTCTATTTCAGCAGGGAAAGTTGAATTTTCAGTTCTGTAAGTATTGTCTTTCATTTGTCTCCTTAAGTTTATTTTCTTCCGCTTATGATTTAGTTGGTGAAATTTTATATTGAAGACATCTTTCTTGGTGTACCATGCATCTGTTATTCAATACATTCTCTGTAAGGTCATATACAGCATTCTAACCTTATTTAGCTGGTAATTTAAAGGTCCTGCCTTTGCTCGATGTGTGACTTTGCATGTTCACCCCAGCCTTCATGGGTTTCTTCTGGGCACTCCGGTCTCCTCTTGTATTCTAGTGGTATGTAGTTTAGGCTGATTGGTGATTGTAAAATGCCTGTAGTGTGTGACTGTGCCCTGTGATGGGTTGGGATTCTGTCCAGGTTGTGCCCTAAGCTGCCTAGCGTAGGTGCCACACAAACCTGCATAGTAAGAGTGGTTTCGGAAATGGATGTACTGTATATACTGTTACCTGATGAAAAACAGGTCAATTATGAGATCATTCATGTGTGATCACATTAGTAACTAAGACGGGAGAATTATTGATTCTTTGTGCAAGCAATGGTCCTCCTTGGATATTTTGGCTCCACCTGGAGGGGAGGGGGGGGTCCCTTCATGATGTAATATTTTCACATTCCCGTACCCTGGATGAAGATACGACATTTACAACAATTTACAGAAGGTTTCTGCAGACCCCATGTTAAAAATCCTTCTTTTATGACATCAGCAGCAACGTCTCTCCTCTGCGCACACAGGTACTACAGTTGAAATCATAGCTTTTATCTCATTGTGTGCTTTGCACTGAAATACTTTAAAATACACCGCAAATGCTGGCTCATTTTTGAAGTTGAGAATTTATGAGACGGTACCATCTCAAGTTGTTATACTGTACTCGACAAATAGAAGTGCTAAATCTCACACAGGAAGTGCAAGACGCACAAGCGACCTGTGTCTGTTGTGACAACCTTGTTAAGTGCCACACTTAATCGCGCAAACGTCACCAACCCTGATGCGCCACTTCCTATTGGCGGAAACAGCTATGAAGCTTAGGCATACCATCTCTGGTTTAGCTGTCAACACCAAGTCAGTCAGAATAGCCAGACTAAAATTTGGTAAACAAACGGCCCAACCTGTAAAAGCCTCATTTGAAATCTTGATACCTCTCGTATTTCACCGGAATGGCAAGATGTTGCCATGTCACCAGTTTTGTTAAGACAGTGTTGCTATCTGCCCATAGCAAAACACAGCTTTGATAAACGCTGGATAGTATTGTCAAGCCTGTTATTCAAATGATACTGCCAAAATCTGAGTGATAAAGAAATGATAATTACATGCTTTTGGTAAGTATTTCTGTTAAAGCAGAGTGGTTGAGCAATCATTAAATGGACAGTACATCAAACATTTGTAAAACATTATCATGAATAGGTAACATGATGGAATGGTACCACAACAGAAATTTAGAAGCTCACTTTTAACAGACACCTTAATACATATACAATATATACCGTATATATATTCATTCTCCAAACCGCTTCATCCTGTTCAGGGTCGTAACACCCAGGGTAGAGTCACATACACACTATGGGCAATTTAGACATTATAATTCACCTGAACTGCATGCGTATGGACTGTGGGAGGAAACCCGTGAAGCACGAGGAAAACATGTGAACTCCACAATTCCCACTACATTCCTTTTAACCATGTTTAGAGGTCCCTACAATAGACATCATCATTCTCAAAAATACAGTATATTAAACTCGAATAAATTAGTAACATCAGAATTTCCATTGTATAAGTCAGAAACTGATTATGTGCTTGGTTTCAAGAGTTAATACTATGCCACAGTTTAAATTGCAGAACATTCAAGATGTGATCCACCCACCTGTTACAAACTGAGCAGTGGAACCACAGTTCCTTATAGTGTGTTTCCGTGCTTGTTTCAGTGCAGGTGAGTTTGAGCCATGTGACATGGAGACCCGGGGGCCCACTGAGTGGTGCGTTAAACCTCAAAACTGGGGTCTTCCTGCTGGAAGCGGATGCTAGAGGTCTAAAGTAAGGGCTTCGTCTCCATACTCAGCTCAAATTGCAGGTGCCGCATTACATCTGTGGCATGATGTCAGAGACCGAAATAAAAAGAGAATTTCCCCTGAGGTGTCCACTATGGATATCTGATAGATACATAACTGCTCATCCACATTGTGAAAAACATGGAGTCTATGGCAGAAAACACAGTGAATGAGGCAGGAGGCACCCTGGACAAGATTCAAGTCCATTACAGGGCAGAGTGACACATTAGCACATGATAAATGTGATTTTTAACGGCATCTCAGTCTGTCACTTTAATATCATGTCACTGGACTGAGGTGCCTAAGGTGTATTTATTTGCTTGGTGGTATGACATTACATTACATGCATTACGTTTATGTACTGTTATCCTGATATCCTGGAAATGCTTTTAGGTGTTTATTAAACTGCCCACAGAATTCAAGTAAATTTTCTGCTTTTAGGTCCCAGCAGGGCAATGCTATTTTGAGAACAGCAGAAGCAGTCTTTCCCTAGGGGACACAGCTAAGGGACACAAGCACAGGGAAGGCAGAAAGTGGTCAACTTGCCACTTTGCGAAGGGCGTCCCACAGAGATGTTTTCTACGAGAGCTGTCCTCTGCCTCAATGCCAGGCGGCTTCGTTCTAGCATCTGGGATCAATTTCTGGAAGGACCCCCCATGGGTGCAACAGGAAGAGACACACAAGCTCTTGGATTTGGTCCAGGCAGATGGTTTCCTGTGTTGTTAGCCTCTTGTTTTTACTTGTCACACCCCTGTCACTGTGCAAAGAACGCAGACTGGTTGCACAGTAAAGACGATGGATGAGCCTCCGTGAAAGAAGTATCAGTATGGAGAACACAACCTTCACAGAACTGGAAAACTTTGAGAATAGTGCACATGGGGGTGGACTGACTGACAGGAAACAGACGTTTCCAGTCTGAGATAGGGATCTTTCAGTGCTGTCTCCGCTGTCTGTAGCATGATGCAGTTCATGGAACTGCAGAGAAGTAGGTATAGAAACACGTGATGCATTAATGTAATTTCCAGTCATGAAGTTATTTACTGTACGTGAATAACATATCAGCATGTTCAACCTGCTTTCCAGTCCTACCATCTCCGACGTAGATATATACCTCAAACTTAATTATGCTTTATTGGTCACTGTAGAAATACAAATACAGATACAGGGGAATTCTTTGGTTCCCGTCTTGCTCTCCAAAAGACACACACAAGTACAGGTTAGAGGGAAGTCTGGGATCAGAGCACAGGTTCAGCTATTTTCCCAGAACCCCTTGAGTTGGTAGAACTTGGTTCTTACACATTGACTAAATATTAACACTGACTAATTTGTAAACATCACTTACACAGTCCCAATAATAAGGTGAAATAGTACCACCTTTCGGCCAATCTCCTTGTAAGTTAGACCTGTTTCATAATCACTGCTTGTCATAAGAAATATTTCATATTAAGAAACTCATTTTATATGCTGTTCAAACCGTGTGCCATTTGCTGCGTGGGATAGGCAAGATCATCAGTGAAGCGCAGTTAAAATTGAGCTTCCGTAAACTGAGAACACTTCACGCCACGCCCGATAGGGGGAGGTCTAACACTACTTTAATATTTAATATTGAAAACTGTAAAACAGCATTTTTAAATGTTGTTGGGTAAGTGAAAAAATAATAACTTACGATGGGATTGCATGGTAGTGTAATACTTGCCGGCTGTTCTGTTGAAATCTTACAAGTGAATGTATTTTTCTCAGTATGGAGCAGTAAACGCTCACGCGAGTCGAAAGTATTTGTCGTTCCTTGTTTTTTCATAGTAAAGAAAAGAGAATGACCCATTTCCAGGGAAGAAAACTTTCTACATTTATCGGTGTTAAAGGAATGAATTTTTATGGCGAGCGATTAAGCTTCTAGGACTGGATGCTGTTTACCTGGTAATAATAAGAGATTCTACACATCTGTTCACGCGTAAGCCACAGCATTACCGATGAGCTGAGACACTTTAAAAAAGCCATCAACAGAATTATAAATTTAAAAAAAAAAAAAAGGCAGCTGCACGACTTTTTGGATAAAACCATGAACACTCGTCTTCTAAAGAGCAGGTGCATAATAAAACACTTAGCTGCTGTTTGCCTTTCCCCTAAGGTGGTCGTCAATATGCTACTGCTGCGGGGCCCCAGTGTGGCTTCACCGGTGGCTCCCTGACTCTGCATGTGTTTACCTTTATTTCGTGTCGCTCAGCCCCTTTTTCATTTTGCATTTTGTTTGTCAGTCGATGGCCGAGTCTCCCCAAAGAATGAGACCCAGTTGTCCCCCCTAGAAGAGATGCGGCACTAACAGCTTACACCTCATTACAAATCCACCAGCCGGCTGTCCCCTCGTCGCCATTGAATGGTTTTGATTAGATTAAATGAAAACGGACAGATCTAATTATGGAGCTGCATGGACAGTAATGATGACCTGGAGTTTAGTATAGGCCTAAGAGTATAGACCTTTCCGCCGTTTTAGTTATTAACCAGGAAAATGCGGCGACCCAAGTGTTGCATTTTATTACAAAAGCGTGGGAGTAGAGGAGAGTGATTAATTAGATGAATTACAATTGCGGTAGCACTTTGGCTTTGTTAAGTGGAATCGTTTATGTGTGGGCAAAGAGAGATGTATAAGGAGATAAACTGAGAAAATGTTTAATAAAACTGAGACGATGGCTTAGCTACAGGGCAGGCTCTACACATAATTATTTCTTTTCTATTGTAATTTTACATGCAGTTTTCAAATGTTGTTTACAATATCATTTTGTCTGTGACATAAAATATTGACTATACACCTTTCTTCCGGTTTAAAGATACACATCTTCGGGAGAACCGATCATGCAGAAGATAGCCAGGAAGTTTAAGTCTTAAAAATGTCGCAGCTTCTTTCTCGAGGTCTGGAACTGTTATATTCTTTCTGTGTGTGTGTGTGTGTGTGTGTGTGTGTGTGTGTGTGTGTGTGTGTGTGTGTGTGTGTGTGTGATTTGAAAATATGAAGAGGCAAAACACCGCGGCACAGAACTGCATACAAGGAGAGCTGAGACACATGATACACAACCTGGTCAGCAGTATGAAGACCCCTGCCTGTACAACATCAAATTCCAAAACCCAGGGTATAACACCACTCTTCTGGTACGGCGTTCCCTCACATGATGCAACGTTGTTAGTTGGAATTGCTGCTATGCAGCCATTAAAGTGTGAGTTAGGCTGGCCAGTCAGCTCCCTTTCTGTTTGTGTGGCCTACAACTTAACAACTGAGCTCTTGTTGCTGTTCCCATTTCCACTTCACAATCACTTCAGTTGCAGTTTACCGGGTGAGAAATTTGTCAAATTGGCACGTTGGACAGGCGGCGTCCTGTCATCCTGCCACTACGACATCACTAACCTCTTCAATGCGGCCCATTCCACTGCCCATGTTTGCTGGAAGAGATTACGTTGGTTGCATGCTTAATTATACACCCGTGTCAGCAATGGGTATGGCTTAATTAGCTAATTCTGCTAATTAAGAGGGGTGTCCATGTACTTTGAGCCATACGGTGTGCCATTTATCCCAGTTCAGCTCTCAACCAGTATCACATCAATCATATATACAAACCATGCATGCAATACATACATATGCATTGGGTATTAAATACCATGTCCACAGATACCTTTTCATATATAGTAGAATATTGCAAAAACTTAGTTATTTTTCACAAGAACCCCCTCTGAAAATAAATGTCTAGCCAGGTTGTCTTAATCCCTACTCTACTTCCAGAAGGAGTCATATTCTCCTTCCGTATTTCAAAATCAGCCATAAATGCAGATAGAACAACATTCTACGCATGTACCTGCCTTCTCCTCCCTCCTCAGTTAGATACAAGTCGGGCCGATTTTCTCCGCAGGATGATTCTAAGCTGGGGGAGGCCATCTGACTCGAACTTCCCTTCGTTCATGGGCAGGAACTCACAGACCCAGCATCTGCTGGTTTCTTTTATCCAGTTTCTACGGCCATTCAGGGTTTAACCCGGTAAACGCTAGCTAAGTGATCAGCATGCTAATTGAAACTCTGGATACTGAGCGTACCCTCAGATGGCCAGCTGTGTTTTTCGTTGCCGTTGGACACAGTATGTGTTTATGAGGCTGGAACTCCTGACGCCTTCGCAGCGTAACAACATCAGTATTATGGCTTCACCGCCACACTGTAGATTTTTCCTTTCCTCTTTTTTTTAACGGCCCGGTGGCCATGGAGACCGGAGGAAATGTGACATGATGCCTGCCTAAACCACAGCGTTCTGGCGATCTCTGCACCCCGACGGGGGATCTCAGTGACCACGAATGAAGATGCAGTCGGGGGTGCGACGTCGCTGACCTGCGCAATGACACTTTGGCAGCCAGGTCCCTCCCGAACCATCAGCACGGGGTTTCTACTTGTACCGGAGCCTCCATTACTGTCAGAGTGCCTCGCGGCATCATGGGCCATACCATAGGTATGCCATGTTTCAGAATGTGGGGCTCACCTCTTTCTGTACCATTTGGGGGTCGGGGGTTGGACAGGGTGAGCTGATCTTTATTCAAATTAAACTCTTAATTAATGAAGCTTGAGAAGTCAGCTACCAAGTAACAATCTATAGCCCATTCCAAAAAAATACACCTGGACAAATCCAGCTATCCATTTTGTAAACCACTCAATCCTATTCACGGTTGCGGAGGGCCCTGGATGGGGTGCCAACCCATTGCAGGGCACAGTCATGCACACACACTATGGACAGTTTAGCCATGTTTATTAGCCAACAATGCATGTCTTTGGATTTCAGGAGGAAAGCCACACTACACGGGGGGAACATACACACACACACGGAGTTGGAGGTGGGATTTGAACCCCCAACCCTGGAGGTGTCAAATGATAACATTAGCTCTTGAGCCACGATGTCCTAAAACTGGGCAAATAAATTGTTAAAATACTTAACTTACTTTTGTTCACTCATGGACCCATCCTTTCCACTTATTTAGGATAAATAAGAACGAATTCTATTAATTATAGTAATTTAAGGCATTGAACTATAATGCTGGATAGGTTTCCGGCTAACTGCAGCCTTGTACTGTTTAAGCAGTTATGAAAGATGGGTGGATGGATGGATGAATATTATGTAATCACATTAAGCAGTAAAAAGACATTTAGATTTTTTTTTAATAGTAGAAACACCCTAAGATAATGGTTCATAACCCATTCCTCAGGGACATCAGCCAGTCCACATTTAGTTATGTTCCACCACTTACCTGAACTTACTTGTCATTTGCTGATAGCGTCCTTGATTGCCTGGATTAGATTCGCAGGTGGTGGACTAGAACAAAAATGTGCTCTGACTGGGGTCGCTGAGGACTGGGTTGAGAACCGCTACCTTACGAAATGCTAGGATAATTACAAGTTCAGCTAGACAAAAACCTAGCATGCACTGCTGTCCCCCTGGTCCTCAACATACTCAGTCATTGTGCCAGCAGTACAATTGAAGCGTCGGAAATCTATTTCAGAGGCTGCCTGGCAATTCTAACAGGATGCTGGATTATGCCAAAAACTGGAGTAGCTATTAAGCTATGTAAACATTGTGCATTAAGAAGAGGCGATTCTGTAGAGGAAAGATGAGACTGACCAAGAGACTCCATCAGGATGCATAGGAGTCGGCTGCCCACACTATTTACCTTCTCCTGCCCCAGCTGCCACCTCACTGGCCACCTCCGGCATTCCCAGGCTCCACCTTGTCCTCACAGCGGGAAGAACTCGTTCGTAGGCGTCATCATAGGGATCCTTGATTGTCGGTGGCTCTAATGAGGGCCCCGTGTTGATCGAGATGTCACACGTGCAGCAAAATGGGACTTGCGCTGATTTGATATCCTCTAGGGCTTAATTACTCTGGCAGTTTCCATCTTCCAGTAGGATGATTAGAAGGAAGACGGTTGCGGCGCTTTTCACCGAGCAAGTGGGGCACACTCGTGTCAAAGCGGCACATGAGAGCGTCGTGATAGAACTGC
This sequence comes from Gymnarchus niloticus, assembly GCA_009936485.2. Taxonomy (NCBI): domain Eukaryota; kingdom Metazoa; phylum Chordata; class Actinopteri; order Osteoglossiformes; family Gymnarchidae; genus Gymnarchus; species Gymnarchus niloticus. The sequence continues at coordinate 1,411,981 of JAACJT020000038.1, forward strand.
ACGACATCGGGACCGGAGAGTTTGTCATCTTTGAGATAACTCACTCTCAAGGTGGGAAGTGGTGGCTTCTGACAGGAGGTCACCACTAACTGCCCCTCCTCATATCATGTTTGAGGCCAAGTCACAATGGCTTTGAACAGCACTCCGTCTTTTCCTGTGTAGCAGGGACACTAACCACCAATCAGAGACAGCAGTGGGTGAAATGAGTGTTTTGTAAAAATCGGCTTGGGCTCTAGGATGGTACCTGGTGCCACAGGAAAAGCAGAGTGAGTCGGGGCCAGTGGTCAGGGGTGGGGGGTGTAAACTGCACACATGCAGATGGAAATGTTCAGCTATTCATATAATTTCTTCAAAACTCTTTAACCATAATCAGTAGGACTTAAATGTCCATCAGGCTATCTCTTTTGCAACCAGTTATCCAGTGCAGAGTAGTGGGGGATCTGGTACTGCTGCCTCACAGCTCCAGGATTGTGGGTTTGAATCCAGCTTCTGTTCCATATGTGGGCTTCGGATGCTCTTGCTATGTTGTGTAGGCCTCACCCAGGAATTCAATTTTCTTTATATAGTGCCTTTAAGAAGACGCACTGTGACAAAGCATTTTATATGGTCCCGGGCCCAAGGTGCCCATAGAGTAAGCCAAAGGCAACAGTGGCAAGGAAATACTCCCTCAGGAAGTTGAAACCTTGGGAGGAACCATATTCAAACATGAAGCCCATCCTCCTCTGGCCGACACGGGCAGGACAAGATCATTAAAGGTACTCTGGCTGCCCCCCACTGTCCAATGTGACCCTTCCCTTGTGCCCTATACTACCTGAGATAAGATATTCGTCTACCAAGCACGCTAGTCAGGGTCATGTGATGGCCTGGACCCTATCACGGACAGCATACAGCACAAGGCTGGGGTACTCCATGGACGAGATGCCAGTCCATTGCAGTGGGATAGGATATGAGATACTTAAACATTTTCAGAAATAATGACTTCAGCATTAAATTCAGTTAAATACCAACATATTATCTGTGTTTTCATGGTCCCTGGTGATATCCTTTTAAGTAAGCTAATTCAGGTTTCATGCATCCTCTCTACTGTTTATTGACTGTCGCTGCTTTTCCTTCCTCAATGTGACAAATGAGTCAATATGAGAATAGTTTTTCTCTCCCACTCAAATAGATCACATGAATATATATCACCAGGTACTGAGTTGTAATTACAGCCTCCAACACAGCTCATTACCTCACTGCATATTTCATGAAAATGTAAACCGTTCGGCTGAGTCCATGCAGCTCAGCGGCGAGGCAGTTAGTGGGTAATTATTTTCAGGCCTTTCTCCGTCTCCAGGCTGACATTTAGCGAAGAGGAGGTACATTAAAAGGTAGCAAGAGTTAGCTCAAAGCTGCAATTAGGGTCAAAGATAAGGAGCTTTTTAAAAAATATCTGATGCCTGAAAGATTAAAGGGAAATAAAAGAAATTTCCGCACATTAGCTAAAAACTAGTGCACTACTTCCTGCTTGATACATGAACGACCACAATGTACATGCGCCTTCTTAACTGTCTGTTCTACTTGGATTCATTAATCTGTCCTGCCCGGTGCTGGCCTGAGGAGGACAGGCTTCCCCTTTGAGTCTGGTTC